>OY804261.1:10430982-10828107 GCA_963680825.1 Meiosimyza decipiens | reverse complement strand
TAGAAATTCAAATTTAAGCATTAAGAAAAACTTTATTTACGTTTTGAATACATTTTTTAAGCTGAAAAATTTTTAATTCCACACGATTTTGCTAATAAATCATCTAAAATGTGGAACACCCTATAACATTTATTGTATATGTGTGTGTGCTTCAAGTTTAACTTTTTTTTCTTAATCTGCAAATGTTGTTGCTTTGTGTGTATTTGTCATTATTTTTAATCAAAAAATATGTAAGTGTCCTTTTGTCTCACTCATACCATTGTGCCTCCTTTTATTTGTGATATGTTTGTGATTTCTTGAAGCATACATCTTGGCGCCCCTTAAAGGCTATAAAGCACAAAAAAAAAATTTTTTTCTGGACGTTCTTTGAATCATTGTTTTTCACTTTCTTATTTTTATGCCTGCAATGGAATTTCTTTAAAGAACAAACACATTCTGTTGATTTTTATTTCTGCTTTGACTAGCGTTAATTAAAACATTTTTTTATTTTGTATATCTCTTATTTGGTGCTCGAAAGCGTCGCTGTTTATGCTTTGTAATTTAAACAAGAAGTACATTTTTCTGACGTACAGTTATGATTTAAATTTGTTTTAGGCTCAGTTTTAAATAGAAGCTAAAACTATTGGTTCTCTACAGTCTGAGACAAATTTATATATTATTGATATTTCCGCATAAGTCAGACAGAAGTTATCTATAAAAATTTAACTTTTGGTTCGAACCAGTTCTAAATGGTTTTCTTCCTCTCGAAGTATGTATGAAAATAGCACATTCAAACAAAATAAGCTATATCACTGCAGTTTTACTTAAGAATTTTTGAAAAAAAATGCTCAAAATACCGGAAAAAATATTCAACAATTCTGAGAGTTAGTGAAAATTTTTGGTGGTGGTATAGAAGAACATTTTTACTGGAGTACACTGAGTCTCGCTCGAGTAACGCGTTCGTTTCGAACTTTTCAATATTTATTGAAATTTTCCAAAATAAAAAAAATTTTCAACATCCAGACATTTTCAACACTCCTCGAACTTTGCAACATTTCTCAACTTCTTCCACATTTATTGAACTTTTCAACATTTTCTCCACTTTTTCAACAATTTTCGACTTCCAAGTTTTTTCTCTCCATCAGTTTTAAACATTTTTTTAAAAAATTTTACGATCTTTTCAACATTTTTCGACCAGGGTCAGGATACGTGTAATTTCAGACATAAAATGTTTATCTTGATTTTAATCATTTTTTTTTTTGTATCTACAAAGTTATTGCAGAATTAAATTGTAGGCAACATTATAAACCAAAGCATAAGGTGTAACCTTCTTTTCTTCGCAGAATTGATCGATCTTTACTTTTTTTTACGATAAATATCGTTGTTGTTTTTCGTTTTCGGTCCCAGTTACCACGATATTAAAAAAAAATTACCTTTTCGTATGACCGATGACGAGAACGCGATGATCTGGCCGATATCAATCTTAGATTATCGCCGAGAACGAGACCTTCTCGTTCTCGTTAGAACATTGAGTGCGCATACACCATACTCGTTTGGAAAAAAAAATGTTGTTTCTTATCATGATTTTTTTTACAGCGCTATGTCTTGGCACGAAGCGTTTTCAAATTATTTGGTACTATGATGCTACACACCTCACGGAATGTGGACCAGATTGATAAGACATGGCATCTTCCATACAACAAAAGACTTAAAACGCTATATCTTGGTAACTATGACAGCTACAGATGTCAAACTTGAACTTGATGTACATAGTTTGTGTCAAGCTCCTTGGAAGATATGAATAGGGTTGAGCTGTGGGAAACAGAACAACAGAACTTTTTAATTACTATTCTTGTAAGGAACTTATATCAAGTGAAATTTGATACATGGATCCAATTGACTGAAGTATGGCCTGCGTAAAAGTTATTCACAGGGTTGTACAAAGATAATTATAATGCACGGACAAAGCCGATCATACAGTTAGTAATGAACTTAAACTCGGCGAAAACAAGACGAGAACGATACAGGTCTAACATTTCACGAACAAGAACAATTAGGAGATGATAAGCTTGGCGCTACAACGAACACGATATGACAATTTTATTTTATTATAATCGTCCCATATCGACACGGTAATTGTGTCGTATCGTTCTCGAATCGGTGAAGCACTTCTAGCAAGTAGTAAATTTAATATTCGCTGTATATAATTTATCTTCAAAGACTGTTTGTAAGCAAGTAATTGGTGAGGTGTTCGACCTGGAAGGAGTCTCCAAAAGATTTCCATTATAAACATATATTGGTTACTCACGTTTAGTTTAATAAGCACAAGAAGGGTCCTCACTATTGGTTTTAGGGGTAAGACATATCTTATGTATATGTATGTATAAATCAGACTTCACTTAAGAAAATGGGCAAATAAAAGTACAATTTATTATACCGGGCCTCCAAAGATTTTGCTACACCGTTTTTTGTTTTTACTTATTATTAGTAAATATATCTGGCGCTACGTTTTAGCAACATGTTTTCAACGGCCAAAGCGTCTTGAAAAATTTTTGATGATTTATGTACCAACTGCACATGTGTCGCTAAATATTAAAACTGGACGTTTCTGGTGTTCATCAGTTTGGAACTGCCGTCGTGACATAAATTAGAACCTTTTGTAAAGCATTCTGAGTCCATATGGCTCTTGTTTTCGGGCATAGCCAAGTCTAAGACACACTAATTTGTATTTAAACTCTCTACACACCAAAAAAGAAAAAATTTATCAACATAGATAGAATTAAGTTGATAAATAAAAAATAGGAAAGCAAACTAAAATTGTGAGGATCGTGGTTTTCATGTATTTAAACATCGTTACACTAAATTTATGTGCAAATTTCTAAAGAAATTTTAAATTGACTGATTTTTCATCAAATCGCTGTGAAAAACAAAACTTAAAATTATACCTTCAGAAAATATAAAAACGATCCTAAGCTCTACATATTATCTACATTGGATATATTTATATTGTTTTTCGCTAAGAATATGAATTATTTTTCAGTGAAACCGAAAACACATTCGATTCAAATTTCAAATTCAAACAATTTTTATATAGCCGGCGGCATTTTAATATTTGTAAAATTATTCCGACGGTATACTAAATTCTTTCTTAATAGAAAATTAGAATTCCCATGCAAATACATAAAACTAGCACGGATACTCCACCCACACGAATGTGAGTACACATACACACATGTATGTTCTTATAAAAAGATGTGCACGTGAAAAAAAAAAACACAAAGTACGAATACTCCTACATTTCTAATGTTCTAAGCATTTTCCAGGATAAATAAAAAAAATAAAATGCAAAACATTTGCTGAAAAAATACATCACATACACATCATCACATAAGGATATACACAATTACAAACATATATGAATATAAACACATGCGTGCATTGAAGCCCTGAACAAAAACGCTCCAATAGGAGACGTAGGGATATGCGAGAATGTAAATATGTATGTGTGTGTGTGATTTGCTACAAATAGGTTCCACACAACATGATTTATCCTTTTTTTTTGCTTTCAACACATTATTCCATAGCAAGAGCGCGGCGCAAGGACAATAAGTTTCATGCAAGTGAGCGCTTGTAGATGGAATATTTATGCACAACAACAACAAAAACAACAACAACAACAACACTCATAACGAATGACACTTCTTTCATTTTTCCTATTCGTTCTTGACGCACTTTTTACTCAACAGCAATTGCACATATTTCATATTCGAGCACATTTGATGAATGTCCTTTGCAACATTAACAACAGTAGGATGCGTTAGAGAAATAGATTTCTAATTTTTCTTTTTTTTTCTAATTTAAAAGGAGTAGTTAATCTACTGAATCCTTCAAGTTTTGCGTAAAATTAAATGTTTACTTAATATTCGCTTACGCCTGCTTCACGATGTGTACTTCGTCCTTAAGCGCGTGCAATCTATAACTGACGTTAGCAAAGTTTTGCCAATTTTCAATGTCCAGTTCGTTGCTTTCACTAAATATTTTCCATTATTATTTTCCTTTTCTTCTGCACATTTTTCTTTCAATTTCGGTTTTTTTTTTCATTTATTTTGCTTTATTATCCTGCTGCTTATGTTCCGCGCTATATTTTGATAGTGTCCTTTTTAGCTTGGCCGCAATCGAAACTGTGTATTCGTTATGTCCAGTTTTAGTTAGCAAAATTTTTGAGTTTGAGTTTATTTTTTAGTCTTCGTCGTCTTCTTGCTATTTGGCAGCAGCAGCAAAACCAACATTATTCGTCCTTTAACATTTAACGCTTAATTTCTTGCTTTTGTGTTTTTCTTACGAACGCCAACTTCTCTACCGATAGAGCAATTTTCACAACAAACTTCTTTTGTTCAGTTTACTTTTAGTAAGTTCATATTTTTTTAGTATCTACCTTCAGTCTTTTTGCATTTTCATATAAATAGGTACCTACTAACATTTTTTCTTTTTGTATTTTTTATTTTTTTTTTATTGACGTCCACTAAGTGTCCTGCGTGAACACTTTTTTCTTTTGTTTACAGCTTTTATTTTTATTTTGAGTCTGGCCTTGGTTGAATGTCCGCTGTAGCTGAAGTATAGAAATTTGTGGTAGTTGGTATAGGGGGTATCATCATTAAGAGTAAGGTCTACAATTTTGTTGCGTGCTTCAGTGTTTAAATACACAGACAGACTCAAATTAAGGTCTTTCAATTTCAACAAATTGCGCAGCGAAGAAATCCAAAAATCATTTAACATTTAATGAAGAAGATAAAGCTCCTAAATTTCATGAATCTTAATAGTAGCATACAAATTTTTGCATTAAGAAACCACTTTTATTTGAAATTTTCAACTGGAGATTTCATCTTTGTGTGTGGTATTTGTCCAGCTGATGATTTACCATAAAACATTTTGACTAGAAGAAGTTGAAGGCTGGAGGAATGTTGGGAATTCGACCATAGTATCTGAAATATATCTGCAATATATCTATTGATAACTATTTGCCAAAACCACACATAAAAAAAAACTCTGTGGTTTTACTGTCCAAGAAATTTTGGGAAAACATGCATTAATATCCTTTGAAATTTTTTAACATTTACACTGACAACTCCAAACATTACACACGGATGGGAGCCAACTAACGCTTAACTAATGTAGCAAATTCAAGGCTATATGTGTTGTCTGGAGAATGTATCAATTGCATATATTTATACCTTGACAGCCAAGCAGCTTTTAAATTTCTTGTCAGCTCTACGTTTAAATCCAAATCCAATTTTATAATGCTGCAATACCTTTGAAACGTGTTTCGGGCCGTCTGGTCACGTTCGCCTTGAAGGCAACGAAATAGCAGATGAAAACGTAAAATGTGAAAGCTCCTTGAAAGGGACCCTTTCAACGTATCATCTTCTATACATTTTAACCTAATTTCTCAGAAGTCTATTTTTTTAAATATTTTAATATTTTGTTCGAATAAATACTTATTCGAACAAAATAGCAAAAATCTTCTGGCCTACCTTCTACAAAGTGAAAACGTAGTACCGGACCAGAGTCTAAATAACGCATTTTATGTAAAACCTTAGTAAAATATATCAATGCGAACTGTCTTACAGTATATCATCCTCTTAAAAAGAACATTTTGGCAGTGGCGTGCCTTGAACATTTGCCATTCGGAGCGAAAATCTGAAATCTTCATTGGAAAATATATTCAAATTTTCATAAGAAAAATAAAAATGTATGATTATTTTGGCGCCTTCAAGCCTTTGTGTCTAAGATGACGGCACCCTTCAAGCTCCCCTTTCAAGTTGCATGAATGCATATTGGGCCAAAGCAAATATGGCTACTTTAACGAGGACCAAGACGAAACTGAAGAGGATCTGGAATGCTACGGCCTTTTCTTTGGCAGAGTAAGACGTAAAGTACTTGAACTTATGATTTTCAACAACTTTAAGGAACCATCTGGTATCGACCTTAAAGCGCTCCTCATACCTACGCTACTGCTAACAAAACTTATCTATCAATATAAACTTGTAGTTTCAAAGCGGTTCCATCCCTTTTTCACTGCAATAACACAACTGAATCGCTTAGTTTTTATGGAAAAGTTGTGAAAAGAGGCAGTGCCGAATTATTTTTTTTTTGTAATAGTAGGCGGTGCCACGCCTCTAACAGGCAAAAAGTTTCCACATCGAAGCTAATGAACTGCTTTTAATGAAATTTGGTTCGGAGATAGATTAAACCTTAAGTAAGAATATTATGGGCTTTAAGTTCTTTAAGGGGGCATAGTACCGCCCTTAATGAGAAAATCGCTGTCATGGCAGCTACACCGTTTTTGATAAAATTTTGTTTGGGGATCGATTAAATTCTGAGTAAAAATATTTGTTTTGAATGTTCAATGCCACGCCTCTAACAGGAAAAAACATTTTCACTGCTAAACTAATAGACCGATTTTAAGAAAATTTGGTACAGAAATAGATAGAGCCCTGAGGAAAGGTGTTTGTTTTAAAATGGTTGGTGCCACGCCCCTAAAAAGAAACTATGTTTCCTTAGCTAAGCTAATTGACTAGTTTTTATGAAATTTTGTATGGAGATATATATTGAACTCTAAGGAAGGGATAGCGATAGGTCAACATGATGCCATAATTTTTATATTCTTTTTAATCAGTGTTTCAAAACCAAAAAGCATTTTTTGTTTTTGTGGTGAACGTTGCTGATTTACTTATAGTTTAACCATTAGGCAAACTTTAGCCTCACTAATTCCTTAAATTTTATGTTTCAACATTTAATTCTGGAGAGTGGTCATATATAAAAAACTAATTCTATCACTCGAGTTTTCAAAACTTTTGACGCAACAATATTTCATTGCATAGTATGTACTACCTACAAAACAATATCAGCAAAATCGGAGAACTCACCTGCTTTCGTTTTAGTAAACAGTTCAGCCATTAAAGTTTTTCCACAATTTTATATATATATTATTATATAATTTTATGATAATATAATAATAATGAAAATCTTATAAAAATAACTTAAGTAAATTCAAAGGTATGTCAGTTCAAAAAGAAATTGTCTCACTGTTCGCCCCCTGTCTCTACGCTTCAGTATACTTGAATGTTTTAAGTTATTTGATTCAATTATACGATCGTTAAGTGTATAAATATATTAACAATTCTATATTTAAAGTAACAATATTATTGTTTCGGTATATTAGTGCAACGATATATCGATACTTAAAAATTATATACATATATAAATTATTATTCTCCATGATATGTGGTTGTGTCTAGTTTATTCTACCAGATAGTGATGATCTGTAGCTCAATACCTAATTTCAATAGTGAGTTGAAAATGCTTTCCGTGGCAAATAATACATACATCATTTGAAAGCATTGCCAGAAACTCTTTAAGGACACTTTGTATAGAGAAAAATACGACAGAAATAATTTTATTGATACTTATTTATTTATCTATTGCTTGATTTAATGAAATCATAAACTACTGCATTTCAAGCTCTTTGCATTTGAACATTTCTCATTATTAGATAAAAATTGCCTGCCAAAAAAAAAAAAAAAAACCTCGAACAAAGTTTATTGTCCGGTCAAAAGCAGCAGCGCAAAGCTTTTTGTTTTTTTATGTTAATTCTAATGCTACTTCTTGGCTACAATTGATACGTTTTTCGTCTTGCAATTATTGACTCATGTGCAAATTACTAAATGATCTTTGAACCCGTTAAGTCCACGCCCTTTAAACATACGACAACAGTCTTGAAGGGGTATAGAGGTAAAGAAAATGCTTAGAGACAACATTTTGCCCATACTCAAATCCATAGGAGATATTTTTAATTATACTCCGAGGATATGAGAATTTTCACAAATCTAAGGTGGTGCATACCATATACCCTACCTAAGCTGAACACTACAAATGCACAAGCAGCTTTTTATATTTTTACTGATTTTGTTATATTTGCGCTCGCGAAAATTTCATAAGCTCTCATAAAATTTGTAAAAAGATTTTTCAATTGATGCGCACGCGTCACAATTAAAATGAAAAAATAATGAGTTAAATTTCCAAAGCATTTTCCAGACAAAGAAAAGCAAACGACATAATAAAATAGCAAATGGGAAAATTTAAATTTTTTTTTTCTATTTTTTTTTGATTTTTCATAGGTGCAATGTGACCTCTGCAACGCAAAAAAAGGATATTCAAAAGAATCCTTTTCTAGCGTTTTTTTTTTTTAAATAAATTGCTTTTTCTCTTTTTTTCTTGTGCGTGTCGCTCGCATGCTGAAAATGTTAAATTTAATTTTCACTGTGTGTATGTTTTGTGAAAATCTAATTTGCATATTTCATTGCTGCGCATAGGGTTACCTCTACGAAAAAGGATTGAACTGCTGCAACCCTATGCAGCGGATATTTTTTACAACTAAATAATGCAGCAGAAAATTTATTTAATTTATGCAATTAAAATTGTTCATATATCCTTTCATCCGTCGTGGTTTTGTTTTGGGGAGTATTTAGTGATGTATGTGCCACACGCTGTTACAGAGTTTTCTGAAACAACTGTCACCGTGCATGGATCATATGTGCGCGGTTCGACACTCATCAAAATGAAAAAAACACTATCGTTGTGTTTTTCAAATAAAGGTGTAAAAATTCTGTGCACATCCTTTATTTGATCCTTTATTTTCGATTTTATTTTTAAAACATTTGTGTATTTGCATATGCAAATGTTAAATTTGCATAATCGTGTTGTATCGAATTGTTGGAAATTACTGATCCATGCTATATGCATTGATGTTATGAAGATCGATAATATATGCTAAGGGGGTGAATATTGCCATTATTAAAGTGATCGGCACAATAGCTAGCGACAGACTTTGCAAATATTTAATTAATGTAAATATCAACTAGGATTATAAAAATATCTAAAAAAACAGAGGTAACGTTTACTCAACATGTTAAAAATCCCTAGCTTAACTCTGAATCTTCCACGATTTTTGATGAGACCACTAGGTTTCCCATGAGCGATCATGGTTTTTTGGCAAAATAAATGAATATGCGGCTTTTTAGGTGAGGATTTTTGAGGTTAAGAGCCAAGCAAACGCAAAAATGGGCATAATCAATTTTTCGAAAAAGATGGTGAGAGGTAAACAAGTGATCTACATATATCTAAGACATTTGCCTCACCAGAATCGAAGTAGGAATTGTATATATGCAATTTCCGTATGTACCTTATATTATACTCGTAGCACTTTTTTCTGAAAGCAATTAATATTTTTCACATATGAGGCGTCACAATTCAGGATTAAATAAGACATGGACAAATAGTTTGTGCCAAATGATACGTATTTTGTTTAATATGGTTTTTTTAGAATTATGTACCACCAAAAATATCAAAGGAATGAGTTTGAAATTATTTTACTGAGCTTACTGTGAAGCACAGTACTACCACTACATAAAACAAAAACCATGCAACAAAGAGAAAGCTGCTGAAGCATTCATAGTAGTTTCATTCATTGCCAAACGGAATCATCAGTGACCTTAGAGCCGATGAGTGAGAATTTCTAAACCTAACCTGTGTAAAACCAAAGCAAAAAGTGAAACAAAGCAGGCAATAACTCTTTTGTTTTATTGTGTGTGTCTTTGCTTTAGTAACTAATTTGATATTAAGTTTTTCTAGCTTTATTTCACTTTTTGCTTTAGTTCTCAACATATATATGCAAAAATGGGAAGTTAAATCAGGTTTAGAAATTCTGACACATCGACTCAAAGGTCACTGATGATTCCATTTGGCAATGAATGAAACTCGTAGTAATTTTTTGTTGTTTTGCGTTTTTTGTTTTTGTAATTCTTCCAAACGTTTTTATTTTTTTTAAGAATTTATAAATTAATCATGAATCTTATTGAAAATACATTAATAACTTTCGATAGATCCCTCCTTGATTTTGTTTTTTATGCTGAGCTTGATGTACTTATGTTATTATACATTGAATATAAATTTCAAATGTTGATATTATCACACAACTGTTACTTTGAATTGCTAGAATCAGCACATGAAGTTTACTAAAGAAAAAACATGAAATTGAAATGTAACCTTTTGCATCGTATTACAAAAATATATATATATCTTTAGATAACACAGATCGACAAAATTTTCATTAACGTCAGATCCAGAAACGAATCTATATAGGCAGAGAGCCCGCTGTAGAAATGTCGAGTGCACCAGATTACAGGATAAGATATATGGGAAAGATAGCATTTTGGTGAAATTAACGACACAGAGTATCCTTGCCAAAGTCCATCGCACTTCCCAAAAATTACAGAAATTTGCCCAATTTTGTTATTTGAATGAAAACTGTATTATTTTACAGCTCGAAATGTATGCCGAATAATAGAACTTGAAGAAACCTAAATATAATACGTTGCATTGTTGGATCCATTCTGAAAATTTTGCACTAAATATACTTCTTCAACTTTCAACTAACTGGAAAACTTTCTAAGAGTGCACCATCAGTCCAAAAGTTCAACATATTTAATAAAAACCCATACGTATAGTTCATCATGTTTAATGAAAATATTTTAAATCAATAAAGGTAAACAAAAACCATTCAAAAAATTTGCATATTAAGACAATGCAAAATAAATATTATCAAAAAGTCATAGAAGACAAGGTAAATAAAAAAATATTAAACTTAACTCACTGCAAGAAAACAAAGGTGTGGCACGTTGCATAGACAGAAAAACCAAAACAATTAAAAGAGAAAAGTGGAAAAACTACAGTACAAGAAAACAAAAATACAATATATAAAAACAAAAACAAGGAAAAGATCCGTAAAATGAAAAATGCAAATCAGGGCGCAACACCTACAAAGCCAACTACAAATGTATTTTGCAAACAAAAATAAAGGCTGAAGCAAGGGATAGTGGGGTATCAACTATGAAGATTAAGGAAAAAAAACATTTGCAAATGAAAAATCATAACACAAGCAAAGTAATGTACTATAATGAATTATTGGAAAGTGGAGAGACAGCAAGAGGAGTAACTTATGGATATGAATAAAAATATAAAAAAAAAGATATGCGAGTGTGAGCGAGTTATACATATGGCATTTAGAAGTGGAAATATATTGAACAACAAAAACTAATGTACACACTTAAGTGTGGGAAAATTATTGAGGGTACGACTATAGTGAATTCTGCCAACTGTTTCCCTTTGAGTCAAACATCTTTCAGTATTAAATTCTCTACTTTTATGATAAGTTCTGAAATGGTCACTTCGATGGGTCATCCAGATCATGGTTTATTTTCAAGTAATTCACTTACTTGCTCATACAAAGAACGTCCTTTGTACACCATGCATTTTGCAAGGCAAGTGTCTCCGAAACCGTACATCTAATCATCTCTTCTAAAATATTTTTTGGTGGTTTTCCTTGCCTTTGCCAGTTACTGCTTGCTTGTCGATTACTCAAGAGCAATTGATCAATTTCGAACAAGAGTCCGTTATTCGTCACAATACGTCACTCGTCTCCCACCCTCCCATTCCCCGAACTACAAGACGCACCCTTGTATATATTGATTAATAAGTCTATATCAAGTTCTGCTTAAAAAGACTTAGGTATGTAGGATTAAAAATCGTAAAAAACTTCCGCCAAAGTTACGGTACGCCAAAAATTTATATTCGCATTTTTCGTGATTAGGTGTTTAAACTTGCTGGAATAATTATTAATTTATTGGCAATTAAATTTAAAGCTGACCAGAATTTGGTACATACTCGTCGTCTTAATATAGAGGACTGCAGTTAAGAGAATTTTCAATTTAAAGCCATGAGATTCAGCGCCGTGCCTAGGATCTGCGGAACCTAAGTCTGAACATTTGGTGCCGGCCCTACTGAAAAAGGTTTTTGGCTAAAAGCTGCAAACAAACTTTTTTGAACACAACAAAATTTAAATTTATAAGATTATTTTAATTAGATTGCTAACCAAAAAGAAAATATATCAGCAATTTTGTGGTCCGCGCCCCTCTTTATGGCTCGGGCCACAAGGCAGCAGCCTATGTAGCCTATGCTTAAACACGGCCCTGGTGAGACTTGGAAAGAAGTTTGATGCTAAGCTACCGTTTTCAATATAAATTAATTGCTGACAAAATATAGCCCGTGATCAAGGAGTGTAGTGGGTGGAAATATTTCAGATAAAGAAGTTTAGTAACATTTCATTTCGATGCTATAATGGAAAAAGTGAGCAGAAAGTACCAGAAGAACATTTTCCGGTGGATACCTTTATATTTAGATTTATACCTACGCAAAGGAAGTGATGTAACATGTGTGGGACTTACGCTTAAGACCCTACCATTTTGCAGAACACATAATTATTCTCAACGAAAGAGAGATATCGCTTTAGCAAATATACACAGAAAGCACCAACAGCGAATAGAAAAACGTTCAGGAAAATCATGTAGGAAAAACTGTACATAGCATGAGCAATAATACATATCCGAAAATAACATATACACCATATATGACTTCCGTTGAAATGGTGTTTCCAGTGATGACAATATACGGTGGAAAACTAAGCAAGTGCAAAAGAGAAAATAGAAAAATAAGGAAACCGAGCATACAGCATAAGCTAGGATACTCATATGTAGAGATAAGAGAATGCAAAACCAAAAAAAAATGGAATTTTCTTCATAGGGTGACTTGGGTCGCTTTATTTTTTCCACCAACCCACACACCATATGCGACCACAACGTAGCGAATTTTCCGCAACGTAATACAAAGGGGATAAAACAACACACACACACACATACACACTTTTATGCATGTGTGCGTATAGGGAAAAATGTTTTCCACGAACTCTCTATGAGTACGTACTATATGTTGTGTACAATTTTTCCCTCGTTTCCATCATTTTCCATCAACACGCTTGACGAACGGATGGATAGATGGACGGACGTACAATCGAGGACTCTTGCGTTGCGCCGCCGTTACATGTTGGCTTACGTTATGTTGAATGTATCACGTATATGTGAGTACATCGTACGTACGAGAACGATTGGATACAACAAACGTAATACGTAACGTATGAACGAAATAGATAATAAATTGGTAACGTTCCGTATACAATAACATCGCGCGTGTAAAAGAGAGCGCGCCACATATACACATCAACATAAAAGGAGTAGTGGGGGTGTATGAATGCGATAGCATGCGGCATTAATACGATAGTCTGAAAGAGAACGCGCAAGTGTGAGAGAAAGAGAGCATAATGACTGAGTGAATGATGCATGGAAGAGTTGTGTGTTGTGTTGTATGTCAGCAGAGCTCGCATGCTTTGCGCACGTCGTCGTTGTCGTACTCGTACTCGTCCTTAACATCATACTGCTCTACTGGTACTTCTGCTAATGTCCTGCGAAAGGATATCACTAAACTGACGACGTTAACTGCGCCGCTCAATAGCTTAACTCTCCTTCACATACATGGAACGATGAACGAAACGCGTGTCTATCGTATGCGGCGTCATAACCCGCTCACCGTTACCACCCCTCGGCAACTTTGTTGTGATGATACTGGCATCCTGCACGTTGTCCACGAGCTATTTTTTGTGAGCCATGTTGCCACATGGTGAAACTTAAAATCCAGTGAAAAAACATTTCGATAATATTTTTGTTCCACTTAATCAATCAACATTCTAAACTTGATAGTATCCAATCAATCAATTAATAATGAAATATCGAAACCGAATCATCAAAAGACCTGTAAAATAGCATGCATATAAATAGTGTTCGAAACATATGTTTCCATATGTTCAATGACAAGAAAAAATATCTTATTCTGGCATATTTTCGCTGCTCGGGCCTACAAACATATATTGCACTTATGTACCTAGTTTTTTGCTGACTTATCACAGTTCGGAATGAGCCCCTATTTGAACATTTTTACAATATTTTATCATCTAAATAAAAATTTGAGTTCTTTGAGTTCTGAAAAAAGCTGGCTAACCCAGTGACTCCACAAAAAATTTGTTAGCCTCGGGATTGGTGTTCATTATGAACTTCAAATAAATTGCCAGTTTCATATGAAGTTTTATTGAAAGAAATATTCGGACTCACCATATTATTTTCTGGTTACGACTTTGATTGGAGCCATGCAGCGTGCGATTCTTCTGATGTATGTTTTATCAGCTCACATACGCACATATCATGCAATATCTTGAATATAGATAGCCTTACAAATGATGATCTCCAAGTGCTGAAGTGTTTGTTTTTTAAATTATACTGCCTGGAAAGCTTCTACTCTATAAAGTCGTTATTTTGTCTGTTTCTCCGCTCAACGGTATTAGTAGAATCCATATTGCAATATTTGATAGTAATCACTTCTGTTGTGATATAATTTTACCAATTTGTTATCCTGCAGCTTGATATGGATGACCCTATAAACATATACCATGATTAGTATCATATACAATTGCCAATATATAATACATATGTTCGACACTGTGTTTTTCAAATACATGCGTGAATATGGCAAAAAAAATTAGTTTTTGTCATGATATGATCATAATAATATATTTTTTATGTAACCAAAGTCACCATAAAATTTCATGTCACTATTGGATTACTCATTATTTATTTTTTTTTAAATTGAAAACTACTCGACCGATTTGTTACCTTTGCAAATTAAGATTGTGGTAGATTGTATGAGTAGCAGCAGAACAAAACTAGATGGTTCAACTTTTAACTTTTACATTCTTGAAATCAAAGTAAAAGTTTCCATAAATTTTTTTCTTAAGGGAATAAGTTTGTTTTAACTTATATTTCAAAACGTCAAATAACTCTTTTAAGAAAAATTTTTATCAATAAAAGTTTTCTTATAAATTTTTAAAACCTACTATTAATAAAAGTTCTTTTAAAAGTTTTTTAGAAAAACTTTTATGAAAAAGTTTCTTATAAAAATTTTTATGTATAAGTTTTTTAAAACTTTTATGACAAAAAAATTGTTACAAATTTTTAATTTTATGACTTTTTGAATATACTATAAGTATAAAAGTTTCAAGGTATGATTATAATATGTACAACAGTATACAAAAGTTAATCTGGAATTTTACTACTAGGATTTTTTAATACAAATGCGAATTTCAGAAATACACAATTTTGTAATCCAAATTTCGCAAAATTTATAAATTTAGAACATTGTTATGCCATAAAATGAACCGAACACATGGAAATTATTCTCGTAAGGAAAGTCTCGTATAGTTTGATATTCCCTTAAAAGCTATTACCTTGAAAGTTTCTTATACAAATTACGTAGGAAGCTTTCATGACAATGTAATGGAAGAAGCTTTGGACAAATTAGGAAAAATCCCCAAATTAATTTTCAAAGTGGCAACACTACCAACCGAAAGCTTTCGTATTCTTTATTATTTTTTGTTGTTGATATTTGTGTCGTGTGCGGCACAAACGTGTGTGCGACGTGCAACGGGGGTGTTTCTTCTATTTTTTTCGTGTCATCATCGTCGTTTTTGTCATACTATGCTCCCCACACATTATTATTATTGTTGTTGTTGTTGTTGTTGCCGTTGTTATGTTACGCTCTCCCAGCACTTTTACCTATATGTGACTCTTGTGTGTGTGTTTACTACTTCGTCGTTGATGCGTCCCCCTTTCGGGTGGTGGTGATACGAGTGAATTAAATTGAATTCGTTTGCCGTTTGCAATAGTCGTATTCGTATTTGTTTTTTCGTAATTCGTTCTTTACCGTTTTTTTTTTCTTTTTTGGGTTTGTTGTGTGTCTTTTTTTGTTTTTTGTTGTATATTTGGAAATTTTGTATCCTTTCTCCCTCGCATGGTGGCATGGCATCAACGTCGCTGTTGCCGTTGAGATGTCCTCGCACAGGATATATGCAAATGTTTTATTTTGTATGTTTTCATTATACGTGCGAGGACATTCGTAGAAGGACGTATGCGTGTAGTGTATTTTAGTACGTAAAGTTCGTTGCGTTCGTACGTAACGTTCGTTCGATCGCGTTCGTATGAATTTTTGAAATTTTTTTTTGTTCGTGCACAACGGTATTGAGAAGAAGAAAAAAGGATACGCTGTAAGGATATAACGTACGCGATATTTTGTATTTTCGTTTCGTTACGTTTTGGAAATGGAGAAAATAAACAATTGTTTGTGTTTTCTTTTCTGAAGTGTCCTTTTTGCGCTCACTCTACTCCTATCATTTATTGAAGGAGTAAAGTTTTTGAATTTTGGAGTCGTGTGCTATAGATAACAACAAAAACAACAGCAACATTATATCACAACAAACGTTGTAAGCTCCATATTCTTAAGAGTTAGGACTCTTATGTTGTTTTTCTTGTTTCCATTGCCGTGTGTGTTACATTCGTGCATATCCTTGCAATTCACTTTGCTAGTCGCTTAAAAACAGTTGAACCGATGAGATAAAAAATAACTTGAAGACGCGAAATAGAAAATTTTTCCATACTCGGACGCGATACGGCTTAAAGACACGTAATGTGCGGAGCATTTTTTCGATCTATTGATAATAATAAGGATTGAACTGTGAACTGAGTGATAGTTAATTGTTTTTGGTGTAAAGATATTGTGCAGATTTTTTTTGTTTTTTCTAAAGAAGTAAAAAAACCTTAAGCAAACATAATTAAATAAATTTGCAATAATTTTGAAAATGAGAAGTAGCAAAACTCTGGATTTTTCTAAATTGCAGTCGAAACATATGTTGCTAAAATAGGCACCTGAGCATATGCAACGAAATCGTTTAAAATATGCTTAAAAAAGGTTTTTAAAGAAAGATATTCAGTTGTATAATAATTGGCACAGCTTCAAATTTCATTTATGAATTAAAACATAAATTTTATTTAAGCGCCTAAAAACGTGCTTTGACTAACAAAAACTTTATATAATTTTAATTTTTGCCCAGTCAACGTGTTGTTACAATATGCTCCTAAAAGTAAGCAGTATGATTATTTGTACTTCGATTGCGAAATAATTGCCCTTGTTAGCGCTTTTTATGTAGCATTGCATCAGGGATTTATGAAAATTTGTGGCCAAATGAAGAAAAATGTATGTGTTTTCAAAAATCTCCGTGCTATTTCATACTCACACTGGCTTATGAGTCAAGGCTACTTTATGTATTGCAATTCGTCTCAATTCGGCTCTTAAAAGTATGCCATAATATTTTAATTGAAAACAAAATGTCAAGTCTGAGGTTTATTTACAAACGTAAGAAATATACAAACATGAAAATTCCATACAAATCGAGCTACATAAGGATGGGGTGACTATCACAGGAGACTTTTTGTAAGCAAAACTCAGAATAAGAAAATCCTCAATCGATTGATTAAAAGTCTGGAGTTTCCAAAAAAAAAAAATCAATAAAAAATACATTGCTAAAATTTTTGACAATAAGTTAGAATTTTAAGCTTTCAAAAATTTCAAATTCGAGGTCATAGTACTTTTTCAAGTGCTGAAAATGTTTCTTCAAACGATTGAATTCAATAACTTCAAGTTGCCTCAAAGTATGCCACATATTCTGTGTGCTGTTTCTTTAAAAAAGTGTTTTGGAAAAAAGTTTAACTGCAAAATTATTAAATTACTGGGAAAAACTGCACTGATTGACAAAAAAAAATTATCAATGCTCTCTGTTAATAAGGCATTAAGCGCTTTAGTCAAAAGTCCTGAGAGTTTGAAGCTTCCCCAAAGGGAAAAACTCCACGAAATTAATAAATTGAAGTCCAGAAAATATTTAAACAAAAAACTTCAAATTTGAATATAAATTGCAAACTTTTGGGCATTTCGAATCTAACTAACAAGTGTCGCGAAAAATTTATTTGCCGATTCCTCAAAATTCAATATCTCTTAAAGAGATATAAACGACTTCTTCTATACGATTAAATTTGAACTGTAAAATTACGTGACTTTTAAATTTCCATTAAAACCGAAACTTTCGAACAAATCCATTTTGTGAAATTAAGAATGGTATCAATAAAGTTTGGCTCTGTAATAAATAGTGCTTTATAATTTTCTCTTCAACGAATTCAAATATTTTTCAACAATCAAAAAATCGTAGAAATTATTTTCGTATTGTATTTCAAAATTTCCTTTCTAATCAATTATAGAAATACTACCAAAATAAAATTAATATTTAGTTCTGACGCTAAAAAACAAAATAAAGTTATGCTAAAATACAGTCCCAACAACACTTTCATTAATTTAAATTAAGTATAATAAATTTTGTTTATGAAATGACTTAAAAGTCACATTTGTTTAAAGAACATTTGAAGTCGATCTTCTTCCTTAGCTGGGCCAAAGTAAATTAATTGAAATCGATAAAAAACCATTAATTAAATTATGTTTTAATGAAAATTAAGAAATATTATTTTCTTGAACTTAAGAAATTGAATAAAAGCCGGTTAGTATTCTAAAGCTTCAAACATTCAATTTTAATAAGAAAATGTTTTACAAAAATTATTTTTTTTCTTAGAAAAATCTTGTTTTAAGGTTAACGTTCTTTTCAAGTTTCAATTGAAAACAGCTGCTTGTTCTAAAAACATTGCTACTATTCAAAACAGTGATAAATTTTCGTTTCTTTTAATGTTGGGGGACGCATACAGTTTTGGAGAAGTAGAAATCGGAATTTGCGGTTATATGTAGCTTTCAAAAAATCGTTATTTGTTGAGAATCTCCGATTGATTTTCAATATATGGATTTTAAATTTAATAACCTTTGCTATTGTTTCATGAAAATTGAAAATCTTTGGTATAGTTTTCGAGATATGACAAATTTTCTAAGCATCTGAAAACCAGTATTTTCCTTCAACCGGGGCTTATTTACACCTCCAGTTTGACCACCGGCTTTGCGGTACGGTTCAGCCTATTATTTATCTAGCGCTGGTTTCGGTAGCAGCAGTAATTTAACATAAGAGGTAGTGAACAATGCGATACAGGTAGTCCCCGACTTACGACCGAGATAGGTTCCTAGTCATCGGTCGTAAGTCGATTAAGTCGTAAGTCGAGTTTCATAAAAACTAACTAAAGAAAAATATTACATACATACTGTACTACTAGTTCCAGCCATTTTTGGGATGATATAAAATTATTCACTTAAACAAACTTATTATTTGTACTGAAATAAATCGAATCTTTGTACATACTACTGTTTTTTTTTTAATTTTTTCTCATATACATATTTTAGGGACTCCCCGAAACTATTTTAAGCATTTCCTATGAAAAAAATTGAAAAAAAAATTGGTCGTAAGTGCGAATAGTCGTAAGTCGAACGGTCGTAAGTCGGGGACTACCTGTAATTCTAAATAAATTGGCTAGGCAAAAAAAATCAACATTGAATCATTTGAAAGGACATTTAAGTCTCTCTCATAATATTTTAATAAAAATGTGTGCTAACTATACATTTTTTGCAAAAAAAAATTTGGGTTATTTAAAAACAGCTGGTGAGAGATATAGAAAAATCGCTATATCTCGAAAACTATAAAGCGCATAGCAATTTTACACAATATTATAGCTTATTAAATTATCTTTCATATGATTTTTATGAATTGAAAGTCGATTTTAGCATTCTCAAATTATAGCGATTTTTTGAAAAGCTATATCCCCAATTCCCAATGTCTACAACTCCGAAACTAGTTGGGTCCCACAACTTCTGAATTCATATTTGTTGTCAGTATTAAAAGTCTCGTGAGAAAACAGTGATTTAGTAAAAGGAAGGAGAGGGGCGCCTAAAATAAGCTTATGCCAAAAAAATGAGTTAAGTTTTTTCAAATTAAATCAAAAATAACTTGATCATTAAATTTAAGCAAAAATTGACTATCTTTGTTTAGTCATAATTCTTAATAGTAAATTGCACGGGTCTGGAGAAAAAACTACATTCGACCTTTAAACAGTACATACCGAGTCTAAATTCCGTATATTCGCGTAAAAAGTTCAGCATTTTCATTGTGCAATCTGTACACTCGCTGCTCGGTAAGTGTTTTTGCTTCTCAATTAAAGCTCTTGCTACTCAATCAAAAATTTCGCCAAGCAATTGGTATAATTTCGTCACTTTTTTCTCAAACACAGACTATGGTGCTACATTTTCGAAATTTCACTTGTCCACTTACTTTCATAGTGTAAAATTTTTCTTTAATTGTCAGCGTTGTGAAATAATGACACTTGTTTACATTGTCGCGCCTACAATTTACAAAAATTCCATGAAAATCAGTGTTTTCGTTGAATTTCAGCTACAACTTAAGGAAATCACTTGCAAGTGTCCTGATCTTTATTATATAGACCCCTAATAAAGTCATAAATAAAGAAACTATCTAAAAATTTTATAAAGCATAGTGCAACATATGTGAGACGTTGATTTTTATTGCAGCAACATGTGGCATACAAATATTAATATCCTTTTTGCAACAACTTACGGTAGTGAGTAGCTACACATTCATTTTACTTTTACCTGTATCAATTTTGAGTACCTCCTACATAACTAAAAAAACAACAATAACAAAAGTGCCTACCTGTTTTGTAGCTTAATTTATTTGTTGTTCTTTTCGTTCAATACAGATAGCCATATATCAAAATAAGTGTTGAATATTTTAAAATACACACACCCTGGCTATCATACATATGAATGTCCTTCTTGGCACTTGCCATAATTAGCATGATGCGGCATATTTCAGCATATGAGACTGCCTGTTAGTTTATGATTAACACTTGAAGTGCGTACTCATGTGCATTTTTTTAACATTTATTTCATATGTAAATTTAATAATAAATCTGTGTAGTTTTTGGATTATTTGCAGTTGCAAAATTTAAAACATATGTGAGTTCAATATGAGATTAATAAAACATTGCAAGAGTGAGATAAAAATTGCTATGATTAAACTACTAAATAATAAAACTAATGTGCAATAAAAATATATTAAACAAGTGATTAAATTGGCTGAAATAAACATAAAAAAAAATATCAAAGGATAATGCTTGGATTTTAAATGCAACAATTTTCGGTATAAATGGTATGTACATAAAATACAATAATTTGTTTTTGAAATGTTGATAATAATTACATCCATCGCTCCTTTTGGAACAAAGGATTGCCACAGTTATAATCCACTTCCATAAAAATTATTTTACACTTCATGTCATTGGATAGGATCACAGTTTCAGACTTTCGTCGTATTCACATTTAGCCATCGCTATATAACAAAATTTTTTGAGTAAGACTACAGTTTTCTAGGGAAGAGGCCCGGGCTTTAGTCTGCCTGCCAACGAGCACTATCGTTCTCTATATAGTATATTTATATATTTTAAATTTAATTTAATTATTTTTATTATAGAAAACATAAAATATATATTCTGAAATTCACCTTGAACATATATTAGTATTATAACCGGCAGACAGCTGGCTAGGAATAATTCCTTAGAAAATAAAATTTCTCCGAAATCATAATACTATTTCAAGAAATTGAGCCTTAGAATCAATCGTCGATTCTATTGAATGAATAAAAATTTGTAATCCGAAAATTTTGGTGATATTCTAAGGAATTGAACTGTGGAATCGAATTATGCAATTCCATGACAAAGAAAATAATTTTTTTTGTCCATTCCACTAAATTTTAATTATATTTTAATTACTATTCTAGTTTTTGAAAATATGAATTTTATTTGCTCTTCTTACATCAATCGATTCAGAATGAATGAATATATGTTTTAAATACCAACAAAAACTATATCAATACTTGAAGAGTCTGAATTGAAATGGTTTTTCTATAAAATAATTTATTGGACTAATGGATGCTGGGACAGTTTTCATTTATCTACTGCTAGGGGGACGATTGGACTGTCTTACTTAGGTTGAATTTACAAATCATACCGATATTGGACGATATGAAAGACGTTTGCTATTCGGTTGATAGTACGAGACTGATTTATTGACACAAGGAAAAGAATTAGAGGACTAACATATTGTTTCACTAATGTAGCTAACTATGTTGCCTACTTGAGACATAAATTGGAAAAAAATATCAAAAGTAGTTATAGTAGATAATGAAATTCTCTTATCGATTTGGTAAATGAAATAAGATTGAATGTATTGAAAAGACTTACGTTGAATAAGGATTTTGGCCATAGTTTCAGATGGTTCCGGTACATCGCAGATACCATTTGCTGCAAAAATTAATGATGTTAAAAGAGTGTACTCAAAACAGGTCCTTCACGTTTAAGCACTTGTTCGAGCATTACCTAATCAATGACTGCGCCAAGTTCCAAAATCCTAGCTCTATTTTTGTTATTTATGAAATCAGATCTTTACAGTATCTGTTGAACAATTCAACCTTAGAAATGGCATTAGATCACCATATTTTCAGAAAACGACATTTCAAAACAATATGATAAACAATTGTGGGACGTTTGTGGTATTTACTCCACCTGAATGGTCTCACGGTCAGACATTATTAAATCAAAAGCTCATAACACCACATTTTGAATTAAAAATTTTGTACATTCTATGCAAAAATTTAATAGTAATTACGGAAAATAGTAGTAAGATATTTAAAAAATTTTTTATGAGTATTGAAATTTATATAAATTTGAGCCAAATCTTGCTTGTAACCTCAATGTTCATCCTTTTTGATATCCTTTATTTTTTGTTGTGATAATTATTGATAAATTTTCCACCTTGTGTCATAATTTCAGCTAAGAACCACAACGCAATTTTTGAAAATAATCTAAGGTGATTTATTCGTTCAAAGGAATGTGTTGAATTTTAGTCTTGCAGTCATACAAATACATAAATATTTGTTTGAAATCAAAAGCTGAAGCACAAGATAATTAATTAGCCAATATATAAGATATCGAAAAATGAAGGAAATCAAAAAGGACGAACATTGAGATGGAAAGGATAATAAAGTTTATTAGCTATCCTTGATGTGCTTATATTTTTTAATGTTTGACTTTATTCTACATAAATTTGAAAGCTTTCCTTTCAGTGACGTTAAAAAGAATAACTTACGTATATGAAAACACAATAAGTTATTTGTTTCAATTAAAAAGGACGAATATTGAGATAAAAAAAGAAAACAAACTTTATGGAATATTTCATTTTAATGAATTTTCGAATAAATAGTTCAATTAGTGAAATGCCAGTTTTTGAGCCTCAATATCTCGTGAACCAAGTCTCATTAAACTTAACTATACTACTGTTTTCTAAACAGAAATTTGAGCCAAATTGGAGAGCGTCATGTCCCTAAATTTTTCGAATTTGTTAAGAATATTTCGGAATGTATCAGCTTCACATGCCAAGAATAAATTTTATACAAGTTTTCGAGTAGAGCTACCATCTCTCACCACGCAGTGGAAAATTGAAATCACTTAAATTTTGATCCAGCACCATTTTAAGCACCTATCCCACTTCAAATAATCCCACTAGAACTTTTTTCCAAAGCTGCTCTATAATTCGAGAAGGAAAGTGTTAAGACTGCAACATATCATATACATACATACATATGTATAAGATAAACAAATAAACAAAATCCATTTAAAATTCTTAAAGAAAATGCAAATTAATTAAAACTCAAGTGCATCCTATTTGAAAAAAAAAACCTTAAGACAAACGAAGATGCTTCATATGTGGAACTTTAGAAAAATTGTTACCTTTGCAACTGCGTCTTACCACAGCGACTGACAAATATTCTGTGTAACGTACGTTTGAAGGAAATAAGAATTCTTATCTTAACTTTTTTACTTTTTGGCAAACTAAGCAAATAAATTAAAAGTAAGAAAAGCAACAACTAATTGCAAATTGTTGCATGCTGTTTTTGCAACTGTGTGTAGCATGTGTAAAGTGCGGTTTTCAACCGTAGTCTAGCAAAAGCACCTATATAAAAAAACACACACAAATAAGAAGAAGTAAAGTTAAAAGAAAAAAATGTTACCACTTGAGTACTTCAAGAAAAATCCAGCTGAAAAAGCAGTAAATTAAAATGAACTCTATGCGTAGAGTGGGGATTAGTGCGCTAAATTCTCAAATGTGTTTTGAGGATAAGAATCCTGTAAGACTAAACGTTTTAGTGACAATTCAGAACTCCATTAAATGTACGCACGACTTAAAAATTACTCAGATGTCATTTTTCAACCGTTCAACCAAACAAAACTTTTACCTAAAAATTTCAACTATCAACTTAAGTTTTTAGTCTTTTTTAAATTAAAACCAATAAACATTTACAAAATTTGACCAGTCGTTCCATTTTATGAGAATGGTCATTTCTTTTACATTTCTGTGCCTATATTTTCATATTATAATAAAGGATTGAACCTATATTTTTGTAACAGTGATTTGAAACATCATCAAAAATTTGAATAAGTCGAATATTACGCCATGTTAAACCAATCCAAAAAAAATGTAACATAGAATATATCGATAACTATCATCAACTATGGTTGCTAGTTGGTCGCGATTCGGTTTCCAAAGCCAAAAGGCATAAGCCATCCCAAGTTCGAAACATGCTATTATACAAGTCAATGTAAGCCTGATTGCGGGGTCCTTAACAGGAGCAACATAATCTGCGTTCTAATTTTCTGCTTAGATTTTGTTTTTCTTTATAGTTCTCAATTAGTTTATGCAAATTTTGTGACAAATAAAAATTGCTAGGCAAATACAAGTTTTTCTATATTTAGAACATCAAATAACTGATACTGAATGCAAGATAGTGAGAAATATCAACATATTCAGAAATACGTGTTAGAAAAATACTTAAAATTGTGCGATATCTTTTATAGCTTACAAGATATTGGAGAAAAATCGTTTCGTTAGCTTATCTCTTCTGTTTTTGAAAAGCATTCTCCAAAGGGGGGCAAAAGGCGAAAAATGCCCATTGTCTGCTCACTTTCCTTAAATAAAACTCCTTTATTTATAGTTTTTTTTCTTCCCTAAGTATTGTCTGATGATTCCATTAAAAAAGTTTTAAATTCCTAGCATTTTCATTTTATTTGTATTTGTGGCAACGTTCTCCCACTGTGGGTTGGTGTCATTTATGCGGAAAATTTGGAAATTGAAAATTTTTTTCAAATTTTGGAATAAATTGGGCTCAAAGATCCTATCTCCTACTCCTATCAAACATTAAGTCATGGTAGCGAAAACGATAATTTATTGAAAATTCATTACATTAGTTCCTACTCTGCATAAGAAATAAATAGAAAAAAACATAAAATAAAAACTAAAAAAATATTTCGACTGACTTCATTAAGGATCCACTTTAGATTTTTAAATGTGATAGGGTGAGTGCAAGAAAATCTCAAACTTGAGAATTGGTTACAAAAAACTGAAAAGGATGTAAGGAAAATGTCATGAAAAAAGATAAAATTTTAAATTTTTGAAGTTCTCACTTTTATTGAGTTTCCCACGAAATCCCTCCAAAGTTTATTCAGTTTAATGGAGCCGAGCTCCGATATGTGGGTTTTTAAATTGATGCATTTTAAAGTGCAAAATTTTGAACTCCTCCTCAATACTCTTACGCTGAGTCTTAAACTTTTTTAATATTCTTTCATAAGACAAAAACAAAAAAAAAGTCAACTGTCAGCCAACCCATCGCACTGTGCTTCAAGAAAAAAAGTCACACACGCATGCATAAATTCACTGAATTAATTAGATTCTACGCACACAAAGTCAAATAAAAAGCATACGTCAGCTATTATCACACATCAAACTCTGCTCAAGGATATGCGAATATGAGTTGCTTCTACCTGCTGCTCATATCATGCATATCCCAAAGGATATGCATTGCGACACGTAGCTTTGATTGCTGGCAGCTTAGTAGCGTAACATGCTTCCTTTCACGTGATTTTTGACTGCTTTGTAGCTTTATAAAATAAAAGAAATCCTTAAGACAAGTCAGGTGTTTTATTTTTATGTTTGAGTTCTTTGTTTCTATGAGTATATCAAGACATTAACATGATATATGGCGTTACTCATTAACATATTATCACACAGTTGTAGTGACATGCATACACACGAGTATGTGTGTTTAGCATACAACATAAGATACGAGTACTCTATGGTAAATTTCAGACAGACATGCATTGTCTCTATAAGCTGTAGGCCTTTCTTTTCAAAAAACAAAATAATGATTGTTCGGGAATGTAAACAAAGCACACTACAGTTGGTCATGTATTACGAGAGAGATTCATTTGAAGTTTTATTTATATAGAATTAAATAGAATATATAACAAAGAACTTACTGTTATTAGTAAAGACTGATATTTTTGTAAATTGCTTTGTTGTTTTAAAGGCAAACTATTTTGTAACTTTGAATACGATCTGGTAGATGGCGCAGTTCTTATACATACCACTCAAGTTCACCCAGTGGTTCAAATTCAACCATTATAGTGACAATGCAAAACAGTTAACAGCTTGAGTGCGATTTTACCTGATTCCCGTTAGAGACATGAAACATAAATACCTTTCTCAGGGTTCTAACCAAATTCTAACAAAATCGCCTACTAATTAAGCAGTGAACCCAAATTTTTTGTTCAGTACCAAATTTCATCAAAATTGGTTCATTAGCTTGGCAGTTAAAACGCATTTTCCTGTTAATGGCGTGGCACCTCCCACTAAAAGCAAATATATTTCTTGAGGAATCAATCTATTGCCATATCAAATATTATCAAATTCAGCATAGTGGCTTAGCTGTGACAGCGTTTCTTATTAAGAGCGGTGCCAAGCCCACTAAAAAACAGAGAATTTTAAATACTCTTTGTTAGGGATCGATCTATCTCCGATACAAGATTTCAACAAAATCAGTTTAATAGATAAGTTATGGAAACATATTTTCTGATAAGGGGAGTGGCACTACTCATTAAAAGAGGTTCTTCACTTGATTCAATTTATCTCTCCACAAAATTTCATGAAATTGGGTTCATTGGGTTCTTTCTCCAGGAATCAATCTAACAACATACCAAATTCCATCAAATTTGGTGCAGCAGCTCAGTCGTGAAACCAATTCCTATTAAAGGCAGTGCCACACCTACTAAAAGAATACATAGTTTTAAACACCCATTCTTAATAATCAATCTATGTATATTCATGCCAAATTTCGTCAAAATCGGTATATTCCCTTAACCTCGGAAACATATTTTTATCTTAGAGGCGTGTGAGCGCCTACTATTGAAAAATAGACTACATTCTTCATTAATCTTCTTCACAACCTTTCAAGCAATAAGAAATCAAGCAATCACTGTGAAAAGACACTGGCCACGAAGCCGCCGACTCAAGAATGGTCACTCGCATAATGTTAAATATATTGAGAACGTTTATCTTATGAGACCCAAATAACTTCTTCATTAAATGTAGGGTATATAAAGCTTAAAACCTAGACTTGATGTTATGATAAAACCTTAAAAATATGAGCAAACAAAACAAAATAAAAAAATCTCACGTTTATCTTTCTTTTTGTGTCATTGCAGCGCACAGACATTGGAAGGAGCTGGCAAACATAAGCTGAAGCATAAAATCCCCGAAAAAAAACGCGCACCATTTAAATTTTTACGTGTTTTGCCGACAAGCAAATAAAGAAGAAAATTCATCTGAATGTTAAAGGATTCCGAAGCAGTGATTAAGAGACGTAAGTTGTCGTCGGCGTTGACTCATACAACGCCAACACTGACAGCCACAGCGACAACAACACCGCCAACAACACCACCCACACCGCCACCACTCAATATGATGATGATGGCGGCGACAATGACGGCAACAACGACGGGAACGCAAAATAACGTTCCCATTTCACATAATATTACCTCGTCAATACCAACGCCACATTCTGCCACGCTTTCTACAATGGCGGCGGCGGCAGCTCTAACTACCACGCCCACAATGTTGCTTACCACCGCTGCTGCCGCTGCTGCAGCTGCAGCATTGGCATCAGCACCTTTACAACATTCAACTCCGGTTGGCGCTAACGCCGCTATAGGCGCTTCTGTTGTACAGGATCACTACAGTCTACGCTGGAATAATCATCAAAATCATATATTACGAGCTTTCGATGCACTTCTGCAGACAAAAACACTGGTCGATGTGACGCTGGTATGTGCCGAGACCAGTATACGTGCCCACAAAATGGTGCTCTCTGCATGTTCGCCGTTTTTTCAGCGTGTCTTTGCCGAGACACCTTGCAAGCATCCGGTGATTGTGCTCAAGGATTATCGCGGCTGGGTTGTTCAAGCGATCGTTGATTTTATGTATCGCGGTGAGATAAGCGTGCCACAGGAACGTCTACAGACGCTGATACAAGCGGGCGAATCACTGCAGGTACGTGGGCTTGTGGAGAGCTCCGTGCCCGAACATACGCCAACGCCGGCAGCATCTCCCGATGATTTTGGCATGCTCGACACTTCGTTAATGTCGTCTGAGTTGGAACGCTGCTCGAGCTTTGATGATGAATCACCATCAATGGTAACGGCAGGTTCAAAAATAATTCTACCCTCGCGTCTATTTGGTGCGTCCACGCGAAGAGAGCGCGAGCGCAAACGAGAACGTGAGCGAGAACGAGAAAGAGAGCGCGAAAGAGAGTTCGAGCGTGAAGCGGAAATGCTATCAGATCATGAATTGCACAACGAACTGCATAATACGCATCCTGATTTATGCACATCGCCAATGCCACGGCGCAAACAGGCACGCCCACGTCGACGCTCTGGCGAGCTACCACTTGAACTGCCCAGCAAACCAGCAAGTCCTTCACCAATAGGTTTGGAAGAAGTGGAGCCAGCGGCACAGCAAAAAGTGCAGAGCACTGAAGAGCCACGACGTGAAACGGCACCATTGCAACCGACAATCAAGAGTGAGTTAACCGATCCAATAGAAGAAGAAGAGCAAAATGGAAATGATAATGAAACGCAGGAGTTAGATAATGAAACTACGAAAAGTTTCGCAGAGCACGCAAGAGAAGCTAAAACGGAGTTGCTGCAGCAACACGGTGTTATTGGCAATGAAATTGAACCCGATGATGAACTTGAACAAGATCAGGAACCTGACGCCGCTGAAGAAGAACATGATAACTACGACGAAGAAGAAGAAATAGATGAACAGGAAGAGCTTGAAGAAGATATCGAAGAGCTCATTAAAACCTCAAATGAAATGCGCCGCAAATCTTCGAACTCAAATTCTGGACTCTCCGATGGTCCCGAAGATCTTTGCACAACGAAAAAGGACAACGATCTCATTACCTCGTCTGAACATGATGATGGTAGCCCGTCAAATAACAACAACAATAACAACAACAACAATAGTAAATTAAATAACAACAATCGCATTGTGCTCTCACTCAAGGATATACGTCATTTAAATAAACCATCAACTGGCAGTTCTGGCCGTCACTCCACCACACCGAATTCAGCCGGCAGCATGAATCCATTTGCAGCAGCCTCCTTACGTGATCTACGTCTCGATCGTTCGGGTGCGGGAGGCGTAGTTGGTGGCATAACACAATGCAACAATGCCGAGCAGCAGTGTAAGATGGAAGCTTTGGAAGCGCATATGCATGCAGCAGCAGCTGCAGCTGCGGCGGCTGCTGCAGCAAGCGGTGAGAATCCGTTTCAACATATGGAACATCAAATGGATCTTTCACTTGCAGCTGCTGCTGCAGCAGCCGCTGTAAATAGGGAACGTGATCGTGAACAAATGCATCGTGAACAACGTGAATTGCAACAGCAACATAATGCTTATGCGAATAGTTTGTTAGGACAAATGGGTATGTCTGGTATGCCGCCTTTTGGTCCTGGACATGGTGGTCCGCCGGGTAGTGGACAATCAGCGCACGAGCGTCTCGAGGAAAGCATGTCACGATTAAGTAAAGAGTTTGCACCCAGTTCACCAATGAGTTTGCCAAGTCATTTCAATCCACCTGATGGGCAGCCACATCCGCCATCGCCATTGCCATTTCCGGGCATGTCATCGGCAATGACGCTGACGCCGCCACACAGTGAGTAGCGCAATTTTTGTAGGTTATTTGAAATTATTGAGTACAATTTGAAAGGATTTGAGTAAGAAGTATTATAGTGTACATTGAAAATTGGAGTATTTCATCGTAGGATACTATTGGTTCTTGCCTCGCTGTACCGATTTTTTAGTTTTTCAGAGTCTATAGTATTTGACAAGAGCTACAAGTTTCTATGGAGTTTAATGCAGTCTGAAATTTTTATCGAATTATTGATTCCTGTTTCACCTTTTCTTCACAAACATTGCCTGGCAATCCCAAATTAGATAGAAGTCTTAAGTGTGTGAAACTTTCAAGGAAATATAGTGTCCCATTATACTGTAGCGAATATTTGCATCATTTTACTTTTTAATTAGTCGTGGTAAAGTTAACACCTTAGAAGTTGCTTTCATGAACAAGAGCTTGTAGTCTTTTTTCGAGAGTAGCTCTTATTTTAAAGAAAGTTTTCTGAAACTTTATTGTTACATATAACTTTTCTTCTTTAAATGTTATTGCCATGTCAACTTACAAAGAGTCTTTATTTCTCAGACATCGAGTGTCACTAATTACCAATAATTCGATTTATTGTGGCAAATATTATTTGTCTTTACGATTCCTTATTATGCGACAGCAATGCATGTTAAAGAAAAATGTATTGCGCTCAACGAGAATCCTTCAAAAGGACTCCTAAGGAAAACAAAAAAGTCTTAATATGTTTTCATGTTTTTCTTGCCAATGACTTCCCAACATCAACACACATGTTGCTTCAAAGAGTGGGTTTGGACGATGAGATGCAGTAATTGCAATCATAAAAAATATGCGCACTTATTACCCCATTCTTGACTGTGTTCGAAATTTATTCACAGCTGAGTTAAGTTTCTGTTAATATGGTCATGACCATAGGTTTGATCGATTGCCTCTTTTTGGCTCCCATTAAAAAAAAAATATTTATGCTTAAAGTTTTAGCCTTATGGATATTGTTAGCCAAAAGCGATTTCGGTTAGCAACGTGTTAATGTCACAGTTTGAAGCGCATTTCCTTGATATGATTGCTGCTACTTCTTGTCTATTCAGTTGACTTACTAACTCTCGCTGCTGCTGTTTGACTTTTATCTGTCTGTCAGTTACTCAAAGCAAACATGTTGCATGTCAATATGGTGGGTAAAATAAGAAAAATTTAAAAGAAAAACGCAGAACTTTTTTTTTGCAAAAAAAACTTGCGTTTTAACTGCGGCACACAGACACAGGAAGCGTGTGCATACATCGACGAATATGATTATTAAGGATTTCCGCTTGTTTTCACAGAGTTTGCACTGCGTTTATTTTCGCTTATTTTTTTGCAATTTTTTAGCGTCCTTTTTGAAGACACTGTTGCACATCATATAGACTTACTTCCAGCTACCAAACAGTTCGACTTCGTTTTTCCTTTTGAGTCTACTATTTTTTTATTTGATTTGCGTTATGTGACATATTTGTGACTTAAGGTTATATTTTACTTTAAAAATGTGATTTAAACCTTCATATATGCAAATGGATTTAGTTATATATATTTACATTTCGACTTGTTTTTAGGAATATCCAATAAATTGTTTCATCTTTTATCTATGTAAGTAAATTTTTGGCCTGATGAACCCAAAATTATCTTCGGAAAGTAGATACTTTGCTTGTTGACTTACACTTTTTATTACTTCCAATGCTTCCAATAGGTCTTCCTTCCAAATTTCTACTAAACTCCGACCACTCAATATATGTTTTCATTTAAACCATTTTTTTTCTTTTCAACAACTTTGGGTCGTTTTATTCGATATTTTATTATATTAATTATTGGGTAAAGATAAAAGTAGAGTTGGGACATAACCTAACGCAACTTCTGGGTATCATTGCTCATGGATAGGAGTGGCACGATTTCCTTAAATGTTTTCTGATATTTTTTCAGATCAAGCATCAGTAAGATCTAAAATTTTAAGAACTTCTTAGAGCAAACACTTTTTAAAAAATACAAGTTCGTTTGAAACATTAATTTTCAAATTAACTCAAACAAACCTATTTGACCCCATTTATTTCAAAAACCAGACTTGATAGAAAAAATGAATGTCAGATTCCGACCCATCGCAACAAATCTTATATTATTCAAAGCGAAATTACCGAAATTTAACCTTCTTGTCTTGAATACCAAAAACTTCTGGCACCTAGAATTAGAACTAGTGCTCGCCGATAACTGATAAATATCGTTATCGTTCTCCGTTGCGACAGCGAGACGATATTACAAAAACTATTGCTCGAATGAGCGAGGGCGAGAAGGTCTACCGATATCTCGTTCCCGGCACTACTTTAGTGTTTATCGTAAGAATGATAAATCCTGCATTAGCCTCGAGAACGAGATACCGGCCAGACTGTCTCGTTCTTCTTAGAACATTCGGCGCAAAAGCAACATATTCCGCTAGGATATATTTTGTCAATGCGATCCAATGCTGATTGTTGAGTGGTGAAGAAATATGGACAGACTCGTGCTGTATGCTCTGCTTCGAGAAAAACTTTGATGTGAGTTCAGTGTGAAGAGAGCACTCTCAATTGCAATTTTGAACCACCTAATGCGTCAGTTAATTCGGTGCGGGGACTTCTTCTCTAACAGTTAGGTTGCTATTAAAGCCTTGGCTTAAGAAATAATTGATTCAAAGTTACTAATTCGTGCGCCATCTTAATATGGCCAATAGATACTTTCGACATTTAGAGGCAGAAGTCTTCCAGACCTTCTCCACTCATTTGTGGCAACACAAATGTGTCAACACCGATATGGGTCGAATTTAATTTGGAAATGCCGGTCCGAACAGTCACTGTCTCATTGTAAAAATGGTGTTTTGAGAATTATGTGTCTATAAGGATGCCTCAAAATCAACAATATAGTTTGTTGACGGCACCAGAGAGTGTTAAATGAGCCTGGTCAGTCATCGGAAAAGTTCGGTTCAGCTTCAACCATTCGAATGACAATATCCGCGTAAGCCAAGCGACTGCGCATGGGAATATGTGAAGATCAAAGTCATTCAACATTTCCATCGACCAGATTGACAGTCAAGCTATAATGTCAATTTCATGTACATATCGCTTATTAGTGTTACAGGCCATATCAACGTTCATGGCATTACTCTTAACTCTTTCGGAACTATTAGATATTTGAGTTTGCCAAAAAAGACTGGAAGGGTTTAAAAACCTGCGAGACATCCAAGGCAATTCGCCCTTCGTATTATAATTTGAAAACCACTGACCTACTTTCCAAGAACCGTATTGATATCGCGAATGTTGACCTGATCTGCACTGACACTAGGCTATCGACAAGCATTCAGCCACATTTCATGTTTCTCTTATATCATCGGGTCGAGTATGTCGTAGAAAAATGCCACAACTAATGCAACATTCGCTAAGTAATGCACAATGCTTTTCGGTCAACTACAACTTTAGTTGACAAACCATCTCTTCTTGCAAATTTCAATCAGCGCTTCTATATTGCCACTCAATGAAGTAGAAAAAGTCACAGAAGCAATTCATGCCTCAACGGAACTAAGCGCTCTTCAAATGCAATCTACATATAACTGACGAGTCAAGCCTTTTGAAAAAAAAAAACAAATATAACTCACGTAATCGCTAATAAATCGAATCGAGCTAATTTATGCTTATCTAACGCTGTAGACAAATAATTTTAACGGTTATAAAAAGAACCTGTCACACAGCAGCTCCCGCATAATTTATCAAATCCTACAAGGGCTTTGCATTACAAATTCACCTACTTGTCGTTAGCAATATACCTAGTTGTCGTGCTCAAACAATAGCAGCTATTATTTTATTAATATTTTACGCTTGAAGTGCACTTCTACACATGCTTGACAAACAACAATAATCCGCTGATGAGCATAGAAGTAAAGTGACTCACAAGGATATGGAAATCAGCACAAATATATGTGGGAGGAAGAGCTGCTCCAGTATTGACATATTTCAATGATTTTACGAAAATGTAGCACAAGTTATGTGAAATTCATTGAAATGCAAAACAAAAGAAGCTACAGGAAAATCTAACAAGAAACAAAATAGCGCTCGTTAAAGCTATGCACACTGAATGTGGCATGAGAATCTTGTACGTGTATGTGTGTACAAATTACAATGCATGAATGTATGCAATAAAATCATTTCCATTCATTCATTCATACGCGAAAAATAACGAAGACGTTGATTATTTTTAACATAATATGAGTTTTCATCTTTTTTCTTTCTGCTGCGGTGAATGAAAGGAAATCGCTTAAGCATAAGAGAAATTCTTAAGATGTTCATGTAACGTTTGCATAAAAGGACATGGCACACGCAGCGCTGGTGAAAGTAAAGAATTTGAAGATTTCTCTGACGCCCTTATGTAGACTCAAGCATATATCCTTTTTTTTTTGTTTCTAAGGCGCTTACAGTTTTTTGGAGCATCATATTAAGTCTCGTCATTGTTAAAGTTTTGTGATTTTTTCCACTTTAATTTGTGTGTGTGACACAATGTATGCGTGTGCATTACCTTATGATTAGTGCTGCAGAAAACTGTTACGGTTTTTTGAGTGAAATCTGTTTTTTTTAAGGAAATTTGTTCTATGTACTTTGTTCAGTAATTATAGTGCAAGAGCAACAAAAAAGAAATTTGTTCATGTTTTTTAATTTAAGAAAATTTTTACTATTTCCCAGAATGTGTTTGCATTACGTTACGATTAGTGCTGCGGAAAATTACCTCGGTTTTTTCCATGAAATCGGTTTTTTGTTTTTTAAGAAAATTTCCTAAAGAAATTTACATACATAAGAAAAAACTTACAAATGTTTTGCTGAGAGTTGTTAAAGGAAAATCAACCAACCTTAGCAAAATTGTAAGAAAAGATTCGGCTAAGCTCTGGATTGTTAGTCCAACGAATTGAGCGAATTTCGAAAAATTCAAAACGCAATGCTGGGAATGGCATTATATTTTTTCAAAATAGAGTCGCTTAGCTCGGATCACTTAACCAAATTTTATCACTCGTGAATTCTTTTTTTTTTTCAAGTAACCGGTTCTATCAAATTATCATCAAACATTTTATATCCCTGCTAAGCGTTTAATTCTAACCGAACAAGTAATAAAAAATCTCAGACAATTTTACGAAGAAAAAAAATCCTAAAAAAATCCCCTCGTAACTCAAGGAAGTGAAATTTTACGCGATTTGTGGCTGTGATTTATTTTTTATTGCCGTTACTGCTTTTCATATGACATTTACTGTGTATGTGTGTGTGCATTGTTTGCCTCACATCCTTCATTATCCTTTCAGCGCATATTAGTTCAATGATTTTTCAACATATTAGTTGTTCGTGAAGTAGAAAAATAAGAAATTTTATTTTCTTAACGCCCGTATATGTCTATTTCCGCTTCCATTGCATGGGGGTAGGAGTATGGAAAAAATAAAGCTGCCTAAGGATATATTTTTCATGCAGTTTGCAGCTTAACTTCATATAAGTATTTATTTGAGATTTTTGTCGCATTACGTTTATTTAACCTGCCTGACGTTGTGTTGTGTGCTTTCTAAAGGTTTTTCCTACATCCTTGGCAAATGCTTGCATGCAGCTTACTCTTTTGGAAAAGAAAACTTTGCTTTTATTTTTACTCCTTGGCGGATATTATGAAAAGTCGCGTAAAAAATGAAACTTTATTTGAATGGGTAGAAATAAATTTAATAAATAAATGTGCTCTTATGCTTTGAAAAATTTTGCATGATCCAAAACTGGTAGTGTTGTCATATGAAAACTGTGTTTATATTTTATTGATTGCTTTAAAATAAACATATATTATAATGGTAATAGCAATACTTGGCAGAAATGACCTGTGGCATTATACAAATATTCCGTAAAAAGACTAGTTCCCGTTCACTCCAGAACTTAAGCGATTGCGTCATACCTTCTATGTTGGGCGAATTAGGAAATACAAGCCAAAAGGCTTTAAAATTTCGTTTTTTGTTGATTTATCTTGTTGCTGCGCCCTTTTGCTAGATTTCCATGCCCACCGCTGATCTAAATGAATCGTCTTTTATAACCATTAACATACCGTTGCCACAAGTGTTAACATAACCATTGCCCATTTTATTTTTTCAACAAATTTTATAAAAATGATGGCCTTTTTTTTGTAATAAATTGAAATTGTAAAATAGGTAAAGTATAATGTGCATAGAAATTTTTTCAATTCCCCTTTGGATTTATATCACAACACCACTTTAACACTAACTTTACTGAGTATTTGTCTTTCGTGCTGCTTTTTTTTCTTCACCACACCGAACTGACTCTTTTTTCTTGCAACGTTTTTTATCGCGACATTTACCAACTTAAGACATCATAAATTGCAGTTAAAAGTAAATTTAACCGCTTTTCCAGCTGCGCTGTCCCCATTTAAATTTTGTTGTCATAAGAAACAGTTAAACAGACAGGCGGCGGTGAACTGCATATCCTGCTGTCAACATGCATTTACTGAGACAGTCAGTGCTACCAAATTTGCGCAATTTGCAACAAAGAAATAAAAAAAAAAATACAGAATGAGGTTGAAAATTTTTAGCTTAAACTTAAATTAACTTTATACGAGCCGGCAGTGTCAACTGTCATTAATATGTATCAGAAAAATTTTTACCTATGTGACTTTCTTTAGTAAAACTTTAGATTAATCAGCTCAGAAATCAGGCAAAAAATCACTGAAGTTCAACTTTTATTTAATATTAAAATAAAGCGAAAAATATCTACTATGGAAAAAGAGTAGGAGCTTAACGTCCTTTGATTTTAACGGTTTGGAGTTTCTAGTTTCTAGTTTTTTTATATCAAATTGTTACATTCTTATCAACAAATTTTCATTGAGTTGGACAGCATTTTTTAAAGTTACAGATTGTGCCAGTTGCCGTATTATGTAGGAATTGTATAGATTTTAAATTGATTCATTGCACTAAGAAACCATAATATGTTGGCTTAAAGTAAAAGTTGACGTTTATATACGTCGAACCCTTAGCAGTTAATAGACTTATGCTTACCTTGTAAGATCTGCATCTCAGTGAATAATCTCTGTTGACTATTCTGTCAATTACGTGAAAGTTCAAAATATATCCAAAAGTACAGTACTAGCAAAGAGTTTGTGTATTTTTCCAGAAAAATATACCGATTTACCATTTACTATTTTATAAAATTTTCTTTATCTTCTATCTTAGTGTTTCTTCAATCTCTTTCAGTGTTTGGTTTGGATTCTCCACTTGGTCTCTTTCCGCCCGGCATCGATCCAAATAAATTGTATAATCCATTAATGGAAATGTCTGATCCACGCGGTATGGGCGGTGATCCACCACCATTTCTAAAAAAGAAAAGTAAGTACATTAAATCATTTATTATTAAATGTAACATTTCAATACAAGCAGCTACATTAAATCAAAAATAAATGTAATCAAGAAAAAGAAAACCACTCCCCACTACCCTATTAACTAGAAAGCATAACATTTACTTAACAACTAATTAACCTTTGGAACTGATCCTGCTAAAAATAACAACAGCCATAGCATACCATACATTCACTCTCTGTACAACACCAACGTAATAAACAACAAAATCGTTTCAACATGATTGGCATGTTCCAGTGATCGATTCCTTTAAACAGTAGTGAAAAACAAAAGAAATCAAAAAGGTATCAAAGGTATTGATCGCGTAGGTCGATCGGTTTTACCAAACGCGATCAAGTGAATGATCGCATGAGCTCATTCAATGTTTTTTTTTTCTTTTACGTTACTTTATTGCAGACGGACAATTTTCACACCTGAGTTGGTGATCGTTGTTGGTACTTTTGCTCACGTAGGGATTTTCTCATTTTCCTCATAGATATTTTGAATATTCATGTAATTTTAATGCGCCACTTGACTTGATTACTATTTCTTTTGATTTGATTTTTCTTTTCACTTTGATCAACGTTCATCAGTACACTAATCGTTTTAATATTAAGGGGGTAATTTTTTTTTAAAATAACGCTCGTTCAATAAACTAGAGTGTACAATTTTGCTCGAAAACAGTGTTACCGATTTGACTGCAAACATATTTCCTCTTGCTTAAAAATTAAGTCTCAGCTAAACTGGCTCATCCTAGCACAATTCAGATGAACTAGTTTGGCCTAGAAAAAACTAGTTTATCCTAAAAACTACTTTCGCCGGTAACATATACATATGAAAAAAGAAAAAAATTTTTTTTTTTCAATGACGTCTAAAGTTTTTAATTTTTTTCGGCTAAAAAATATGTCACTGTAAAATAAAAAAGTATTTTTTGACCATTTTTAAGAACTTCTTAATATAATAAATTATCAGTCGCTAAAAACTAATATTCTTAAACATAAGGAGAACACGCCAATTTTCAATAAATATATGGCTGGCAATGCCACAATTTTTCGAAAAATAAATCATAGCACGACTTTAAGCCAATGGCTTAACGGCTATGCAAACAAGCGAGAAAGTGACAAGTATATAGATAACAAAAAAATGGAACATTGTGTGTGGATTGAAATAGATAAGCGCACATTGTACACCTCAAGGTCATGTCCCCAACAGCTCAAGTGTTAAGAGCGACCGTCAAAAATAACATTGCAATTCAAGAACGGTCAGGGGTTCGATCCCATGTACAACATTAAACAAAAACTGGTCTGATGAGGCTATGTATATACATATGAGAATGTGTATATATGTGGTAATAGCCGAAACATATGTCACCAAAATTGTTCCATTAGTTATCTTTGTCATGTTTGTTGAATAAAAAGCATTGATCAATTAAGTAAAATTTTACGATCATATTGGTCTTTGCAAAATGACTGCAAGTTCAATGTAATATTTCTTAATATAATAAATTATCAGTCGCTAAAAACTAATATTCTTAAAAGAAAAAAAATTTTTTTTTTCAATGACGTCTAAAGTTTTTAATTTTTTTCGGCTAAAAAATATGTCACTGTAAAATAAAAAAGTATTTTTTGACCATTTTTAAGAACTTTTTCGTTTAAGCAAGATTTCATGAAGATTACTCATTTCTACAAAAATAGAAAAGAAATTGTTAAAAAAAATATTTTTCTGAATATTCTTAGCAATTTTGAAAAGTTTTAATTCAGTCCGATTTTTACTGAAAATTAATAGTTTAGGAGAAGAAGTGATTAATGGTAAAATTTTGACCAAAATTGTTTTTTCACTAACGCAACAACTAAAACCTTTTCAAAAATTTTTAATTAAATTTTAAATTAATTTTTGTGTTTGTTGCTTTTGTTGTAAGTAGCTCCTACTCTTATTGTGCGTCGAATAACGGTTCAATGTGCCCATCGCTGTTGTAAATCATACATATTTTGTATTCAAACCGTAAAAAATTTTTTTTTAATATACATATATATATATTTTTTTTTTCAATATTTCATAATAATAATAGAGCTTAGCTACAACAGCTATTACTCATCTTAGATATTAAGCTTGAAGCTCTGAATCCAGTAAAAATTTTACTAAAAAATCGAGTTTTCTCGTTTTTCCCACACATTTGAAAACGAAATTTCGAGCGATTGGAAAACCTCCTTTTGATGACCCATATGAGTACATAAATGTCACTCAATTTTTGAGACTTAGAATTATGCTAGGTGATTCTGCGAGGGTGATTAGATATATCCCATAGAATCATGATGTATATCTTTTGATTTGTTTAGTAACAGAGCTATATTTATTCATATATTTGGATGTACAAAAAACACTTTAAGTATTCTCATTAAAGTATAATAAAAAATTACCTGAAATGGAAAATGCCAAAGACTTATAATAAAATACCCCAAAATGAAAAATGCCTGATATATCAGGCATTACTCCTTAGGAAAACGCGATCGAAACTTATAAGTTTGAAAAGTTTTTATTTTATACCAGGAAAACAACACGATCCATGTCAAAACTTTTTATAGTAAACTTGATAATATTAATAATGAGTTTATTATAAAAAGTGCACTAAAATATGTAAAGCAAAACCACATTTTATTACGGTATTTTTGGAAAAAAACTGCAACTTAAAAAATTCTTCAATCAGCAACCTGGCAACACTATTTTAGTAAAAACATAAAAACTGCATTTGCCTTCATTTACATAAGAACTTGCAGTTAATTTTTTCATTGCACCGTAACTTAACTCCAGCTCAATATTGTCGCTCATGTCGATCAAATTGGAAAAACATGTGAGGCGGGAAATTCAATTTCGTGGTTTTCCTGTGCATTAACCGTTTCACTCTAACCATGTTGGTTGCCGGCAAGGTTCGCAAATGCTTACAGTTAATACTTTAACTGAGGATCATTGAACATGCTCACCTATGCATATCGCATTCAAGCAATTACCTTTTTTTCCAACTTTTGCTCGCCTTAGTGTCTTTGCTGTTTTTATTTGTTTTACAATTATTTCTTAAGATCGTGAGCGTTTGAGCGAACGCAAAAACAAAAACCTCAGAATGTTATTGAGCGATCAAGTCCAGTCGAAGATCGAAAAATTTTATTTATCACGAAAGTAGGCAAAAAATGTAACTGATTTACATTTTTATGAATCAAATGGAAAAGACACATAAAATCAATGAGATCAATAACAGCACGCATTTCTTCAATCACATGATTGACAGCATGTTAGAGTGAACATTTTTATTAAACACTTACAGGCTTTAATTTGCTTATACACAACTTTCAGATCATTTCGATAATTAATATTTAACTACGTCATATAGCGTAATAATAAATCATAAATCGCTATAAACGGGCTATTTGTGTATTGAAACAGTAGTTCTCTTTTCCATTTTTCGCTTGACTGACTTCGAAAGTATTAGCTTTTTGATATTTCTAAATTGTTAAGTGTTTTTCTAGGCCTACTTTTTAAATCACGTGCTATTGTTTTCCGCTGACATACATGACAGCTGTTAGTTTGACAGTTGTTGCTGTTAAAAGTTGTTTACGGTAATGCTCGTAATGCTTGTGGCGCCAACTTGTTTTCATGTGCTTAAAACCATCAAACTTTTGACAGCTCATCCGTCGTTTTTTGTAGCATATATCGAAACATTAATTGATTAAAAATTCATTTACAAATTGGAGTGCTACTTGAGATTTGGCTTATGAGGTATTAAGTTGTTATACTTCAATATTATAATGTGAGAGGTGTAAAAGCTTTTATTGTAATCTTGATAAAAAGATGTAGGGTATCAAATATCAAATTATCTATAATGATGTCATAAGTCCAAAAATAATGGCAAAGTTGAACAATGTTGACGAATTCGAAAAAAATTGCAAAAGTTGAAAAGTGTCGAATAAAGCGAAAAATGTTGAACGATAAGTTTTGAAAAGCTTTGAATGTTTCGAAAAATATTGAAATTTTGGAAAATATTTAGGAAGACTAAAAATGTTGAAAAATGCTGAAAAAGCTTAAATATATTGAAAAATTATAAAAATGTCAGAAGCTAAATATAGTAAACAGGTCGATAAATTTTGAAAATTATTGAAAATGCCGAAAAGTGTTGATATAATCAAAAAATCTGAATACATAAAAATATTTAATAAGTCGAAAAATGTCGAAAAGCTGATAAAAGTAGAGGAACGCCGGCATTACCATAAGCGTTTTTGCCAACTCAAATCAGAGTTGATTCCGTTTCATACAAAAAGGCGAAGGAAAATAGTATTGGTAAAAGTTAAAAGGAGCCAATTAACGAAGAGTAAATTTCAATCAAAATTTATAGAAATGTGTCTCAAACCAAATTGCGAATATTGGCAAACCTAAACTGATTTTGCGCTACCCTGTATTCAAGACATATATGAAGAATGGTGAGGAAAATATTCTGCCTTGAACTTTGGAACTAATGGAAACTCAGAAAATAGTCTCTGCTATAGTTTTATCGAAATTTGTGGAGTTTTCTAAAAATATAGTAGTAGTGGGGCTATGTAAATGATTTTTTAATGGATGAACGAATATTTAGTCAACGGATAGATGGGTACATATAAAAGCCATTGCATCCTTAATTAAAATCTACAGATAAGGGATATATTTTTTGAGATCACTACATTTCAGTGTGTCAATTTTCTCTCTATTTCTATCCCTCTATAACAGACAATCTCCTCACGGAGCATAGGGTCTCTGCTACACGGTAGACTTAAATTTTTGATTCAAATCCCTGCGGCATCTGTTGACATTGGTCATTGGATGGTCCTAAGCGTCAAAGTTTTAAGAATTCAGTGAAAATAATTATTCATGAATACTTGTGTAGCAGAGCCGCTGTTGGTTAACCAAGTATCACAGACTTACAGAAGGGCTGGCCTCAAATATATAGAACTTCATTGTCGTTGACAGGAACGAAGACTGCCAGAAATTAGGTACGATATCCTTATAGGCTCCGCCATCATTCATATCTACAACGTGTAAGCTCATACGTCATTATTTTTGGCGACTATGGTATAATTCATTATTTCCACTTGAATAAGTGCACATCTCATGAGTGTCTGACGAAAAGAGCTATATAAATTTTAATTGAAAACGATACGATACATCAGATTAAGAATCATAAATCATACCTTCAGATCAATTTGATCTGCTACCCTCTGTATTCAGTCATTCATTTCATTGTTGCCATTGCGACCGATGAACTATCTTATTCTTTTAAAATACAAACTCATATCCGCTTCATAATAGAAGTAGTATGTTATATTATTTGAACTAAAGCCCATAGTTAGGTTTTACACAAAAAAATATTATGTCTGAAGTGAACAATATCGTCGTCGATTCTAAATTCGGATAATGCATCGGTTCAGGTCACATCTACTCTATGATAGGTAAAATTATTGATCATCTTGTAGATGTAGATGTAGTGCTTTGTCTCTAACAATGGTCAAATGTTGCTTTGATGACACAATTTTCGTGTTTTTAAACTATCTATCCAATACAACACTTTCACGAACCCTAGTTTTATTGTAAGTTCCAATAAAGTTAGAGAAAATAATAGAATATTAACAAATTTTTTTCAAAATTAAAATCTCTTAATATTTAAATTTAAATAAAACTTTCCGTCAACCTGTTAACAATAACATTCCTGACAATCAACCAACCAACCTAATTTTTTAGGTTATCATACGATCTAATTGATACTCAAACTTGCAATAGCGCCTGGCATTGATGTTAAATAAAATAACTCTTTTAGTCACGTGGTTGATGCCAGAGTTACCATCAATTTTAGAGCTTATCAGATTCTGTTTTAATTACAATACTATTGTCAACATCATTTGTTATATATAGCATTTATAATTTTTTAATAATGCATCTATGATGCGATCTGGGGAAAGCGACTTATCTAGTCAGAGTTAAATTCTCAGCAGATTAAAATCTAAAATTTCTTAGAAAAATAAATAATTTTTCTATGCATTTCATATTTCCCCAGGGTACATTCCTAAAAGTTGGCAACTCAGTTGCACATGCAAATTTCACATTCCTACTACAGCATATGAAGAACCTCCACATCGTGCTATACGCTGGAGGATCACACACAGCAGGGTGTGTGTTTATACCTAAAACTCACTCTTTATGTGGAGCTTTTGCATAGTTCCCGTTCCTTACATTCTACATATTGAAATGCTTTACTCTAAAAAAACCAAAACGTGCTCATGATGATCGCACAATTGTAAAGGTTTCCTTTTTTTTTCTTGACAAGATTGAAACATTATCTGATGATGGCGCTGAGATAACCTTTTTTCCACTGAGGGCTTAGGCGGAGTCAATTGTTGTTGTTACTCGTTTGTTTGTGTTTGATATAAATAGTAACTTCTATGTCATATAAATAAATATGTAGTTTATTGCTAGTGCATACATTCAAAGAGAAAAATTAATAAAGAATTTAGAGCAAAGTTTTTTGCTCTAAATAGGATAAAATAGTAGGAGCATCTTTTGTTCGTTTTCGTATAGTAATCAACTAAGTGTTCTTTGTTTAAACTAATCAAATATCCAGTTAAATAACTAGCTGTGTGACTAATTAAGTGAATGATAAGACTACCAATTTAGTACCCTAACAAAAATGTATAGTTTTCGAGTTATAATAAAAAGAATAAAAAAGGGACAGACATACACAGAATTTATCTTTTTTATGTTACAATTGAACATATTAAACCATAAATAAGCTTAAACAAATTAGTTTCTTATTCAATTACGTAGTCAATGGCCTATAAGCGGAGTAGTTGAAAATTTGTGACTTTTAAAAGTGATCAAAAAATCACTGTTTTTGGACTTTGATCGCTTGTAATTCCATCAGTGGCGTGAAATCGATAGGGCTGGGGAGGGCAGTGACCCCCCCTCTCCACCCAAAGATCTAATACTAGTTATTATTCAATACATCAATTCAATAAAACCATCTTATAGTGGTGAAATCATAATTCTCGCCACCTCAAGGTTTTGGTGAAGTAACGCTACTGAACTCCATCAAATCTTATCGGATTCTCATTAACAGCAAACCGTTAAAAAGGAGACAAAATTACCTTTTGAGCCTTGTGCAATAATTTTGGCCAAAAAAAATTGATATAAATATGGCCAAATAAATGAAAAATGTGCTAAACAACGGGTGTTTTGGGGATACCTCGAAAACGATTCTAAAGAAAAAAAAGTGGTTGTCATTTTAGGAATCTACGCCCCAAAATACAAAGAAAAATATATATGAAAAAACGGACCTCGAGATGAGGCCCAAATATGTAAGCTAGTGTAATTTTAAAGATGAAATTAAAATATGAAATATTCTTATGGGTCCACTCGTATACTTAGCTACCACTCACACAAATCTGAACCTATTTCGAAAGGTTTTCTTTTGTATTAAATTTTCCAACTTCAAAAGGGTTGACTGAATTCAATAAAATTGACATCCTTATTAGTAGCTTACACAAATAACATGAGCTATACTAAGCCCACCTACAGGCTTTTGAGCGCACTCCTACCAAATTGGTAAAAAGCAGCAAAAAATTACCCCAAAACTTATGAACTTTCACCATTATTTCAAGGATGCCATCAGCTTCAGTAATAATGGGATTGATTTTAAGATTGCCCAACCTACTTTTACATTTTAATATGATATGATATATATTCTCATCAAGTATAGCAAAAATAAATACAAAAGTAACAGAATAAATTTTTCCCACATTTCATTAAGTTAAAAAAAACTACTAAGTAGTTGCCAAGATCGCAATCTTCATATTGTACTACATTAATAAAAAATTTTCCGCCTAAATATCTTCGGTGACTTATATTTTTGCCCAATACTCGTATTTTAAATACAATATTATTGCATACATATTGTAGATATGTAGTTGCACTTATTTTATTATTGAGGTCACTTTTATAGCGTAACCTTTACCAAAAATGATCAACATTGATCCCTTTCATTCCAACTCCAACTGAATTTGATTTTAAAGATCAGCATTTGGTAGCATTAGCAAATTGGATTTCAGTGGTAGACAAGAAGACGACGATTGTTAGTTGCTTTGGATTTAGTTATTACCCTCATAGAGTAATAATAAGAAGTTATAGATATAAATTTGATAAATTCGATTTAGTTGTAGATCATAACAAAAGGAAAAAGTATCGATAAACGATTTTGTTTTTTTTTTGTTTTCTACAAATGTACATAAGTATGTACTTAAGGTATATGAAGACTGTTGCTGACTGCTATTGTATGGTTTGTAGGTATGTATTGTTGCAAATCGCAAATCACGTTTAAATGTGAACAAATCGGTAAATCACACCCACACGTTTGTGTTATATCTATTGTTGGTGCTGTTGTTGTATCTAATTTTTTTTTTTGGCAAAATATAACTTAAATTACATACACTATAACAGTGTTGGGCGAATAATGTATAATATTCGAGCATTTGCTTGCAATTCAGTTTTGCAAAGCTGATAAATTGACGGTTGAGAAGCCCAGGCAAACTTCAGCAAGAATATGACATAGACAGTTCAAAGCCAAATATTAATTTTTAGAAATAAGTGATTGCCAAAACTTAAAATATTTCAGCCCGAGGCATAGAGTACGAGACAAACGCTCCAGAAATATAATCGTTGAAGAATTTTTGATGCGTATCGATTTTGTTAGCTCTGCTGAGTTTTGGGAAACAAATAAATCAAACGACATTTTTTGTGTGAGGTTTTGCAAAAACTTAATTTTAAAAATAAGTATATTTCACTTTAAAAAATAAACAAACTAGGTATGCAATAACGTTTTTTAGAACAAATATGTTGATTTAGAAAAAAATTTATTTAAATCGGTTCAATACATTTTGCGCCAAAGCGTTACAAACCATTTCCATATGAGCGATTTTTTATGAATATTATAAATATCAAATATATAAGCTCCGTTTGAGAGATAATTTTTAGGGGTGGAACCCATATTAACTGCAAGCTATTTGTCTCATTCTTATATCAAAGTCACCCCTTATCAAAATATGTCTCTCTACCTCCAACTTTCTTCAGTACTCTAATATAGTTAGTATCAGCAGCATCTAATCATAATTAGATTCAAAACACATTTTTCGGTTACATTGAATATTTCCGCTAAAATCAGCATATATTTAGTGAATTTGATGCAACAGATATTCAAGTAGTAAACAATACTTTCATGCAGTAAGCAATACTTTCATGAAACTTCTCAAAATGAAAATAGCTAGAACTGGCAATTCATTCATCTAAAAATAATTCCATCATTAATAAATAACACAAAGTATTATAATATGTAAAATATTTAAACAATGTCCAACGCTTTTATAATTCTCGTATATCTACTGTTGTTATGTCTGTCTGTCTGGCACTTCATCTATCTATCTGTCTATTTTCTGTCTGTCTTACATCTTTGTCTGCCTTTCTGTTAGAGCGAGTGAAAGATTTTTATCATTTGGCAAATATCATGGTATATGGGTTGGATTTGTAATTTGGCCCATAAAAAAAAAACAACGTAAAGAATGGTTCACAAAAATAAGAGATCTTGCATATGCGATAAGAATTTTGCAATACTTAAGTACAAAATCAAGAAAAAACCAAAAAAAAAACCGAAAGGGAGCACTATCAAAATTAAAACAAAAACAACAAGAAAATTTTATGAAGAGGCAACCACTGACAATGTGATAGCTATTCTAATTGTTGTTGTTGTGCATGTGATCACGATTTTGAGATTTCTTGATTAGTTGTTGAAGGAAATAAAGCAACAAAAATCAGAATAAAATATAGGTATATGTATGTATGTTAACAAAACAGCCGATGAAATTAAGAAATTAACTAAAAAAAATGGAAAACTTTCAAAAATGAAACTTTGTGTAAGGTTGCAGAAAGCATCATCTTAATCCTCTAATGCATACATTTTTGTTTTTGCTCATAATTTGTGTGAAAGGTAATGTTGGTGTGTAAAACACACAGATTCTCATTTCGGTGAAGTGAACGCTTCATAATACAGAAAAAATCTGCATAAGCCCGCCTATGGACGGTTGTCAAAAAAATGGATGCTACTAAAACCCCATTACTTATCGTAAAGTAAATTCATGCACTATTGACATTTACAATAAAATTATGGACTCGATCAAACAAGAAATAATGTTATTTATTAGTACCTAATCGAAAAATCAGGTATAGCAAAAGAAATTAGTTTCATTTTTTTCTTCGTTTGAAGAAGCAGAAAGTTGAAACCTTTACTAGGGGACGTACTAAGCACTAGAAAAAAAATTCTGGTGTGGTAGCTTTTAACAATTCAGCTATAGCCCGCCAAAAGGCATTAGAGGGTTAATATATCCATTAACATGATTTCGGAATCCAGCAGCCGGATGTTAGGATAGAAAATTAAATAAATTTCGTTTCAAAAAATCGTTCCCAAATGAGAAATTTTATCTAATATAGTTCTCTCATCTTTCAACTCTTCGAACGGAAACTGTTCTGTTTATAGTGGTCTGGACTCTGCTCTCTACTCCCTTGAAAAATCTTTGTGATATGACAATTTAAAGCTTTACGACACTGTCAAAAAAAGTGTTTCTGTCAAATATTGAGTTCCACGACTTAAAAGTGGGAAGTTTTACGCATACTTAACCAAATCCACTTGCTTTTCATACTAAGATTTCTCGTTTCAAGTTTCATTGCGTTCCCTCGGAAAGTCTTCGCGATGTGGTAATTTAAAGTTCACTCGTTCAATCATGTCCAGTTTTTGAGCATGTACTATACATAATGCCTTTGTCCTTTTTTAATCTTTATATCAAGTTTCATTACACTACGATGGAAAACTCTTTGGATTTGAAACCGCACATATACGTCAGCCATGTACAAAAATTCACTGTAATCCGTTGCACTGCTTTCGAAAAATGTAAATTGGAATTTTGTTACGGGAGGAAGTATTGCCACGACCTTGGAACTCGAATTTCAGAAACTTATTTCTATGTTAATAATAACGTAGTATGGGTGTCTCATATATTAAATTCTATGTTTCTTGCGTTGATTCTCAATCATTCAGTAAAAAAAAAAAAAAAATGTTTGCTTCCTTTTTACTCCACTTGGGAGCATAGGGCTTCAACATGACATTTCCAGATAATTCGATTCATTGCTGCAACTTTGTCATTTTCCCCAGTTATGTTACACTTTTCCAATTCACGGGTAACTGTCCGCCTCCAGGTGGTTTTTGGGCGTCCGTGACTTCTGCTTACTGTGGGATTCCAATCTAGGGACATTCTGGTGATGTTATCAGACGACTTTCTGCTTTTCGATTTGAACTTCAGAAATTAACCAGTATTTGCTCTTAAGATTCGTTTTCGAAAAGGATGTGTTTTTTTTTTTTTGATTAGCGATTTGGTCTTGATGATGATTTGCGATTAGTCAGGTTTTCATATATAGAGAATAAGTTAATTTTGAAGTCATACAATATGTAATGTATAAATCAGTACAAGAGTTCCGAAACATCTGCAGTTTTGTGAAAACTATAGTATTTTCATAATAAGCCTTTCATCAAAAAATTCTCATAAATGTGCCACTGTCGGATTGACTATATGAACTTTCGACGAAATCTATGGTCCCTGACCGCAATCAACCACAAGAGCAAATACCCTTTTAATGACGATATAACACCATCACACGCATTTCTGTACCAAATGCAGTGGATAATATTAAAATCTTGTATAGAATCTCAAAACTTTACTTAAACTGACATGGCATTAATTAATTTAAATTTTTAATATCAAAATATTTTCTTCTTTCACTTCTAGTGCCCCGCCCCAAAGGACAACACTCAGCCCCACGCGGTGGACCACCACGCTCATGGACCAACGCTGAATTGACAGAGGCATTGCAACATGTTTGGAACAAAAAAATGACCACCTCACAGGCATCGCGTATATTCGGCATACCCTACAATTCACTGCTGATGTATGTGCGCGGCAAATATGGCAAAAGTCTAAAACTCGAACAACTACGTAAGGACTGCATAAGTGGACCACCACTAGAGCTGCTGCAAATGGGACTCAGTTCTGGTGGTGGTGGCGGCAACAATACAAACAACAACAACAAAGGCAATAAAAATAACAGCAGTAATGGTGGTGGCCCCGCTGGAGAAGATGGACGCGAACGCAGCGATTCACGTAAAGATCAAACACAGCATGGAGGTGGCAGCGTTGATATGGACCTAGGTGGACCACCCGGCAGCTGTGGTGGCATGGGACCAAATAATGTTTCTGGACCCAGAAGTGCAAGCTCAGAACCTGATTTACTTGGTGGTCACAACTCAATGTTCAATCCTTTTCCACCTGGTTTCTATCCTGATTTCCCAGGTGGTTTTCCTGGACTACCACTGAGCATGCTGAATTTACTACCGCCAACGGAACGGCATCAACAAGCGGCCGCAATGCATCACATGGCGCTTGATGAAGATTGCAAATCAGATCGTTCCAAACAATCATCGTCCATGGATGAAGAATTCGGCGGAGGCACTTCATCGGGTATATCAACGCAACCGCTTGCGCTAAATCGTGATGATGCGCGTCGCAATGCCAATGATCTTATGACAGTTGGTGGTGGCAGCGGCATTGCATCAATGGTGCAACAAAATGGCGGTGTGCAAGATTGAAATTTTTGGCGGGATTGGGCCGCCAACCCCATGTTTTTCCCGCCAATTGAAATGCATGATGAGCGTGAACAGCATAAGCAACAGCAGCTGGAGGAGGCTAAGCGTCCAAACCCCTTTCGGGAATTTAATCAAAATTTGTACTTGGCGCGTCGTAAGTTGAAGCGTTATCGGCAGCGTAAGCGTAAGGGCAGTGAAAGCGGTGGCAATGCTGGTTATGGCATAGGAGGAGTTGGCAGTCTGCAGCTACCGGGCGAATCGTTTATGCAGTTGAATATGGCGGCAGCGTTGCCACCTGCTGTAATACGAACTTAAGTAAAAAATAGTATTAAATGTAGGCGTATGCTAAAAAAAACGCTAAGGTGTTTCATAGCATATGGCTCTGTGTTTTTGTAAAGTTTCTTTTAACACCTTAGGTGTTTTGTATTTTTACACAATTGTAATTTTTTATGTAAAATTATATATACATAAGTGTAAGATTACACTTTTAAATAAATTTAATTGCTAGCAAAGTAAAAAGGAAAACTACCAACAATTATAAATATAAACATAATATTAATTAATGTTAAAAAAATAACTGTGAATTGATGTAAATTTAAATGCAATATTTTATTAAAATCAAACTATTTTATATTTTTAATGTTAAAATTATCACCATTTTTATTTTACAATAATTTGTATGTAGTAAAAATACCAAGACAAATAATATGAATATTTTAAAAAGTGTTAAAAATACAACGATATTTTTAATTATTTATTAAACTTAGTTATAAATTACTTAATATTACGCAAACTTATTCTTTAAAGTTACGACTTACTTTACAGCTTAGCTTAGCTATTTCTATCTTGTATAAGGGGTATTCACACAAAATGCTACATTTATGCAGATACATATAAGCTGCGCAAGGAAAAATAATAAATTTTGAGTTTATAAGGCTTGAGTTGGTTAAGGTGCACTTTTTTATTTTTACAAATTGACAAAAAAAGAAAAATAGTCATACACCCTGCAATTTTTTCATAAAACTAAAAATAAAATTGTTTACAAAATCCAACCCAAAAAAACCAAACCCCAACCGACTTCTTCATGGAATTATTTATCCTTAACTACTAGTATTTAGGCACACATATTATTTCATCGTCGTCGGTATTAATACCATATATAATGTATTTGTGTAGCATTTATGCGTATTAGTAAGACTATGAGTAAATTCAAAGAAATGCTGATTTTTTCCAAAAAAAAAAACTATCCTAAATAATTTTATCGCGTCTGCCTCTGATATATAATGTAAAAGGCATGGTATAGATAGTAAAAAAGTAAAAGGCAGATGTCCAAACTGCTGCATTTTTTATAACAGCAATTCCTAATGTGTAAAAAAATAAAAAACAATTACTTTATATAATTTTTTTCTAGAATTTTTTGTCGTCAGTATTGTTCCTAGAAGTTGAAAATAAAAGATGCAGACGTGTTGGCCTTGTATTTTTTTCAAATTTAATAAGCACTTTAAGCCTTCAAAAACGTCTGCCTTCGAAAAAATAGCGTTTGTCTTCGAAAAAACGACGTCTGCCTTAGACAAATCAGCGTCTGCCTTCTCTATTTTTTTTTTTAAGTAGAAGAACAAGCCAGCTAAGAGACAGACGCGATAAAACGACTTATTCCTAAATTTTTGATTTACATTCGTGTAATATTGCAACTTTTAAATGCAACAATTACTAAGTGGCAGAGGTTGTTTCTCACGTTTTTAATGATAACTTTTATAGCTATCACTATCTGCCTGTCACTAAAATTACTTAAATTTGTATGCATCAAATAAATGCAAATTCTCTTAAACGAGTTTTTGTTACTAAAAGCCTAACTTTTACATTTATCATTTTGTGTATTGACACATCTTTTTAAAATAAAAGGCAGACGCGATGAAATTGTCTATGGCACCCTTCTTACAGTCTTTAAGAGCTCTCATTTAATAGCGCAGAGATAACGCAGAGGTTTTTCATATTATCTATATTACTTGAGCTTCATGATTTTGAAACTCTGCCACACGACCAACCAAGCCCAAATTTTCATTTTGTAATGTGTATGCATATTTTCTTCTTAAGTATTTTATTCAAATTAATGGTATTTTCCTTTTAAGGTTCTTTCGTGTAGTTAACCAACTGATGATGTTGTCTTATTGTTCCGATCATTTCATTTTTCATTAAAAATCATTGAAATAGGGTCAAATCTAACCAAATTACAATGCAGACATTTTTTAAAATTTTTTCTTCAGGAGCTACCCAACGATACTCAAATTTTTTACTTCTGGCGGTTGTTGACTTTAGCGTCTTGAATGAAAGTATCCCTTAGGCACAAGATCATTCTATAGTTAGTTCAGGAATTAGAGGGGTCATCGGAATCTGTCGGAATAACTGGAATATATTTCTTGGAGTTGGAGTTTATGTTTACTTGAAGTGAATACCCTTTGTAACTGTAATGTTTAAAGATCCTATTTTACTCAGTTTAATTATGGTTTAATGAAGTGTTAAGTGTTTTCTATTTAAACAAAAGTGCTTAATTAATTTAACCATTACGTTTCAATTACAACGAATTATAAATACCCACACTAATTTTTAATAATTAACTACAATTTAGTTATTTTTGGTGCTTTAAGTTCCTATTTTTATTTAATTTTATAAGGCACACATGCACAAGCAACAAAGTGTGGCGCGTCCAATAATTTTAATAATTTATGGTTTTCATAAAATGTAGCAGTATTTCTCAGTATTTTTTTTTTAATGTTATAAAACGTAAAAGTATATTGTACAATAATTTTGCTTATAAAGCTTTGATTTAAAAATAAATGTATAAAAAAATTTTGTTTATAATTATTAACTTAAATTTAATATTTATTAAAATACTTAAAAATCAAAATTTTAAACTTTTAAAACACTGATGTAATTAAAGCCAGAGTGACAGGGCACGTTTAAAAAAAATAACAAAAACTGGCCAAAAATATTCATTGGCTTAAACAGTTTTCTTATATTTATATACATAATTATATATATGTTTGAAAGTTTTTATATATGACAACTGTCACTGTCACTGTCACACTTTGCCAACACTAGTAGAATGTAAATATTAATTAAAAATTAATTTTAAATGTCTCAAAATAAAATTTATATGAATAGATATAATATATATACATATAATTTAATTTTAATGACTGTACCAAATTTGAAGAAAAAAAATACACAACAAAACTATTAAATTTTATAGTATTATTAATAATAAAGTAAAAACAAACAATTATTAAATATTAAATTAATTATTTATAAGTAGTAAGAATTTTTGTATAATGATAATATGTAGTTTAAAATAATTAAAAAAAAACTTCTAAAAACATAAATTATTTACGTGCACAAAATAAAACAAAAAATTATTTCGTTAAAAATAAAACAAAGTTTAACAAAAATTTAATGTATTTTTTTGTTAGTTTTTATTTGTTATATATAAAAATTTCAGCAACCTTAAATGAGGCTATAAATTAGTTATTTTTATTGATTTATTATTTTTGTATATAAAAAATAAAAGAATTCATTCTGACTTTAAATTGACGTGGGACATACAACACTCGCAATAATACAGCAAACTTTTAGCAGACGTAAATTATTTGAAACATAAAAGTTATTTATATAAAAGAATTTTTAATTCATAAATAAAAAAATAAATACTTGTTTAAAAATTAAAAGCTTTCAATTCAACACATTGATTTTTTTTTTTAAAAAAAAATTCGGTTATATTTTAAATTTTTTTAGAACCCAAGTACATAAAGAGTTAGCACTTCTTCAGATGAACATTAAGTCCTCCCGTATCAGATCTATAAGTGCAAGTATTATTTCCGATATTGGAAAGATATTTTAAAAACAATGAACCAAAAAACTTTAGACGAATCGAAATGTTGCTCTTTTTTTTAAGAAAATCTTCATTTTCGTATCGTAAGAAAAATATCTCTATTTTTGAGGAAAATTTGCCTAAAACATAAGAAATAATCAATTAGAAAACTTGTGTCTTTTTCGTGCAATTTTATCTTGGGAAAAATTAAAAGCCTTTTAAAGAGCTTCTTAGAAGGGAAAATTACTCAAGCAAAAATTCCTGAAAGATTCATTCAGAAAATATCATGAAAGTGGGTTTTTTCATGCGATTTGTATTTCAGTTTTCGGCCATTTCTCTAAAGAAAATATTTCAAAAACTTAAATAGTAAGTATATCATAACAAAAAATAAGGAAAATTGTGTGGACCCGCCCACATTTTTTTGAATGTTCTATTGATTGTGAGCCAATATATCAAGTGTTATTTTTTTTCATATCAAACATACCATGTATAGAGTAGGACACTATTAATATATGTGGTTTATGCCACGCCCACTTGATAATCTCTGTTGCAAGTTTCATTACTTGCCATATGTTATACCACATATAAATTTTCAACCGCTATATCTTCAAAACGGTCATTTGGAACATCGTTTTTGGTTAAATTCGCCTATCTTGGATAAATTCACTTTTTTTGTCAGTAGGCTTATCCACAAAATAGAAAACCAACAACTTTTACAACAAAATTTCCTTTTAAATAAATTTATTACCTCAACGGTGATATTGCTATTTTCAAGGTTTGGAACGTTTTTAACTGTCGTTTTCGATTAAATTTACATATGTTTTTACTGTGGGTAGCTGGGTTATTAAGAGATAAAAATATCAAATTTGGGATAATCGAGTCTGCTTGTAGCAGTAAAATAAAATCCTAGCAGTAATTCCATCTAAAGATATGTAAAAACCTCGCTTTTAATCTCTATTGGGAATTTACCCAAAGTTTTTTTGATTTTTAACGATGCCTAAAAGAAACTATGAACTAAGATTTCCCCATTTTCGAATTTTCCACTATTTTGTATATAAAGGGAATTTTTTTTAGAGAGTCATAGTATCATAATTTTCAAATGACCTTAATTTTGGCTTTATTTCATAGATAATGTTGCGGCATTAAGCAATCGAATATGATGATGGTCATATGAACGATTGGCTTGATTTTAATGCAATCATGAGGTTCAATTTTCGAGCATCTTGGCCCATACATATCTTAGCAAACGTATACGGAAAAAGCCTACCGTCACAGTCTTACCGCATAGTCTAAGAACATGATATAACCCCAAAAGAAAATAATCCAAAGATATCAAATAACGCGATCCCGGCGGAAAATTGATGACAGTATTTCTAGAAGTCATGTAAATTTCAAGCAATTTAAAATTTCATGCTTTTGTGAAATTAATATATTTCCATTGTTTCGATACATAGTACCAATCGATGAGCTTTTTGACGTTGAATCACTTTTGAAAAGTACCACACCAATGAAAGACCGTATGTAGCTAATTTTACTGTACTACGGCATAAACTTTAAATTATTTTTAAATTAATCAAAATCGACGGGATACTTTTAAGGAAGAGAAAAATCTTCAAAGTCTTCAAATAATTTCAATCTTAGCAACAAAACTTTATTTGGGTATATCACGTGTTTTCGAGCAATATTTATTGAGTAGAAGCGACGGACACGGTGATCACCAATTTTTGCGCTTTCGCATTAAACTGAACTTTACTTATCGACTTTAGAAATATTTAATTTTCGTTACAAATTTTTAAAATTTTTCAACTCACTTGGTTGTTTTTAATATTGTTTCTTTGTTTGTATTTTATAATAGCACAACAAATTTATGTTTTTGTTTGCAACAGAGATAAGCTGAATTCTGAAAGATTACAATATACATGCACTTCAAAATCATTGAGATCACGTAGAATCCTTGTTCGGCAAATATAGAAATTTGAAGAGCTATAGGTTTGACGTATAAGTCTGAGTTGTTACTTATAAAAACTATAAACCCCTACTGTTGCTTTTAAGAACTTGAAGAAAGTTTTTATCACAGATTTTCATGTGTAATAGAGCATTGCAAAAATCTGCACTCTGAAAAAATATTGCTCATTGCTCATAAGAACGTGAGTCTCTGAACAAGGAAACTACTCGTACCATTATCGCTTTAAAATATGCAGTAAAAAAAAAGCTTTCAAGCCACATTTCATTTACTTTGCTTCGTTAAATCTTTTATAAGTTTATTCCAATAAATAAAGAGAAACATTTTCGATTTGGATTCAAAAAGAATCCACATTGATTTAAAGTGTTTTCATATTTGAAACAAATTGTTTGATGTAAAATCAAAAAGCAGTAACTTCAAATATCTTACAATTTCAAAGCACAATTTCAAATTTTTTACGATTGAATTAAAGTTAGAAAATGTTATTTTCAACATTTTTTAAATTCAAAATGAATTTAAAGTTGTTTGTGTTACAAATAAAGAGAAACATGTTCTTTTTATTATCTTCAACTTGAAAATTTTCGACTTTAGATCAAAACTTAAATTTTCAAATTTACAATGACATTTTTCCTTGAGTATAGATGGAAAGTACAATAATTTCATTTAGTATAATTAAACAATGCAATACGTTGGTTCATTCTGTTACAAAGACTTTATTGGACTGTGTATTTTTTCTTAACATAACTTTAAAAACAAAACTTCAAAAATAAAAACACAACTCTACAGTATACGCTCAAAACTAATAAGAATGTAAAACCAAATGTACAAAAAATTAAAAAAAAAAAATCTTTTTACGTTAAAAAGAGCGAAGTATTAAATAAAGGACTCTTTCCCAAACAAATGATATTTCGTAAAATAATGAATTTAAAATTATAGAACAAAAAACAGGTTTACTAGAAATTAATCAATCCATTTAAAGTTATGCAATACATATTTATACAAAGTAAATAAAATAACATACATACACATTGAAAACAGGGTAAAACAATTAAAACAAATTACAATTTCATAAGCTACTATTACAGAAATTACAAATATACTAGCGAACAGAATTTTATACACATTAGCATACGTTGGAGCTATAAACAAGAAAAATTAAAATAAAAATATTAAAATCGTACTAAAATAAAAAAGTTTACATAGCCAAAATATCTAAGGGTTTGATTTATAATATAATAATTTTGCTTTGTTTACAAATAAAACTTTTTTTCATTTTCATTGTAAAATATTAATTATTGTGAACATTAAATTTTAGTTTTTAATTTATTTGGTACGATACTGTAAAAAAAAACTTAAATTAATTGTAATTGTTAATTACGTTCTTAAATTTAAGTGAACATACAAAATGTTAATTGTATAAGTAAATAAAATTACACTTAAAACAAAATAAATATAAACGATATATTCAAAATAGTAAATAGTTGACTTTTAATAAATACAGAAGGTTTTTGCACCAACAACTTAGTCCTTGTGGAAGCGAGGAAAACTTTTTTGACCTACCCTGATAAATAGTTATAGAAAAATCCAAATTGTAAGGATAAGGATACTGAAGCAATGAAAAATAGTCGAATGTCCTGATCTTTACACAAGTTTAGGTAAATGTTGTCAAATTCTAATCAGCAACTTGAAATAAACCAAGCAACCTATAGGACTAATATGGCTCAGTTTGGACAAATGGACATGGTACTATCATACGATCAATAACGTTGAGGAAGTCAATATTTATTGATATAAGCTAGCATTAGAAAAAATTGAGCGATTTTGAATTTTTGGGTGTGGCGCTTTATAGAGATGCAAAATTTGCTTATATTCTTCTAGAAAGTAATCAAACAACTAAGGCGTTTAATAGCTTTATACTATAGCACTGCAAAGTGCCCGTACCCGTAGAAATGAAAACGGTTTAATGAAAAGAATTGAATTTTCCGCACTCTTTTACTGTTAACGCTGCTACTGTTTTTACTTTTTGGCTTGGCCTAAGTTTCCGCCCACAATAGTTTTTTTATCAACACTTCAAAATTCACCAATCTCTATGTTGTTTATTTACTAGGAAGCTATACGAAAACTTGAGAATGTTTATAAGATCTTCTGAATTAAAAATACTTCTTTCGAAGTATGTAAGATCAAGGAAATGTACTTATATAAAAAACCGAAATGCACTGAATCGAGACTGGGAACATACTTTTTAGAGGACGAATGTACATTTTCGTATGACACCAACACTTACTAAAATTTACAAGAAATGCAAAACAAATAAAAAAGAGAACTGGCTGGTGACCAGTGAACTATATTTTATTTGTATGAGGGGTAATACTTCAAAAAAAGAAGAATTTCTGTTTGTTTTGGACCTATCGTATCGTGCCATTTTATAAGGAGTTTCATAATGCAAACCGAACTCTAACAAATATAATTAATTTTGCCAATTTTTGTTTATGTGTTTGAAGTTTTTTAATTTTAACTATAAATTTCAATTAAAATTAAAATTTTTATTTAATTTTCATCAAATACAGATGAGGCAAGAAACGAGCAATGAAAATAAAACATAAATCCCTTAAATAAGTGATGTTCAGCTCAACCGCTCAAAATGATAGTTGGGAGCCAAACAGTGCATGACGAAGGGTATTTTCATATGAATCATGAAAGGGGCCGCTATTATTGTACACATGCAAATAATCGAGAACGTGAACTTAATATGAGAGAAGAAAATCTTATCTGAGTAGCAAATTTATATAGCAAAAAATGAATTTATTTTAAATTAATAATAAAAAACTCTCAAACATAACAACCGCTCGAATGTTGTGTGTCAGGACGATTACTTCCCCGCAAGCAGCCACTACTCCCGGTATTTTTTACTAAGGTTATCTACACTAAGTGAGTTACGCTCTTCAGTATTCCGATGTTAGCTTTTGCTTCGAGTACCCGCTCGGAAAACCTGTTTTATTTATAAAATCTTAAACATAAATATATACACTTGTACTTTTCTCCAATTTGACATTTCCATATGTCTTTCCCATATGTGCTGAAATGGGCATCACTCGGGGTTGCTGTTGTTGTTACAAAAAAGCACCGTTATCATTGCCAGTGTTTGTTCGACAAGCAAAACCCACAGAGCCCCGAAACTAAAGGGTGTCTAAGAATTAAATAAAAAGCGCTGCATACCGAGACAACAACCAATAATCTCTGAGTAACTAAAACAAACTAGCAAAAGGGTAGGTGACAGCTTTGCTAACCATGCCTTGCATTGGTTTATATCTGTACTAAATGTTGTTGTCTACACTATAAATTCATTGCCATCTGCAATCAATACAACAAAAGAAGCAACAAACACCTAACAACAAAAGTGAAAAACTAGCTGTTGTTGGTTTGAGGCTTGGCTAAAGTTTTTCTTGGCAGAATAAGATATCAAGCAAAAGAATGCATTACTATTCCTGATTACCTGAGGAGTAAAGGTAGCAGTCCCAAGATAAGGCACTTATTATATAGGACTTCTAGAAGAGTTTTACTAGTAGGCGGAGAGCCCGCTGTAGAAAAGTCGAGTGTATAAGACTGCAGGATGGGATGTGCACAAAAGATATGATGCGTTTTGGTGAAACTAGCCAACCAGCATTGCAAAGCTCGTTCTGATGCCCAAAAATGCCCAATTTTCGGTCAATGTTGTTATTCGAATTGAAAGTGTATAGGATTACAGCTTGAAATGTATGCCAAATGAAGCACTCGATTATCAGCTTGAAATGTGTGCCAAATGATAGAGCTCGAAAAGCCTAATTAGAATATATGGGGCTGACCTGTCGAATCCTGTCCCAAACATGGGTTGCCACCCATTAAAGAAAAATTGATTCAAGAACCGGGAGAAAAACCATGTTTGGGAAAGGATTCGGCAAAGCAACCCTATATATTCCAACTAGCCTCTTCGAGCTCTATCATTTGGCACACATTTCAAGCTGTAGTCTTTATTAACATAAGTTGACCCACAAAATCGATGGCAACCCTTGTTTAGGACAGGAATCAATGACGTAACTTTATATATTGTAGCGAAATTTGCAGTATGCCAGTTCTCGAACACCCTCTGGCAGTCATATGTGGTTTCTGTACTAGAAATAATGAACTGAATGTCGCTGCAATATGTCAGACAATTCTTGAACTCGATAAGCGCCATCTAGAAGGTAACGAATAAACTGAATGTCGCTGCGGTATGCTAGATGATTCTTGAACTCGATAAGCGCCATCTAGAAGGTAACGAATAAACTGAATGTCGCTGCGGTATGCTAGATAATTCTTGAACTCGATAAGCGCCATCTAGAAGGTAACGAATAAACTGAATGTCGCTGCGGTATGCTAGATGATTCTTGAACTCGATAAGCGCCATCTAGAAGGTACGGGAAATGACATTCTGGATAGTGGTGGAACTTTCAAGAAGGAAGTGAATTTGCTATAAAAGGTTGTCATTTGAGCAGTCGAGACACAGTTGTTCGTAAGCAGTAGAGTAATAAAGGTTGTTCTTAAGCAATAGAGTAATACAGTGGATTTCAAAGCGCTAAAGTGAAATAATTGTCTATACAGTTTGAATATCGATAATTAAAGGAAATAAACAATTGTACCGTTTAAAAACTAACGCTTTTGATTTAAATAAACCATTTTATAATTAAATAAAGTTTATGTTTTTAATTGCTACACAATCCAGTGATCGAACTCAGAAAAGTGTAAGAGATCGAAATTATCCTAAAAAGAGACAGGAAATTTCGTAACAATATTTTACTTAGGCCCTTTGAGCTCTATCGTAAGGCACACATTTCAAACACCAAATATGATAAAAATCCGTCCATTGTACCGAATGTACTAAAAATTTAATGAATGTACTAACGCATATTCCATACTACATAAATGTACTGAAAGAAATGCAATTGTACCGAAAATACCCTCACTGTTCACATTAGGGCGGACAGAGTTTGTTTCCGATTTCATTGAAATTTTACAACTAAAACGTAGAAAAAATTTGCCTTAGGTGCCAAGATATGGCATTTTAAATATTTTAGATGTATGAGTGGTGCCACGCCCTGTTGTCAAACCACGCCCATATTATCAATTGGTAGAGAATGCGAACAATAGATACACATACTTTTGAAGGGATTTTTTTTTCGGTCCCATAGGGATAAGCTTTAGCATTGGACCTAAGGAAATTTCCAAAATTTTAGCTTCCTAGATCAAAGATGTGTACGGCCCCAAAAGTTTGAATACTACTATATGAAAAAAACTTTTTTGCCAAAACACATTACTTTCGAAACTACCGCCATTTATGATTTGATCTTCAATTGCGATAGATTCGTCGGCTTGTTTTCGTAGACTTTGCCTTTGAGATATCTCCACAAAAAAAAAAGCGAACTGAAATTGGAGCTTCTGTGAGTCCAGTTTATGATGCCTCTACGAAAAATCATTTTGTTATAATAAAACGAATTTGGAAGACTTTGACAAACTGGAGCCTTTACTTCTTTGATCGTTTCTTACCCTCTAACAGATCGCGAGCGACCTGTGTTTTGAATTATTACTGTTGAACTGGTATTTTCAAACATCAGAATTTATTTTCTAATAGTATCGTCACTTTTGTGCATAACGTGAATGATATTCCGCACGGTACAAACGTTGAAGGGTAACTATAGAATCACTGAAGGAAAATACGTTAAAAACACAATGCATTCCCAGGTACAACTCCATTGCTACTAAAATTACAAGAAGTAGTGCGCAACGCAATTCATAATCCGCGCCCCCGCACCCCCGCACCACCTCTTACCAACGTCAGCACGATACTCTTTTTAGACATCCTGTATTTGAAGCTTTCCTTGATTATTAATATTGAGTTAGGTGTAATGTTATCTTAGACTACTATGCTGAACTTAATTTTCTCGATATTGGATTCTGACTACACAATTGGATTCAAGGATTCATTGACAATAGTTTTCCATTCAAGCTATTCAATATTCTTATTTGATACATGGCATTATAAACGAAACTTTCACTTCTAAAATGTTAAGTTTCCACAGAAGGATCAATAAACTTGAAAAAAAAACTCCTAGCTATAAAGTTCCAATAATGTCTAGAAAAATTAAATCAGGAGTGTATTTTCATTAAACATTTAAAGCACCACTTAGACCCAAACATACAAAGTGTTAAGTGTTTATTAGCAAAGGCAACTAAAAGACTTTACAACAATATTCGTGCTAATAAAAACACTAATAACAACAGCAATAAACTTGTTGTCCAATAACAACTTGACTGCATTGAACACCCCCAGAAAAGCATTGAACTTAAAAATTTGAACTCCAAACAAAATGACTTTCAACACGCAAAGGAAAAATGAAAGAAAATCATAGGAAAATCGAAAACAAAACAGAGAGCAATGTCTTTGATTAAAATTGTCCCAAAACAAAACCAAAACAGAAACAAAACACCACAGCATGAGTTCTGAAAGTATCCCAATGCTTCTAATGACATAGAACGTGTTGTTATTGCAACATCTAAAACCTCAATACAAAACATATCAGCAACGTCGGTTAAGTGATGCGGTATCCCCCTCCCAATCATTGAAAATATTTAAAAAAAGTAAAATTTCAGACGATAAAAAGAGTCGAGTTAAATGCTCAAAGAAATTATTATTCACACACTAACTCACACTGCACAACGGCTAGGAGCAACAAACAGTCTGCATTTCGTGTTCAGCAGCAACGACAATGGCCGGGGAGGTCGATGTCAATGTGATATAAGGCAGCACTGATGAAGAATACTCGTCGCAGACATCAAAGCACAGTGGGAAACATAAAGAATAGATAAAACTGAAGTGAGGCAACAATAAAAAAGAAATCCCATATCATGCGGTAAATAATTTATCTGCGCTGCAATGAAATTGATTGAGCTGTAAATAAAAGTTTATTTTGTCAGCTAAATGCGAGTGTACTCTAAATTGTGCTACTATACTTCGAATGATGGCAAATTGAGCTGTAATTAGAGTAAGTACCTAATGTAGAGGGTCAAATGTCGTGGATATCATGGATTACATGAAAACTAAATGATTTTTAAAACTTTTGTACAACCTACACAATGGCCACTGAAAAACTGAAGAGTTTAAACCAGCCATGACTCATTCGTTTTCAATCTCTTGTATTTAATTTTGACGTGAAAGTGATGAAATGCAGTTATTGACCCACACCAGGTTGGTATAAATGTCCTGAAAAGTTATTTTAAAAATCGATGTTATAAGGTTGAATCTGTATAACAGACGTCAAAAGGATATTTTTGAAAAAATAAAGTTCATTGTACAATTCGATGGAAAAAGTTGACGTAGACGACGAGTAGTTCCCAAAGTAGGTATTTCAGGCATTTTTTTTATAAAAAATTGTTCTTACACTGATCAATAGGAAAAGGAGGGAGTAGCAACAAAGTTATTGTTAGTCGGTCAAGTTTTGATTATTTTCGGTTCTATGGTCGAAGCAAAAATATATATTGGCATCAGTGGGTAATTTTAGCAGTAGTATCCAATATTCAGTAAAAAAAACTTAGGATAATATCCTACACTCAAGGTGTATTCTTTTAATCATCATGAGTCGATTTTGCTCTGATGTACGACTGTCTGTGGGAAACACTATTAAGAGGAAACCAATCGAGTTATTTGAAGAAAAGTTGGTACACTAGTTGCGGTACAGGCACGCCTACCGACCATACAAATAAAACATTTAAGGCCAGGGTTGCCATGTGGACGCTTTTAACGCGGCCACGTCATTTATTGCATGTCAAAGCCACGGGCTTCGGAAGAAGCCGTTAATTGAAGGATTTTTTGGAAAAGACCATTGGAGGATTTTTGTTCCCAGTACATAAATTTTTTTATTTATCGAGCAAAAAAGTTATATTTTTTTTGGTATAAGGATAACTCGTTTTGGACAACAAATATAGCAAATTTGTACAAGAAGGCGTGCACCTCCTATAAATGAAAAAGTTTCAGCTGTTACTAAGGGAATTATTTAAGGTAATGAAGACAAAATTCAAACAGATATTAGATATGATTCGAAAAGCTCAGGATAAGAAGTAAGTAGGCGAAGTTCTACAAGTGAGCGTAGCAGCGATTTTTTTTAAATATTTTTAATCATTTTTCGGCATTGTCAAAATTTTATTACGTGATCAACATTTTTCAACTTCTTCAAAGCCTTCAAAACATTGTTTCGTCTTTTGTAACTGTTTTAGCCCGTTCAAGAATTTTGAATTTTTTTTGAACATTTTCTATATCCACTTACCTAGCAATATATTGTAAAGTTTAGACATTATATAATGTCAGGCCCATTACCATATCCAATCTAAAAAGGAAAAATACGATTAGTTTTATGCTTCTCAACTGAAATAAGTTAATTATTTTATAAATTTCGAATTTTGTCCACATCAAAGTAATCCCCCTCAAATAGACGACACTTCTGTCAGCGCTTTTGCTAATCTTGGAAGCACTTTTGGAACTCACTTTGTATGGGATTTTATGTAGCTAATATTGACGTTACGAGATATTTGCGAAAAATCGATTTTCGTAACCTTTGACCTTAAATAACTTTTTAAGCGTACGTGATATATATGAGGCTTTTTACACATTAATTATGAAGTGAAATTTAAGGTTCGTGCAAAAAGTTAGCTTAACCAAAATTATTCCGCAGACATCTCCTAATTGTCCTGGGCAATCGGGCATGCAATGTAAAGAACAAACAAAAAATTATTCATTCGTTCAGCTTACTTTTTCCTACCACTGTGCGTCTTGGAGACAGACCTGAACTATAAGGTTTGTTTTTTACGAACATGCCACCTATTAGTATTTTACATGAATACTTTTCTGAGCCCTTAATGCGTACTATTTTCTTTTTGAAGCGCACATTTTCTCCCCATGCGTACTCTTACCAACTCAATATTAGAATTTTTTTTCGATTTATGCAACAAGTGTCACGTAAAGGTCATACTGCATTGTTTGGCAAAACGCAGAAAATGTACCGATTTGTGCCCATTCTGCGTCATTTAAGCACCGTTCAACATCAAGCATTTTCCCCGATGTTGTTAGCGGAGGCAAAATGGTCGCTGCCACAACTGCCTGCAGTTTGCTAAGACCGTCTGTTCAAATAAATAATAAATAATTTAACTTAAAAACAACAAGCGGAACCAAACATTTTGCATCGACACAAGGTGTCAAATGCAAAAGCCAAAGGAAGAAGCATTGATCTCATTATCGGGTCTTTCGTTTTTTTTTTATTTGTTGGATTTTCTTTTTTAAAAATAGATTTTCCGCATGCATGCAAGAGAATGGAGAAGAAACAAAAACAAACTGCGTTTGGAAAAACCTCAACGCGGCGATGTTGAGTTCATTAAAACTGATGTTTTTTTGTTTTCGTTGTTTTCGTTGTTGTTGTTGTTGAAAATTTCTTCGTTTTGCTTGTAATTTTTATGGCCTCTTTGTTTGTGTTTTCAGTGATTTGGATGCCTTGGGGTGTTTGGGTGTTATTTGTCTGTCGAATTGTTACGCTGCCTTCAAAGTGGTCTTTCATGTCATTTAAATTGATGCGCATTTTTTTGTTTGTGCCGCTATGCTCCTGTTACACAAAGTGTCAATTTAAGTTGCTATAATGGGGAGGAGTGAAGTTTTATTGCCAGTCGAAAATTAATAAATGTCACATTTGACATGATTTTATAATTTTATTCTATTTCTTATTTGCTTGAGAAAGGTATGGCTCTTAACTTTTCCGTAACGCTGTGACAAGTGCCCTTAGCAGCAGAAGATGATTATGAGATTTTCTTTTAGTGCATCCGGATGAGCTCTTCATTCAAATAAATTTGATATTGGGTTCATAAATTTTAAGAAAGGTACACTGAAAACAATTTATGGTGCACTGTAGGCGCATTTATAAATTTCCTACCAGGTTAAAGTTCAAACCTATACTTAACTACTCTATTACTCTTTCCACTACAGTTTATTTTCTCATACTGCTTACGTTTGTCTAGCAATATATCAGGCCTTCTAAAGGATTTATTACAATCTGTGCTCTTCTGTTTAGTTTTTGTACGCAAACGCTTATGTCAATATTGACAGACACAGCTGTCAAATGTAGACATCGCATGGATAGATTTATGGTAGTATATCGATAGAGTAGTGTTGACCTCTTGTTAACGTTTTGTTGAAGACAAATTGTTAAAAGTTCGTTGCCAGTTTGATGATAAGTCGACAGCTTGAAGGTATTGTTGTTGGTATGATTGTTTAACCACAACTAAAACAACAACAAAATAAATACCAATGTTTTAGTTTGAAAAAATAAATAAAACCCAAATAGAAAATATAAAAATGTTCGTATATTTTTGGCGATAACGTGATAAGAGTTCCTACAATACCTCATACTTAAAATTACAAATTTTTCGATAACACAGTTCAACAAAATTAAATTCAAAAGTGTTGTATGGGAAGTGATTTTTCAGCTGTTAGTTCTTTTTACAGATGTTCTTAATTTAAACTTGACATATTATATAATTTATTAATGTATTTGAAAAAAAAAATAGTGTGATTAGTTGAAACCCTTTCAGGCTATTCCTAAGAAAGGTAGCGATTCAAAAGCAGATCTCTTAAGGTTTTTTTAAATGAGCCAAACCCACATTCGAACTTCGACACTTTGGTCTATGAAGTGTTTTCAATGTTTAAGTCAAGAGTACTCTCCTTCCACTTGGAATTTCAGACAAACTATGACTGTGCACATTAAAAGTTTCATCCTTGATTGAAGCCTCCGTTTTTAACTGAAGTTCATATGACCAACACGTTCTCTTTGAGCTCTTTACGATGTCTTCTGTTGAATTGTGGTAGTATTTTTCCTTACTGTTTGGTGCGTGAAAGAGTCTGTCCTCTATTTGAGGAGCCTAACTAGGATGTTCATAATAGCTTCGGTATCAACATTTTTAAATCTTCTTTAATGCATTGAAAGCCTGCATTGTTTGTAATAGTGGCAGCGTACGAGCCCATGAGTAGCAGATGATATTTCTTTATGATATGCATCTCATAAGTTGAATATTAATATGCGATCTAATGTTTTTAATATAATCGTTCATAGTCCATTGAAATGTTACAAAGTTTTGGGCCGAACCTTGCTTTTTGGGTAGAATTAACTTTTTGTTTATGCGTAGGGGGGTCAGTGTGAGCATAAAACCCGGTTTTCGGAGTGGAAAGCCCACAATTTTTTGGCCGCCATCTCGAAAAAGCGGATGTTACTAGTTTTGCGCCATATCTTGCGAATCGTAAGTTTCACAAAAATTGTTTAGAACTTTTTGATAGAGAATTAAATTTTCTACAATCTTTATCCGAATACTTCTTAACGTAAAATTGGAAATAAAATAGATATAACTAATTAAGTTGTGGTGTATCGGAACAGTCATGCTAGTTTCATTCATTGCTAAATGGAATCATCAGTGACTTTTTCGATACACCTCAAAGAAATTACCTTTTGGTGAGCTCAATGATTTGTGATTGCTACTTCGTTTTGACTATCCAAGAGAGCGTGCAACGAAGCACTGGCAAGAAAGTTCAACATGAAATGGGTTACAAAAACAAAAGCATACAATAGAGAATAGAGTTTTGGATTTGATTTGATTCACTTCATGTTTGTTTCGCAACAAATCTATGCAAAAAGCAAATATTTAAAACTTAGTAATTTTCACTCAACGGCTTAAAAGTCACTGATGATTCCATTTAGCAATGGATGATATTGGTATGATTAGCTTCAGCCGTTTTCTTTTTGTATATATTGTTTTTGTTTTATGTACATTATATACATATAAAGTATGTAATAAGCTCAATAAAATAATTATATATAATTAAGTTCAATAAATTTTAAGGTGGTAAAACCGATCTGAAGCACGCATTTTTCATAAACGGCAGTAATTTAAAATAATTAACACTTAAATGCTGAAGACGTGATTTTCGTTCATGATCAGTACAATCTTAACAGAATTAATTATGTATTTCTATAATTTTTGCAATGCTAAATTAAAATCGGTGCACAGAATTTCTTCAGCGTGTGAGAATTTTGAGTTGTTAAAGTATCCTATGTTCAGATTTCGATTCAACATTAAATAGCCATTAGAAATGACAAATATTGTGCATGTTGTCCAAGGAGTAAAAATTTACTAATCATAAGGTAAAGATTATATTTTCGGTAGTTAAATATATCAAAGATCCTCCATTCTTATATACACATGTACACATGTGAGTAATGCGTAAGAAACATAATTGCTGAATCAAAGTTGTAGCAAGGCCTTCGGAATGCGTTGTATGTCATTAGCTTCAATCAAATGTTTTCCATTATTTCATAATTAAGTCTTTAGTATCTAATATTTTTGGGACTTTCGAACTTTGCTCAAAGTTCCTAATATACAATGTGTCACAAACTGTTTATACTTTAAATGTTATAAAAACTTGTAACGCATTACAAAAAATTCATTATCATTTTTATATTAAAGCAGATTTTACATATTGGCTACGTGATTTTCATTATTGAAAGGTAAACGTGACGATAAAGTAATTAATGGTAAAGTTTGATTTTTAACAATGAATAAACTTAAGCGAATTTAATTAATGGACAGTAATATATTGTATGACAATATAAAAGCCCAGTAAACATCTTTGATAGCGATAGAGTCATACGTTAATAGCCAAGGCGAGCATATCGATTGCGCCAGTACTTATATTCTGATGCCAAGCGTTAGTTTTTAATCCTCCTCTCCGAAGGATGACTTTGCCAAAGTGATTTAGATAAAATCCTTCCATGATCTGTTGTCTATGTATTATTTTCTTAGTCTATCTTAGATTTATCATATATTGTTGATTTGTCTCGAGGTATTATATGCCAAAGATGTAATTCGTGACCAAGTTCAGATAATGCACTCAATTATGAACAACAAAAATGTATACAAATTTTCGACGTAGAAGGTTTCGTTTAGGAGATATTTGAAAGAAAACGCATTTCTAGTGGTGTTGTGAATAAGAACTAGCGGTCTCGAGAAGATAAGTGGCACAGAAAGTAACTTATTGATTTGCTTACGAAATATTTTAAATAATTTTTAACAGTTTAAAAACGAGCTGATAAACTTATCCGTTATCCGCAGGGTTCGAGATCTATGCGAATTTATGTAAATGAAAGCCCTAATTAAGATTTAATGTTTTTTTACAATGAAAGTAAATTTAAAAAAGTTATATCGAATCATATTGCATTGAAACATATTTAATTTAAACCTAAAAATATGCATTAAAAAAGTTTTTTTTTTCAATTTCAACGGTTCAATTATTTATAAGTTCATTGACGGTTAAAATGATTGTAGGGGTCATAAAATGTTGACTGGGATATTACACGTGTTAGCGACACAACGAACATGACTAGTGAAGTTATAAAAGACGTCAAAACTAGTAAGAATTTTGATTTTTAGCCATTCACCCATTGTTAGCAAAATTTGCTGAAAATCTGAACTCAGCGACTATCGTGACAAAGTAAAATTTTAAGTTTACTTCATTTGTTAGAAAAATATTGGATTTTTCTTTTGAACAGGCTTAAGTATCACATGACTTACCACAAATGCCAAAGATTCTAAATAAAATAAATGCAAAATCGTTAATTAAGTTTTTTTTTTTTTTCTAAGCAACAAGGCGCATTTGTTTGCCATGCGACATATGTTATTGCCACATGCATGCAACCAACATCACTTAGCCATAATACCAAAAAAAAATAGAGTCATAAGCCGCAGCAAAAAATAAATAAATAATGAAAACTAAAAATAAAAAAACACCACTATGGAAATATTTAATGTTGGTGTTAAAATTAAAAACCGATGCACGCACCAAACTAAAAGGTGAAAAGTCAAAAATAATTTATGAAAAAAAAGCTACCAAGCAGCTTAAAAAAATCAAAATGAAAAAAAAACAAAGCATCAAAGAGTTTCGTAAAAGGACAAAAATAAAAAATAAATACGAAAAATGAACAATAATAATGAGAAGAAAAAAAAGGTAAACAATCTAAACGCGCGCTTACTAAGCACGCGTTGCTTTCAACCGCTTTCAATTGATTTCTACTAAAGTCGATGTTGCTTAGAGCCACATTAGGAATGTGTTAGGAATTATCGATAAATGAGAGTGTCGACATTGAGTTCGTAAGCAGCAAATAAATTTGATTGATGCTCGTATTATCGAAAAATATATAACATTGGTATATCAACGACAGGTGGAGTTTTTGAAGTGAAACTTCATTAAGTTCAAATTTTTCGGACATATTGAAATCGAAATAGTGAAACGGAAATACTTGGTAAAAGTACATTCGATAGTAAAATATTTACAAAAATAAAGCTACTAAGCTACTTCAACTGTAAGTAGCACAATTGAATATAGATAATTTGCTAAGCAGGGTTACCAAGTTGAAAACAAGGAACTACCGGCCTTTCCAAACATTTTTCCTTAAAATGGTAAAAAAATAATTTTGTTTTATTTTTGGAATAAGTTAGTGGCACCTAGCTTATCGTCTCGTACTCGTGCTCGTACGAGAATTTTTTTATTTCTCGGGTATTCTCGTTCATACTTTTATATAAGTATATTAAACTAGCTGAGCCAGCGGCTTTCCCGCGCACTGTCCGCTGTACATCCACGTCTACATTTTACGCAGTCTTTACTGCAGACATTTGCACCATGTACGAAACTTCACAACTTGGTATAAGTTCCAAGAATAAATGTTAAAGGTTTTTATTGATTGGGACGAGATAGGACCCATTAGCCAACCCTGTTTACACCTAGCGAGTTGTTTAGCACAAACAATTTTCTTTTACGTATCAGGTTTCACAATTGTATCTGCGTTAGATGCCAAGATATGGCGTTTTAAGCAATTTTGTTTTATATAGGTGCCACGCCCGTTTGTCTAATCTCGTTCAGACTTCGGTCGCACGAGAAATAATTTTTTTGATATCGCCTCGTTATCGCTCTCGGTACCGATAACAAGTTCAGTGTCAGTTTTAATACTAATTATTGAATTTCTTCTTTATTCAATGTCTACCAAAAATTAATAATTTTTTTGTAAAATTTTCAGTTACAAATCTTGCTCGAATGAGAACAAATTTCAAATATCGATAACTTTCACTCAACATCATGTCATCGCTATGTCAATTTCAATCAGATTCAATATTGTTGTAAAATTGAAAGCACCACAACGACAACGAGCACAAAACTCGTTGCAGACCTGCTGCTGCTTTGCCAACGACGAAACAGTTGCTATTCGTATCTACAGCTGGTTGGTGTATCTTAAAAATACAAACGCAATACAGCGGCGTTGTATTTAAGTTATGAGAAGAGAGCAAAACAAAAAATTCAATTTATAACAAACAAATTGCTGTGCGCGCTTAGATTTTCGTTGAGTGCTAATGAAAAAATTTAGTGACTAAAACAAAAATCTAGATTTTTTTTTCAAAAAAAAAAAAAAAAAAAACGAGTAACTTTAGGTTACAAAATATTTGCAAACAAAATAAAAAAGCTTAAACAAAAAATTAGTTAACTCGTGTGCAAAATTTAAAAAAAAACATAAAATATACTTTCTTGCCGCAAAAAAAAAAAACTTGAAGATACAGCGTATCTTAGAAATGCGATAAGATAAGTTTTCTAATTAGAAAAGTATCGAAAATTCGAAGTACCTTTGCATTGCGTGCAAACGTGTGTTGGCACAAAAAAGAAACAAAATAATTTATAACATTTGGGAACGAAAACAACGGCATTTTTGTCAAACCCTTACGAAAATATTTAACTCGATGTTTTCGTTTGTTGTTGCTTGAGCTGCCTGCATGTGTGTGACGCATACGCTTAGTGAAACAGCTGCCAACGGGTTGTTATTTACAAAATCTACGTTTTTTTCGGCAAATTTTTTAACAACTATTCGTAAGAGCTACGCGTGTTTGTATCTTTAAGATATATGCTTATTATTAACAGAAAAAAAGCAAAGAAATAGTTAATGTTTTATAAAATAAATTTAAGTCTAATTGAAGTGCGTGCTTTATATATTTAATGCAAAGTATCTGTAAAATACTCTGCTGACCAACGCGATTTGCGCTTCAAACGTGAAAAATCAATAAATCTTCGTTGGAATCTGAGCAGGCGGTTTAAAGTTCAACAACAGTAGTGAAATGCTGAAACCTGGCGTAAGTTTTTTTCATTTTTTACTAACAATAAGTAAAGAATACTTTTAGAGCCCTAAGTATGCAGGTATTTACATTTAGAAAAAAAAAGTTTTTTTTTGAATCTCAAAAATATGCTCTCATGTAAAGCAAAATACCGCTCACCACTGCTGCGCTCTGCAAGTGTCAAATTGTTACAGCAACAACAACAACAAACATAATGTTTATGTTAATCAAAATAAAGCACGAAGAGAAAACAAATAAAACTACACGGTATAAATTTTATGTTTTTCTTGCGCTGCATGTGGTGCTGCTTTTTTAATGGGGAAGCGTAAGAGTTCTTGTGCGGACATCCAAAAATATCACACAAGAATTTGACGTAAAATCGAATGAAAAATAAATTTCAGAAAAATATTGGTCAAATTTTAACTGAAGAATTGATGCGAATTTCTAGCGATTACTTTTTTATAAAGAAAAATTAGTGCAGGCTTAGTGTCCGATAAAAAATCGAAAGAATAAATAATGAAATCGCTGAAAAAAGTTACATGTTTTGGTTCTATTTTACATCAAATATGGATAGAGTTTTTTAGTAAACTTTTTATTTAAATTTCTAGGAAATTTTTCTTACGAAAACTTATCCAAAAAGTTTTCTCCTATAAATGACCACTATTCTGTTATTATTGGGAAGTATTTTCAACAAAATTTGCAAAGTCCTGTGTGATTTATTTATCTATTTTTTGGACTATTTCGGCTTTCCGGCATATTTTGTGATATGTAGACCAATTTTTCTTTTTCTTGAAATTTGTTAAGTTTTCTACTATTTTCTTAAACATTTTGCTTTATTTTTATATTTGAAAACATTCAGAAAAATATTACATTCAAGAAAAATGTATCCATTAGAAGAACTAAAAAGGTCAAAGTTTGCTATGGAAAAAACGCCGAAAATCTGATATATCTCATCGAAAGAAAATCTTATGATCGATTTTTCTTAATTTGAACTATTTCTGCTTTTCGGCGATATTTTTTTTGTCTTGTAACTTTATTTTTAAATTTGTTTTGCTTTCTAAAACTTTTTTAGCAACTTTGCCTACACCCAAAGTTTGATATATCTTTGAAAGAGAATTTGTGCTGCATGTACTTCTTTTCACTTTTGTGCAAGTCTTGTTCCAAAATTCAGACAACTTGAAATAAAGATATTTTAAAATTTAGATAATTCATATATATGGTGAAAAATTTACACATTAAAAAATGTACAAAACTAAAACAAATCGCGAAAAAATCTAACACATCAGAATTTTATATTACTTATCTGAATTGTGAAGCATTCGAATTATAAATACATATTTGAACTATGTTTATCTTAATTTAGATCATTTGAAACAATAGCGGCGCTAGGGGAGGAGGGGTGAAAGGGATAGTTGCCCCGGTCACAATGGTTAGGGGTAGCAAAATGGTTCGATGACTTTATTTTCAATGGAAGGGCAGCAAAAAAACTGACCCTCTTTTTTTTTTGTGAAGCAGTATGACAACAATAACCTACCTCCACAATTTTTCCTCTTTACGTTTGCAATAGGATGCTTCTTTGTTCCAAGACAGATCACATTTAAGTTAAGATGGATTTAATTCATATTAAAAAACCAGTGGTGTTAATTCAGTAGAGCTGAGGAGGGCATTGACCCCCCCAATGATCTGATACTAGTCATCGTTCAATAGATTAATTCAATAAACCTATATAATAGTGGTGGAATAATAATTCTCGCCCCCCAAGATTTAGTGAAGAGACGCCGCTGCAAAAAACGGAGCTTTACCTGACAAAAACTTAACAGACATCTTCAAATACGACTGAAAATTTTTAAATCTTTCCTAAGTAACTGATTTTATTTCTGGGTAAGCAAAGTTGTGGGCTTCCATCATTGAAAACATCAATAATTCAGTGTATCGATACTTCAAACCATCGATAGTTTAAAGTATATTTTCCATATTTCAGGCTACCAATATTTCATTCCATTGATATTTTAATACACCCTCTGTATCGAAAGTATTGTTACTTGAATATCGACATCTCCATGTGTTGATATTTGAAGATATATGTAGTTGTATAATAGAGTTTATATAACATAATAGAGTTTAGCTACTACAGCTATTAGCCTTCTTAGCAATATAATGTATACTGAAAAAATTAATACCGATATGATCTAGTTTTTATAAATCGACAAAAATATTTTAAATACTTTTATATCAAATTATTGATTAAAAATATTAATATCGATATGAATTACTTTAAATAGATCGAAAAAGAAATTATCGAACAGATATTATCGATACAGAAATTTAAGGATATCGATTAAAAAATTAATTAAAATAAATCGAAAAAAGCATTATCGATACAAAAATTTGGAGATGTCGATTAAAAAAATCAATATCGATAGGAATTAATTTAATTAAATCGAAAAAAAGAATTATCGATACATAAATTTGGAGATATCGATTAAAAAATTTAGTATCGATATGAGTAAATCGATAAAAAAATTATCGATACATAAATATGTATATAGATTTCAGAGTTTCAATAAATAGAACTCGCAGTATACATTCCCATCCCTGCAGCCAACTCCAATTGCGCATGTCGCACTCTCCCTGTTTTCAAAATATTTTCAAGGTATTTTGTGCAGCTTAGCAGAGTATTTTTGTGCTTTTTTTTGTTTTGGCAACCAACTGAATTGTGTCGCTGGTATGTATCTTTAAGATACATTAACCATTAGATATGTACATATGCAATTATTTTTTATTTTGCCTGCAATTTGTTGTGAATTCTTGCATTTTATAGAAATTTACAGCAATTTGTTTTAAAAAATAAACAAATTAACTGCAAAATTAAAAAAGTCCATTGTCTCTTTTGCTTTTGTTTCAGTAAATTTTTAATGTCGTTGCATGCCAGTGAAAATTGTTGTTGTAACCGTTATTTATAAAGCTGTTGCTATTGTTATTGTTGTCATTTTAATTGCTGCACAAGGCAGCGTTGTTGTTGCTGCTGCTGTTGTTGTCTGTTATATTTGCAATAAAAGTTGAATGAACTAAAATTCATTTGATGCACAATACAAAACAGAGTGTCATCTGAAGTCTGTTGCATTTAGCAACAATTACAACAATATAAACAACTATGTAAACAGTAATAATTAAAACACACCCTCTTCCCCTTATGTATCTATCGAATGAAATGGGTTTGTACCCAATTATTGCTTATAAATCAAGTGCATAATCCTACGCAATTAGTATAAGCGTTCAGCATTTCAAATTATATCAACGTAAGCTTCATCGGATACTTTAAACAATATTTGTTTCATTTCACATTTTTTTATTTTTGTTTTAACTTTGAAGTTTAATCAAAATATTATTGATTTTTCAACACCTTTACTTATGGTTATTGAAGAAGTTCTGCACTGTAGTGAGTTTGTTGGGAAAGTAAAGATCACGCAACGCTTGTTCTAGTTTTCAAAAATATATGAACTTTTACAAAAATTTCTAAATTTGTCAACTTCAACTGTTGTTACTCAGAAAACTTTTTCTCAAAATAAAAAATATTGATATTTCTTTTCAAAACCGCCAACACACGCTGTTTTCGACACTAACATCTATGTAGCTAAATATTTAGATTAATCGCAACGAACTATTAAATAGAATTAGTAATAAGCAATTAATTAACCTCTTGCATGAACCACAACTTTTAGCGATTATTTTTATTATTAATTATGATTTGAAAAAAAAAAATAAAATTGTAAGACAGTGCTGTGATTAGCAACAAATTACTTTATTAATTCTTTTTTTTTTAATAGAAACAACAAATTGTCAGCAACTATTTGCGCGTATATTTATGACTATCAACTTGAGTAGCAATATTCACAAAAACCGGTTTAAACCGGTTCAATTAAAAGCTATGTCTAAAGAGCAATATCCGCGAGTTTGCAAAAAAAAAGAAAATAAAAGATTTATATATTTACTAAATTCAACGCGTGAGCTTTAAGTAGATAACTTAAATGTATTTAAAGATAATTGGACAGGGAGAGAGATAATGAAAATAAAGAAAGTTCCCAATTAGAAACACAGAAAAATTAAATTTAATCTTAAGCTTAAATTTAATATTAATTAAAAAAAAATCACAAATGAGTCGATAAGACTCGAAAATTAATCAAAATTTGGGAAACTTATCGATTGGTTTTGAAAAATATCGAATAAGACAATATGTATCAAAAAGTATAGTTTTGCTTTTGCAGTCAGCTGTTTTATAAGGAAGGGCAACATGAATATATTTAATAGCAAAGTTTTAAGTGGCTGCCACATTGGCATTTTTTTATATTTTCTTTCGATTTGAGGTCATAAACGATAATTTTCTCATATTCCACCCGTGTCACGTTACAGGAGAAGAATAGATTGTTTGGATAACTCTAAACTTTTTGAAGTTAAGTACCAACTAAGCAGGTAACCATTTTCAATAACGAAATATTTTTAAATTAATTTTTTAAATTTTTTTTCAATTATTTCAATTGTCATTGTTAACACTAAATCCGAATCTGCTATCATTTTTGTTTTATGACTTTTAATTTTTAGATAAATTTGCTTAAATTCCATTTTCGATCTTTCTCTATCGATAAGAGCAAAGAAAATTTTTCCGAAAATAGGTCAAAAACGGTTCTATTGATTGAAAACAGAAAAATTTTCCAGAAAATGATTCAAAACCGGTACTTTTCATGGTCTAGAGCCACTTCAAGGGATGTGCAAAATATATTTTTGACCTTTTTCTATTGATTGAAGCAAATGCAAATTTTCCGAGATATGGGTTAAAAAACCGTTCCAGGGTACAGGCATATCTCAAGTGATGTCCAAAATCCACTTTCGGCATTTCTCCTTTGATAGGTGGAAACATTTTTTTTGAAAATAGGTTAAAAACGGTTTCGTCCAAGATCTGGAGCCAAACAAAGTGATGTCCGAAATTCGTTTTCAACCTTTTCCCATCGATTAATGTAAAATGTTTTTTCTGGAAGTGAGTCATAACTTCGATCGTTCCATTGGCTCGAGGTTTCATGCCGGAGCCAAGCGTCAACGAGAGTTGAGAGCAAACGTGGGCCGAGAGCAAATGCGCTGCGAGAGTCATTAGATTCCTCGTAGACTAAAGTAGAGCTCTCAGCTACCGCTCGCCAGTCAAAAAACAAAGAGCCTAGGGCGTTTGGAAGGAGCTCTTGTGAGACTTTCCAATATCTGAGCTATACTTTTGGAACAGTTTTGAGCATACAAAAATTAAGATCTATACTTTGTCGTTAGGCCCAAAGTTTTTTTGATTTAAAATATATTGTTGTTGTGGAATCAATATTATACCAAAATCAGATATTAATGGAAAGTTTATTTTAAGTAGAACAAAATTTATGGCTATTTGGTTTTATAAAACCTAACTCGGCAAATTCTGCATTAGGTTTTTTGTTAATAAACTTGAAAGTAATCGATTTCCATATGATTAAATTGATTAGGGCAATGGCATAGCATTGCAAAACTGTTTCAGTCGTAACAATGAAAATGTCTGTATACATTGGCATTATATTATTTTATTTTATTTTAGTGCTTAGCATTTATAAACATAAAATAAAACAAGCCAAAAACGACATTTTCAAATGGCGGTCTAAATAGTACAACCAACAATTTCATGCCCTTAATTTCCACGACTTTTCCACATCAACACCATTCATGGTTAATCACAATTTAAACACATTTCACCGCTACTACAATTTGTTGCGTTTCAGCGTCTAGAGTCTGAGTTTTAACGACTTCGTCGGCTTTTTTTTTTTTACTCCAAACAATTAAATGGCTCATGAGTCATGACATCCGTGTGTACGGCTGGAAATCCATGCCATGTGATGCATTCATTTGGCAGTGACGCATTAACATGTCTAATATGAAGTGTACCTTGGAGTGTGAGGGTGCAGTTTTTGATATGCACCACTTAGAAATGGAACACACATTCATATGTATACTACATATGTAATTAGGTGGAGTTTGTATAAAACAGAAAGTAGACTTTGTATTTAGTTGTATGACCAATATGGTTGTGTGTTTAATTTGAATATTTGTTTCGTGCTTCAACATATTGGATATCACAAAGATACTTCTAGGTAGAATGCAGCGAAAACAATCAGTTCTACATATGCTTGGCATTTGTATAAAAGCCTTGAGCTTAATATTTTACAATACATCAATATTTTCCATATATTTTAAAAACTATTATATGTTCTAAAAAATATCAATAAATTGATGAAAAAAAGCAAAGACAAAGTGACAATTTAGAGATAAACTGAGTTATTCAAATACAACTCTATAAGTCATTGCTTAAGTTTGTTTAGCTATATGTTAAAAATATTTATAAGCTGGAGCTTAAATTTCCTATACATCTCAAGCATTTAAATCATTCCATATATCTTAAATACTTCATTTTTTTTTGTGTTATTTTCCTGCAAAATAATAAAATTTTGATATAACAACAGCCAAACAGTTGTTTTTTAAAATCTTTACTTTACGGAAATATTTCACCTACGCAACGCAACACACGAAAAATTATTAAATTGTTTACGATTTTCCAAGCCTACTTGACTTGGAGATTGCTTTGTTCTGAAAATGTTTTTTAATTTTTAATATTAATTTTTTTCCTCAATATGCGCTACTTTGTTCCATTGAAAAATTTCAGATTTATGGTTGCCAGCTCAAGTGTCGCTTGTCAACAAGAAATAGCAATATAAAAATCTGAAAAATTACTTACGTTGTAAGAAAAAAAATATTTATTTAATTGAGGAAAAAAAGTATATTTCCTTTTATACTTCTACAATTATTTGTAAGGCACAAGGAAATGCGACAAAGGAATAATATGCCAAATGTACACATAATATGTTGTTTAAACATTTATTGATTTATAAACTTTTTTGTACAAATATATCGTTTTTTACAGCGATATTTAATAATCAATGTTTATCATAAGCTTTTATTCAGATATGGAATTTTTAATAAAAATTTTTTCTGCACAATAATATACCATATGCAGCAAGCGGGCGTACGAGAGCAAAAAAGCGCCTAGGGATAGTAAAGCCTGAACTACAATATCGCGTCAGCATTGGCAGTTAAAATAATCCGCTATCAACAAGCCATCTGCTGCTATTTAAAACAGAAATGCACAAAAAAAACTGCTTCAGAAGCTGGTTACAACAACATCAGTTTGGATAAAAAACTTAAAAATTGCTGTCTAAAATTTTTTAATTAGCTACGGCAAGCTAATTGCATACAAAGAAAGCTGATGGAGCAAGTGTCTTGAATACAAAAAATCACACAAACAAAAAGCACACTCCGATAGCCAACCGAAATTATTCAGGCGAAATAACAGAAAGAGCTCGAGCAGAGCTGTATGCTTTTTTGTTATTGTTATAAGGGCTGGAAGAAAATCGAGCTGTGCATTCTTGGCGACTATGCGTTGAACAGAATACCAACGCGGTCGTGAAATTGGCAACGATTGCCCGCTGTCAAAAAAAAAACCGTTGGAAAATCGTTCGAGTTAACACTATTGCGTTGGACGACGATCGACGGAAAATTCAGCTGTCATTTTGTTTTTATTGACATTTCAAACCTAAACAAAAAAATTGACACAAGCTGATTCAAAAGGCAACACTGATCGCCGTATGCCGACGATGAAAATAGTATCAAATCTAAATCGACGGGTACCCGTCGGCAGTTTACCAGTTTTACGCCGCAATTCTGGAATACGGAAGAAAATAAAAACGTAGATTTTTCATATGGGCAGTCGGTGTGCTAGCGGTGTAACTGATAGTTAAGTATTTACTGTGCAATGAAAAAAAAAATAGATCAGACTATATTCATCATTTGAAATAGTTTTCAGCATCAAAATCAAAATGAGAAATCCCCTAACGACGACATGGAAATTTAACCCCTGAAAAATGAAACAGGACAGAATGAATCTAATCTAATGTTTATCATTCTATTTGGAAATCGAAACGATACGATGTCGCAAAGGATCTCGAAAAAAGTCGATAATTTTCCACACATTTTTAAACAAACTAAATGGCATATAGAAATATTGATAGAGTCTTTTATAAAGTTCGTCTGGGGAACTCAGCACCCCCAAAATTTTTGTGCGTTGAGTACTCGACACCGCGGACAGGTCTTCCGCTGGGCTTACGAGGAATGAAATTAAAAGAAACTTCAAATAGCAACGAACGTTGTTAAGTTTGAACCTTGTGCGACTTCAAGAAGAATATCCGGAAGAGGATCTGATTTAAATGAGATGAATGCGATGGTGCAAAATTCACCAGGAATTAAAGGATGGAAAGTTTCTAAAATATTTTTTTTTCTTTTATTTTATTGGCTTATTTGTCCGTAAGTAAATTGTTCTAAAAACCATTCTATAAAAATACCTCACAAATATTTTGATAACAGTAGCAAATTTTGAGACACAATATAATTTTGGTCTATAGTCTTTCTACTGAAAAAATTGCGGCAAAGTCAATATAAAGAAATTTTCTCAAAAAATCAAATAATCGCCCGAATTTCAAAAAATAGACCTTCAAAAAAAATTGAAAACACACTTGACTATTTTTCTTTTTATTTTAATATCGATCTTAAATGTTATATTACGTTCATTGTCTATTCAATGTTGTTCCAGTTATTACTCATGTTGTTCGCCTCGATGTAAGTCGGTGTTCTTGTTGTGATATTTGTCGCTGTTGTCACTTTTTATAAATACGAGTAATACCAAATTATCACCCATTAATTCAACAGCCTCTATTACGATATATTCAACATTTGTTATTTTTAAGCCGGCTGGCTGGCTGACAGACGCCAGTGTTGACCCTTTTTTCGTGTCGTTTTTATTTTCCACTTCATCTCATTTCACTGAAGATTGCATTTTAAAACCCGCATTTCTGGTAAATTATGCAAGTTTAATTTCAATTTAAAATTTTAATTTATATCTTCTGCGTTTTACTGCATTATTTTTCTGTATTAACTGTCAAAATGTGTTAAATTGCCTTTTATGGCGTTTTTATTTGCCTTAATATGCACATAAAATCAAGTAAATTCTCATTATTTTTACTTGATGACGAACGTATATGTAAAGTGGGAAAAATGAAAGGCTTAACACAAATTATTTTGTTGTTATTTTACGATTAAACCATAAATTATATTCGATTTATAAATGTTTTTGAAATGTTATTGCCCATCGCTTTTTAACCTATTGAAATATGACAAATTTTTGTATATCACTTAGTATGTGCTGAAACAAACATTTTAAAATTAAATAAAGAAGCTTTCACTTTCAGTCGCTTTCCGACTGGGTCAATATTAAGTATAGAACCCACACTTACAGCATAAAGTGAAAGTTTTGTTTTTGCACAAGCTTAACAATTAATTTTATCTTAAAATGTAATCAATTTTTGCCATAATTACTTGCTATAAATATAAATAAAATCAATAACTCGTTTAGCTGTTGTCACTATGTAGCAACATACCATGTGGGTGAATGATTAACATAACATATGTTGTCTAATTACAAGTAAAATAACGTACAAAACTATTACCCATGAGTTAGCAAAATATCCACTTATCCGTAGAGAAACATAAACTTAACTTAAGGCTTTACTACTTTAATTTGCTGTAATTGCTTTTAATTATAGCGCAGAGAAAATCAATCAAACCCATTATCAGTGGCATAGTTTGGTAAAACCAGCATAGTGCTAGTGGGATTGAGAAAAAGTTACTTTTAATTGTTAACGCGCATAGTTTACATATTTTTTAATTATGCTAAAGAAATGATGTTGGGAAAACTTCAGCTTTTTAAAAGCAATATTTTCAATTCAAATTTGTTAACTTACATAAACCATACGCTTTTCAGCATAAGCGCTACGTTGAGCTTCGTGGGTGTGGCGAGGGGATCTAAACTCATGCTTAATCGTTTTTTGCTATGCATACAAATTTCTGTTGTGCGTCGGTAATTTTTGATACAACAGTTTGACGAACTTCACATTTTTTTCCAAAGTAACCAAAATTAAACCGCGTGATTTTTGGAAGGCCCCTTATGAATGTCGGTTAGTAATATCTTTCCTATAATATCTATGTCATAAACGTTTCTGTAAGGAATAACTCTGTCTGTTACAATTTTGCTAATTACATCTATGTTAAAAATATCTCTGCTCGTAACATATTTGCGCATGTCCGCAACATTTTTGTCAATAACATCTCTGTTAAAAACATGTGTGTTTGTAACATATCTGCCCGTTACACTTCTATCAGTAACATCTCTGTTAAAAATATCTCTGCATTTAACATCTCTGCTAGTAACGCTTCTCGTATTAATATTGGTCTCAGTAACAATTTTGATAGCAACACTTCCGTTAGTAACACTTCTGTGAGTAACATCTCTGTTAGATACATCTCTGTTAGTATTCTTATATTTCTCAAAAATTGTAATTGAAAACAGCTAGAGTATAGGTTCCAATAGTAACATATCTGTTTAATAATAACAGCAGTATTCAATTAAAGTTCTATTAATAACAACTTTGTTATAAAATTAGCAGCTCTGCAAACATTTATTTAAGAACACTTCTGTTATTAACAGCGCTGTTAATAATGGAAATGTACTGAATCAAGACTTGGAATGTACTTTTTAGAAGAACTGTATACTTTTTTGTAATAAACACGCAAAGTGTTATGAAAAAAAGTACAAATGTACCGAAAATGCCATCACTGATTGACACTGTCAATAGTTACTTATCATAGCACAACATCCTTATGAAGATACTGATTTGTACAATTCCAAGCTAGAGCATGTGCTAGAGTTTCGAGGAAGTAGTGAACAGTCTTCGCATTTTAATTGATGGATCCGGTAAATATGAATAATACACTGTCACTGAAGCCTTTATTCAGACAATGTCTGAAGAGACCTCAACTGCCCTCGCTTGTACGTTTTCACGAACCTCCCTCTCTTTATGGACGACCCTCCCCCTTGAGATTAGTTGGTAAATAGGCTTATACGAGTCTGCAGTGATAGTAATAGCCACACAGTAAATAACAAAACCACTCACTACATTGAAATTGGCCCTTTTCTATGTATGCAGTTCCGTTGGTCAATGGAACCGTGCTGCTGTTATTCTGAATTATAGTACAATCAAGATAGAAGGCAATTGACATTCGAATCAACTGACTACTTCCTTAGCTTAGATTGATTAATAGAAGTGTCTTCTGTTGGCATTATGATCAGCTGATATTCTATCACTTAGTAAAAGTTAATAAAAGTCAGTGTCAGCTGCTAGTAGGGCCATACCTAGAGCAGTTTATTTTTTGCAAAATACTTGAAGGTAATTTTTAAGTTAAATAGTGCTTACGTTACTGTGAACAATAGATTGGAAAGACGACCTACCAATTAGTAAATAGACTTTTTCATAAAACTGGTACATAGAGAAGCACGATATATCCAGTGACATAATTTATGCTATTATGATCCTGTTTTGTGCACATTCTTCTTTATTTTAACTTTTACACCTGAAACTTTATCTTTTGCATTATTTTTATATTCTGCAAGTGTATTTAGTAATATTTTTTACTTTATTAACATGTTATTTAACAGTCCTTGAATCACTTCAAAATGACTCAAACAGTAAACAGACACATTTCGTATAATTGCTGTTTGAACAAGTGACAGACAACTTTCATTTTTCAAAGAGAGATCCATAAATGGACATAAATCATTAAAGTCGCTAAATTTTTTTATACTTTTACCATTGTAAAGATATTGAAAATTGAAGAGGACATTTGAAGAAATTACAAAAACGACAATCTTTCCATCAATAAACTTTGTTTTTACCACCATATGTGACAATACTTAGATGCTTGTCAAATGTTCCATTTAATTAATTTTATATTTACGATAAAATCATTTTGATAATCGCATTTGTCTTTGACCTAGATTTCTGAGAAATTGCAGAAAAATAAAACCAAAACACTTAACTATTTTCAATTATATCTCTTATTACTATTATTGTTGTTATTATTTCATTTCTATATTATTGTTTTTCTTAAATGTACCAACGACGTTATATCCCACCAACAGCAAACAACTCCCACATTACAACAGTGAATGTTAGTCAGGCAGCAGGCTGCCTGCCTGGCAACATTAAGTCAACCCACAAGAAGAAATCGTGATTTGCCTTAAAATTGAAAATGAAATTAAATTTTGTGGGTCAAAAAATAAAATGAATGAGTTTTTTTGTATTCGAGTGAGCGAGCGGGCGGGCGTATATCAACATGCACTCATCGTATTAACAAGTAAAACGGGAACAAAATGAGTAATGAGCAAAAATTAAGTTTTTGGCAATGACAGATTTAAATTGTGCTTAAATAAAGTTTTATTTTGACATAATTTTACAAGCGCATTTTATAAAGTCTTACAGAATACATATGAAAATGCAAGAATTTAGTGGTGTAAAGAATTTTAGTAAGAAAAATAATCGCTGGACTACGAAACCAAAAAGTCTCGAAAAGTTCCATCAAAAATCAAGACAATGTTCATTGCCAATGCGTCCAAACTGGTCAAACAATTACGGCATTTGAATTAGCAATCATTCGTTGTAGAAAGTGCATTGTATCAGAATATATTTTAAATAAAAACAAACAAATATTTAAAATAAATGTTTCGTTTAATTTTTATAGCTGCAGCGCTAGAATATAATCGCCGCATGCACAGCTATAAATGTTTCTATAAACTTGTAAAGTTTTCACTATCTCAAAATAGCAATAATACTTATCTGCACTTATTGACACTTAATCTGCCGTAAAAAAAAAATATTAAATATGTGAACCCTATTTTATCGCTATACGGTAATAAGCGTGCGCAAAATCACAATTATCGCTATTATAAATAAATCAGTTTTATTTTACAAAATAGTAATTTCAATTAAAAGTAAACATTGGGCTCGTGTACATTTTATCAGTGACTATAATATACGAAAATGTTTGCTTAACTTTATTGATAAAATAAATTTAAGCCAAGTTAACAGTTTGTACTTAAGAATGTATAAGTACTAATTTTTTATCCAATTTTTTCTTTTTATATATACTATATATATACCATATATAAATATAATTTCTTTTGTTTCCTTGTTTATTTAAGCAATTAGCAATATCGGTTTATATTTATGAAAGGTTCATAAAATTTCAAATTATAAAATCGATTTTGAAGTGTTAAAGATAAAAATAATTCAGTATTAGTGAGGGCTTGGCTTTATCTGTATTTTGTAATAATTTATTTAATATTAGAGGCAACAATGCACTCGAAAAATATGTATATGTACTTTTGAGACGAAATAAAATTTATTTACACAAGTTGGTAAAGCAATTAAAAAAGGGTCGGAAACCTCAAAAAATGTTGAAAAAAGTCTTTTGAAAAATGTATAAAAATATTAAAATGAGGTATGATGTTGAAAAACTTGAATACTATTGAAAAAAATACGAAGTTTTGTATTTTTTCTTGTGAACTTTTCTTAAAAATCTATAAAATTTTTTTTTCTCGTGCTGCTCGTTCGTTGATCTGTATTGTTCTCGTCTCGTTCTCGCCATATATATTACTAGCTGAACCAGCGGTTTTCCCGTGCACTGTCCATTGTACAACCACATCCACATTTTACGAAGTATTTAATAGACAATTGGGTCCGTGTACGAAATTTCACAACTTGGCTTAGGTTTCAAGAATCGCAACCCTAGGGTTTTGTTGATTGGGAGAAGCTATGACTGATTATCCAACCTTGTTTACATTTAGCGAGTTGCTTGGCACCAACAATTTTTATTACGTATCAGGTTTCACAACTGCAGCTGCTAAAGATGCCAAGAAATGGCATTTTAAGCAATTTTGTGTCACGCCTCTTTGTCTTATATAGCTAAAACTTCGTGAGGTACTTAATATCGACAATATACATCCTAGCATTGAATTTCAAAACGCCATTTGCCATAGGTGCCAAGATATTGCGTTTTAAGTGTTTTTGTTTTATTAAAGATCTGGCTGAATCTCGTTCTCGGCGATAATTTAGTGCCTATCGTACGATGAACATTACATTATCGCCGATAGCGAAATATCGGACAGACCCGAAAACGAGAACGAAAACGATATTTATCGGCTCACGGTGAAGCACTAATTGAAAGCAATTGCTAATGATCGGGCATGTTGGAAGAGTTTTATGGGGGCCTTATGCTTCGATAGAAGGTACAGGACACAAGAGAGGGTCTTAACTCTATTTTGAAATCAATTCACTACAGTGTAGTTTATCTTACATAGCACATATCAAGAGCAATTAATTTCCAAATAATAAAAGCAAATTTACCTAAAACTCAACAAGACGTGAGAACAGTTTCTTAGATTTCTTAACAGCTTACACATGCAAAAGCACGTGTCAAAAAACATAATTTAAAAAATAAAACCTATTAAGTGTCACAAATAGCAGCAGACCACCACTCTTAATCAATGAAATTGACAACAAAATTATGGTGTATGGTATTTTTTTCGCTTTTTCTTTTTTCTTTTTGGTAATAAAAACAAAATTTAATTGGCAAAACTGTGCGTAAAATTCAAGTTCAACAAAGCGCTAATTAACAAGAAATAAAAAAGCCTATGAAATCACGTGTTTATTGAAATCTTTTTTTAGTATATATATAATTTTAGTTTTTTTTATTGGTTTTCACGTAAAAAGTAATAATGATAATTTAAAAAAGCCACAAGATATGCAAAATCAAACTGAATAATTTGATATATTTGAATTATATTGCATTAAGGTTTCTTGTGGCTTTTATGTTTTATAAATATATTATGTGTTACTTTTATAAAATTTCTTTATTTCATGAATTGACAGCTTTACGGTATTGCATTTCACATAGTTATGTAAATTTTTTATTTAAATAAAGATCGATTATATGTGTGTGTGTTACATTGCATTAAATGTTTTATTTATAATGTTTTGTACAATAACCTCTAATATTAATAATTTTTTTTTCGTTTCTTTTCGTTTCCAGAATATTGCTAAAGCACGTTCATAATTTTAAGGTAAATATTTAAGGAAATAAGTAATAATGTGAGTGAAGCGTAACAAATTTCTGAGTTTTTGTAAAACTTAATGCCAAAAACTCAAAATTATTATATTTTTGTTTGTTTTTATCGAATGAGTTAAGAATTGAATATTATTTTATCGAACTTACAGTCATTAGCAGAAATGTAAATCTACAAATCGGTCAATGCTTTTTCTCAGACATGAACGGCTGGGCTTCAATCTGGAATTAGGAACATTTTCTGTTTAAATACTTGAGCGCAACAATCTATATTTTAACAGAATTTTTATGAATTGACCTAGTTTTGTCTCTTTTTATCGACTGCTCGTAAAAAAAAAATCAACAGACGAAAAAATTAATTACATTTTTTATGTGAAACGATTTTCATTTCATTGAAGAAACTTGAATTACAATACTTTGAAATTGCTTTCTTTTAATGTTTTTCTCACAATTTCTTATCTTAATTTAAGCGTTTATTGTTTGTTGTTTCTTAAAATCATTTGAAGTGGCAACACTATCGTTTGAGGCTTTCAAGTGTTGCTGTTATCGCAGTGATTGCACAAGTGCGAGTACTCACTCTTACTTTCAAGCGTAATTCGCAAATGCATTTGAGTACAAATATTAGGGGATATTGTGGAAGCCTTCTTTTTATTACGTTATTTTGCTTTTAGCTAAGGCTCTTAATAAAATACTTTTTTTTTTCTTTTTGCCAACAAAACTTGGCCAATTTACATTTATTGCTTGGTTGGCAATAAGCCAATAAGTAATGCAGTATGCAATATGTATGGGCTGGGCTTTGAATACAAAATATAAAAATTATTTAAGTAAGAAAATTTATGCTAAGGACTAATCCAAGATGCACTGAATGTTAGAAATTGTCGTTAGAATTAATTTGCATGGAAATATTAGTTTAACTGAAAACTTTTGATAGGATATGATTTAAATTTAATGAACTTTTAAACTTTTAAGAAATCTTATTTTATGCAATGTCTATTTTCGGTACCTAAACTCCCAAGCTTCGTTGGCATTTTATGATTTTCAATATATTTGTTAAATAAACTATCGCCATTTATACAAAACTTATATACAGACCCATATACTTGCTGACTTTTATTTAGTATAACATGTCTCAAAATCAATAATGTTGATAAGGAACTATTTCTTATGTACAACCGATCTTTATTACTTTCATATAAAAAATGAGTCACTTTCAGATTTCACATCTAAGGAATTTTTGATTTTTGATAACTCACACTATCAGAATGTAGATATTGACTGTGATCTTAATCTGAAAATTAGCAAAATTGATAAACGCCACTTTTCAATACTTAAATCTATACATATTCCGACCGAGAATGACTTTTAATGTAGGTAACTTATCGTACATTTCATGTCAAATTGTTTAGTCAACTCACCTAGCGCTGGATCAAGGTAAAAGCGGCTATAGGTTCGAGCTCAAGGTAAACCCCAGCCAGCGCTAGATTAAGGCATTAAGATTGGGCTAGAGGAGGCTATAGGGCCTGGACGCTGCGCTCAAGGGAGCCCTCTCAACCTTCCAAAATGTTTTGAGGAAAGTAAAAACGAGAGGACCTACATATATCGTTTTTTCTTTTTGCTCTCCACGATATACATGACGAAAACCTATTGGAGATCCTTTGATACCGGCATTTCTACATTTTTCTTGAGTTGCAGTAGACAAAAAAAAACATTTATTTTGTGAATGACCATTATTTTTTTGGTCATCGACTTATAATAATTTTATGCATTTTTAGGAAAGAATCCCTGGTATAATCTACTTTTTTGTTTTGATCTTCAAATATTTCTTATATTTTTATATTGCTCATTTCAATCTTTAGTCCCAGGCCACGTAATATCTTAATCCGGTGCCCATTATTATATTTGCCCATTAACTTGCCTTTGGGGAAAGATAGAAAAAACACTTGCTTAACTAAGTAATTTTAAAACCGATTTCAAAATAGAGGGACGTGTTTTTAAAAAAAGATAACATTTTTTGTGCCTAACAGTGCAAGAAGTCGGTCAAAATACGAACTTCAGTTTTCAGCGTCTGGTAGCACAATGATAGTTAGCGATTTTGTTTAAGTTTTGACTAGATCCATGATCTTTGCATAAATGTTAAGTAACCAAGATCTGAATATTGACTTTAAAAGTTGTTTTAAGTTAGAGGTCGAAGATTAATTTGAAGATCTTTGACAGCTACATACATATACATATATATGTAGCGATAGTCTCCAACCATTTTGGAATATCTTTATAGCTGCCATTACATAATCGTTTGATTCTTCTTTTTTGTTGAGATGATTGTTAAGATGGGCCGAATGTAATTTTCCAATGAAAGGTGGTCCCACACCCCAAACAGGAAAAAACATTTCTGCGGCTTAACTACATAATTGATGAAATTAAATATATAGATTGATTGACCTACGGAAGGATATTTGATTTTTAAAGGGTGGTGTCACGATCGTAACAGGAAAATATATTATCAGTGCTAATCAACCGCTTTTGATAAAATTTGGTGCAAAATAAGACTTAACCCTGAGGAAAGATGTTTGGCATTATATGGGGAGTGTCAGGCCCCTAATCATAAAGTGTGTTCTGACAGCTAAGCTATTGAGCCGTTTTCAAAAAATTTTGTATTTTGATAGATTGAAACTGAGAAAATGTCTTTGTGTTTCAGTGAACGATGCCACGCTCCTAACAGGAAAATGTGTTCCCTCAGCTTAACAAATGGACCGGTTTTTGTGAAATCTGGTATGGAGATAGATTGAACCTTAAGAGAGGGATAGAGATAGGGATGTATAAAGAATTTTAAATCGATACGAAACACTTTTTTTTTATTTTTATCAAACTTCTTATTCGACTCAGTATGTCTTCTATTATAATATGCCTCAAAATATTTGAAATTAATAAAGACGATTCCTAAATGGTAAGCATACTATGATATTTTTCAAATTGCCCGCCACTTGGATTTTCCCTTAAATAATATACGAAATTTGTGCCTGTGCAAAAGGCAGCTCATCCAAAATAATATAAATAAAAGAATTTGATGGATTTCCATAATGTAGTTGCTGTGCTAAAAGCAAAAGAAAAGAAACACTGCATGTCCTTCAAACGATTCTGTTTCCATGGGTATGTCATGTTGTCAAAATACTTTTTGCCCATTTTTTTATTACTCGTATCCTTTCCATTGTTTTTCTTTAAGTTCTCTCATATCAATATGTGCTTTGGCTTTGATTGCATTAAATATTTACGAGTCTCTTCTTGGACTTGAGGCTCAATGTGAAAATGTCAAAATCATATGTGACATATGGCAGGCAAACAGACCTAAGTATATATGTAATTATGGTTTCAAAAGCTAACCTAAACTAAAATCAAATCTCTTATTGATATCTGGAAGTCGAATTGGCATTTAAACAATTTGATTTATTGATAATAAAGTTAGTCACATATACTACCATGTGTGTAACTTCTACAAATGTACATTTGTTTTGTGTATTTTGCCAAGAGCTACACTACACAACATTTAAGGTCGCAGGTCAAAGGTATCGCGTATAATTTGCTTAGTTACACGGCATCGCACACAGGATATAGAAAATTAAGTTATCTTTTTTTTTTTTTGTTCTTTGTGTGCAGCCATGCAAAATTACATTTATGTACAGCAGGAGTGCGGTGCGCTAACTTTGTAAAAAAAGGTACCTCAGTTTTTATGGAAAATTCATATTGAAAGCTTTTAGTATAATGTATGCTGTAGCAATTAAGGTTAGTTGGAGAAAGCAACATAAAAGAATTTCAAAAATAAGCGTTCCAGAAAATGTTCAGCTCTAACTGCATTTCTTCTTAAAAAAAAAATAAAAATAATGTTTTCGTGGCAAATGTTTTTGAAGTCTCTAGAAATTTTCAATATGTTTAGGCAGTAAAGTTTTCTACACCACATACTCCAGTCAAAACTTCAAAGCAATGAATAAAATAACAAAAAAAGTAGATCATTTATTTTCCGGAAAGACAAAATACATTTGGCATAAAAATCACACTACAAAAATAAACTTTAAATTGGAAAAAGTCCGCCACTAATATTAAGTTGCAGTGCAAACTACAAACGAGCAGCATGAAATTGTGCTGCGCACAACATCTGCTATGACTCAAGAAGTCAAAATTTCAATTTAAAGCATCGCGTCGCGTCTTAGTATGCAAGACAAAGGCAAAAAAACGCAAACCTCAAATTTATGCAGCCTTAAAAAAGAACGATCAACTTGCAACGCAATTGAAAATAAAATAATTATAGCAAATTGTAATGCATTTTATAGCAACAGTCAGTGTTTCGAGCTAAAGATGTCAAAATCATGATGCATCGTATAATCGGCGAAAGAATTTTAAGAAGCAACAAAAGAACTTGACATATCGTTAAGACTTTTGCGATTTTATCGTAAAGCTTTTGCTTAACATATCGCTAGCTATTGACGCATCAAGGTACTATGTACGCATTCATAAAATCCATGTGAACTTAAATAAAAATGCAAATTAATTTAAATAATAATAAGTCAACACACTGATAAATGGTATATAGTACTATCCGCAAAAATAGGAATGCGTCACGATGCCGTCGAAACATTTTTTGTTTTCCATTGAGTAAACACTATATTGGAAGTTTTATTGATAGAGAGGATTCGATGTAGTTTTATTATCACCTTGTCAAAGTATGCGCTCAATTGGCAGAGCTTACATTGTTTAGGTAGTCTCTTTCAGAAAGAGGGTTCGTAAACTTTTTTGGAGATTTTATTGACGAAAAGAAAGATAATATGATATCACCCAATTCACGTCAAGGGGAAAATTGGCCTGTTTCAGCGTGAGATTTTCTTCATATTCAATCTATAGAGTTGTCTTGGGTAAAGATAGTAAAAACCGAACTTTTTTCAATTTCGACCTGTTTTATTTTTGTAAAAATTCATTCAAATTATATCAAATCTTTATATGTTCTCATTGAATACCACAGTTCTAGTTAAAGTATTACCAGATGTTGCAATGTTGCCACAATATAAAACAAAAACAATAAAAACATCTACTTAAATCGGTTCGAAAACAACTTGTGTCTTGATCGTTCACACTTTTTCAAAATACAACGAATAGAATTCATTAGAAAAATGTGTTGAAATTCAATGTAAGCAACTTTTTAGTTGTTTTCATTGAATTCTTCGCTTTGCTTTTCACTAACTGCAAGTGTTATTTTAGGTTGTATCTAATTAAACTGACAGCAAAATTGAAAAAAATTTGCATAATTAAATTAAGGAAAACGCAAAAAATAATGTTTTGCTTTAACATTTTATAAACTGTTACATATTGTTTTCTGTCATTAATTTAAAACTATAAGTGCAAGAATGTAAACAAATTAATAATCGAGTCAACTATGTATTAGGGTGGCCCTTGCATTGCTGTTAGGTTTCATTTGCCTTAATAAAGCTCTTCATAAAATAAAAACAAAAATTGAGTCGAGCAACATCTAAGAAAAATTTAAGATCTGGAATAACACGGTAGCCAGGATGTTATTACAGTTTTTCCAAATTACTAGCCAGCAAGCTTGAGTTCAATTCCCAGTACTTGTAAAAATATCAAAACTAAAGAAGATTTTTTTCTTACGACGCACTATGGTCCGGAATTCCGGAAAGCTGGCAAAAATTCTGTAAATCTGTTAAATAGGGTTTTCGATTTTACTAAATATGAATATAAAGTCCAATTAAAAAAAAAAATTGCGTCGCTCATGCAGTATGGGGATTCCATTAAAATTATAACTAACTACTGACTATTTTTGACTCTGGGCACAATATATATAATTGTCTTATACTGGGCTGTTGTTAATTTCTAGCTAAATTTCCTAATTTTCAAAGATATAGGGGACATTGGGATAACCTTTATACATACCGAGTTCCTCGATTAAAAATTTTCAATATTTTTCTCATTTTTTGCTTAGGCAAACATATTTTTCTCAACTTATATAAATATGACTAGAGAAAGGTTTCCTGTGGCATTTTCTAATGGGATATTTTAAAAGCATAATCGAACTTCTTCTTAAACAAATTTTCATAGGTTTATTAATAATCTTCACTATTTCATGCGGTTTTTCTAGTTGACAAGCTTACAAATTATTTGCAGAGCGAAGTAAAAACATGTAAAATAAAGTTGCTAAAAGCTGTTTCATGAACTATCTACTCGCATATGTTCCTATACTTAAAAGTCCCGACATAAATATTTAGTTTTTGAACTTTCGTCCAAATTTTAAAGAACTTGAAACCACCCTTACACATAAATAACAATGTTTCAGCAATAAAATATACATTGATAAGTTTCAGATGCAGTGTAAATCTGTAAAACAAGATTCAGAAAAGACCTTAAGCTTCCTTAGACTGAGCGGTAGTTTTTAACAGTAAAACACGCTCAAAATTTTATATAACAGAATATCTGAGAATGCTAATAGCTGAAGTATAATAATAATAATATAGTTTAGCTACTACAACTATAAGCCCCCTTAGTTATTGAGAACGAAGCTTTAAATCAAGTAAAAAGCTCATTGGAAAACGAGTTGTGAAAATTAAAAAAAAATTACGCATTTTATTTTACAATTTTTTTATAATTTTTTTTTTAGCTCCTACGCACTTAAGTTCCTAAACTCTATTATTATTTTTTATTAATAAAAGAGTTTTTTCAATTTAGTTTTGCATAATTTTTTCTCTTGTTTCTGCAAAGTCAATTTTTTTTTTGCAATTTTTCCTATACCATATTTTGAAATTTACACTTTTTCATGCATTCAATAGTACACCTGTAATATTTTATTATGAAAAGGTTACATTTTTAATTTTATTTACATTAAACAATATTCTATTTTTATTGTTTGTTGGTAAACAATAACAATAATTAGATTTGACAGCTGATGCGTCATTTAATTGTCAAATGGAATTGTCAATTATACTCATAGTTTATTCAGTCATGTGCAGGCTTTTCAAATGGTTGGCTAATGCCGCCATAAAGGGGTCCGTCGAAATTTGTTTTTACTAGCAGCGTGAAGTCAGTTGGTGCTTCTGAATATTAATGATACGTTTCTATTAATTTCAAAAATTGAAAAAAGGGAGGGAAGTCTTTTCATTATTAATGCATATTCATAGAACTAGTCACCACAAAAGTAGAATTTTTATTGTGTATATACTGGAAAGTAAGATACTTAAATGAAATTGTTTACATTTTCATTATAGGCTGTCAAACTTTGTCTGTCTGTTTAAGGTATTGAAAAAATGTGAATATTTTAAGTTTTTTAACTGAACAATATATCATTAAATTCAAGGTTCTTTATTTTCGAAGCTTTAAACTTTTTAAAAAAGTTTTTGCAAATCCCAATGCTACGCATGTCAACATCACCGGTTTCTTATTTCGTTTAGGCACAAGATTGATATTCCTAAAATAATTACAACAAGATTGATATTCCTAGAATAAATATAACAAGAAATAAATGCATTCTGTTACCTTGCAATACCAATTCTAGAAATTTAAGTAATAGTCATTAACTTTGAAATAAAATTTCAGTATTTCGAAAATTTCGTTGTAAAATTGAACTACTAATTATACTCAATTCTGAAAATTTTGATTGTAACAAAAATTTCAAGCACTTGTGATTTAAATATAACACTCATCTGCAATGAGTCGTTGGTGTTATAAATTATCTAATTATCAAATATTTGACTCACAACACAATTTTCCCAGACTTTGTCACATGGTTTTCCCCCCATACACATTAACATTCACGTACTTATGGCAATATTTTCAGTTTCTAACTTAATGACGTAAAAACAATTATCCAAATAGCTGATTTCGCAGCGAGGGTGCATAAATATTTGTTTTGTGTAGGAAATATTCATATCTTTGAAATTTAATTTCATTTACTCAGTGGGGTGCAGTTTTCTTTAAGAGATTGTGCGAATTTATTTTATGTAGAAACTACGTTAAAATTACAATACATTTGTACTTCATGTGCAATAACAAATTAAATTAAATTATCTTGGCCTTCAACATTACAGTCTATACTAAAAATATATATAAGATACTCTTCATTAACATAATACTTATTGTCAGAAAATATAATAGATCTCATTAAATTAAAGATTGTGGCTTATTTTTGACCAATTTCGTAAGAACTCAGTGCCAGGTAAAATTAAGAAAAATTTTAAAATATAAAAAAAGAATCTTTAAAAAATCATATAAGCCAATATCAAGATTTAAGGCAAAATTTTTTAAGAGAGAATCTCCAAACATAAGATATCCCTTTAATAATAGATTTAGGGGATTTTTCTATTTATTTTTTGCGTCATTTGCTTGTAAAAATCAAAATCAAATTTCCCATCAAATTTATTGATCGCCCAAAAATGTGGGCCATTTGGTTGTCCAGCTTTCATTTGATGCAATTTACAACGTTTTCAAATGGAAAAAAAAATTTTATCTACAATTGCAGAGGACAACAGCCAACTGATTTCTTATCTTAAGTCTTCTATGCAAAAATTTTTGACTGAGCAATAGTAATAAGACTCGAAACGCTCTGACCCAACAATAACGAAAGATATTAAATAATCGGCTGAACTACTTACTAGCCAATTTTCACTTGAAATAAATCTTTGGAAGATTACGTTTACAAAAAGCATTTCTAACTTCGTTTTCGAATCTGCAAAAATAAATACATTTTTTTGATAGTCGGTAAGCAACATAAATAAATCAAACCTATCTCCACATAGTTTTCTAAATTGGATTTTGTTATTGTTTTCAAAATTTTAGTTAGGACTTCATATTTTATTCCCGGTATATTTTCCCTGTAAGCCAAGAAAAACTGAAAAAAAAATTGCAAGCAAAGTAGAAATTTTGTTTGTCGAATTGAAAACGTTTTTAATATAGCTAAGATCCAGAGAATTGCATTAAGCCTTTAATTAGTTTTTGATTCCTAAACACTGCAACATAAAATGAAATCCGATATGCTATTCCCAAATATTTTTTTTGTGAAATTCGCAATGTGTCCCAATAATTTCGAAAGTAAATTTTTTAGTAGCTTTTTCCTAAAAATTTTCGAATAAAATCTAACATCAATTTTACATAAGATTCTATTAGACGGTTTTTATAAGTGAATCAAAACTTAAAGATTTGAGTAACGTATTATAGTAAATTTGACCAAAATTTGAAAAGATTCGGTCCATGTCCCACAATTTGACATCCTTCTAACAAAATTTTCAATTTAGCGACTTTTTTGTTTTGAAATGTGGGTCGGTTATTTTAAGGTAAAATCGCATATGAATTAATATCCAAAAATCGCTGAAAAAATTTTGAGTACATATTCGGATGATGCCGAAAAAACAATTGCACGAAAATTACCTATTATAAAAAAAAAGCCGAAAATTATGGATTAATCTACATAAAAATTATGACTAAGTGCAATTTTTGATAACACATTTAATCTAACAAAAAGTTGTGTCCACGTGAGTAAACTATCTGGCATGCTCACCAGACACTTAGTCTTTGATTAGATTGCTTATCTTGAGTTGATTGTTGGTGGATTTACTTTTCTCCTTAATGTAAATAGCACCATGGTAAATAATTATATTGGTAACTCTTCTTTGAAAGCAATATGAAAAATATATAACATTTTCGACTATAGTATTATCATAAAAAGCAACAAAGCATCAGCTTATAAACAGTAGCGTAGCAACAGCTTTGGGCGTTGGCATAGGGCGGAAACAGATTAGTGGGATGCATTCATTTATATTTTCTTAACTCAGGATGCTTATCAAACTACGGAACTAACAATGAGTAGCACTTTTCTTCAAAACAAATGTGATGCAGCAATAATGCAATAGACATAAAGACCTCTTTCGTGGACATCTCACATGCGTTTGTGAAAGGTCCTTCCATTTGGTGAAAGGTCCTTCCCAGATTCAAATAGATAAAAATGTTTTTCAAGGTATGCAGCAAACAACTTTTGAAAAACATTGAAGGCAGCAATGACATAAACCTTTTGATTTAAAGAAGAAGTAACAAAAGAAAATTGAAAAAAAGTTTTGGAAAGTCACTTTTTGTACATTTATAGTAGACCATCAAAATATTACACAGTTTTTGTTAAAATTCAACCTGCTCATGTTTAACTTAATGGATTGAATATAGCAATATTAAAAAAAAAAAGTATTAATTTAGTACCCTGACTTTTCTGCACTTTCAAAGTTGTTTAAAGATTTTTTAATTATAAAACAACACATAATAGACATTTCAATACCGACTAATTCCCGAAGCGAGTGCGAAAATCAAACTGTGAACTTAGCAGTTAATAAAACAACGTGAAAGACCCCATATCATTTTGATACAGTACATATTTTAGAAACATATACATATAATTTTAGCTTGCGATCAGTGAAAATGTGAAACAGTTGGGAGCAAAGAATTTCATCTCAGTTCAACTTATTCTTATCAACAGTTACAAGTTCTCCTCTAGTTGATATAATACATGAAACACATTTACTATAACCGCCAGTTCAATGAAGCGTTGTTTTTCTAACATGTCCATAAAAAAACTGTCAAAATTTTGAAATAATAAAAACTTGATACCACTTGTATCACTAACCTAGTTTTAAACAATAAAAGGGATTCAATTTATCTTCATTTTACATATAAATTTTTTAATTTCAAAATTCACTGATTTTATAAATTTACGATAAATTTTGTAATTGTAATAAAGTTGTATTTATATTTGTTTATTTTACACCATTTCCGCTTACATTTTGTCTACGAGCATGTGTACATACATAATTAAATAAAAGTTTTATTTTCATTCCGTTTTGATATGGTTTATCAATTGAAATACATCGCATAAATGTAATTTAATTTAACTTACAAAAAAACAACATGCTTGAATAAACAAAATGTAATGCAATACACAAACTACATTCAATTTAATCGCATGCAAGTTTTTATAACCACAACGAATTATAAATACACGCACCAAAAATTTAATACAATGCAAAGAGTATGAAATGATTATAAATTAAGGGGAAACACTAAAATTCCAAAAATTCTTGTATTGATGTTAGCAGAAAAGTGCATATCCGCTAGAAATTAGCGCTATCAAATTTAGAATGTTATACTGATTTTTCCAAATGGATGGAGAAACAAGCACAGACGCAAGCCAATTTATCCAACAGAAACTAAACAACATTTATTTCGGCACAGATTTTAGATGGTAAGTGACAATAAAGAGCAGCTTTTAAGTGAAAAATTCATTACGATGGAGTTGGGCCAGAGCTTCTTATGCAGGCAAGGAGGCAACTCAACAGTTAATACATGACAACTTGTTTAAGCAAAAACGAACATTACCAAGACTTTGAGTTACTGCAATCTTACTATGTTAATTGATGAGCAAAAACCAATTTTCTTCTTGGAGGTCTTCTTATGCTAGGGGACCCTAGATAGTTATAGATATCTTTGAATTAGTATTTTTTATATATATATTTGAATAAAAGTTATAATTGAATAATAATATATAATAAACAAGGACTCCAACTTAGAGCTTTCCGTTCAAAAAATCAAGCAGCTCAGCATAAAAGACCAAATGAATTATTTTGCATTGAAAAGTCACTAATTTCTCATCTTCAGCTTCAAATTTTTGGATCTTTTTTCTAGCTTGTGATTTCAAGCATTCTTAACATTGAACTCTAATCATTTGTATATGTGTATGTATAAAATCTACAACTTCATTTCGAGTCCTCAGTTCCTTACTCTTTTGCAAGCATGTCCGCGAGAGCTAGCTAAAAGAGCCAGATTTTCACCAAAGTCTATTCATTTTAAATACATTATTCTGTTGCAATTATTCGAATTCGTCAATAAAAATATTGATTCCCTATTAAAATAAGTTGACGCCCAAATGATTTTGATTAAAAAATCTAACGGTTAGTTTTTAAAAAGCGGTTGAATATTTGTTCGGGACGTTTTTTTGTAAATTAATCTTATTTTTAACTTGAAAAGATTTTCGATCTGTTGGAGCTAGTAAGATAAGGGTCAGTTACTAAAATGTAAAACAATCTTTGCGGCCTTTCGTACATAAATCATGCACCTCCAAATCTTTTTTTTTGTCAAGTTTACTTGGTTTCAAGGTAAAATATTATAAAATTTTCAGCATTTTTAATATTTTCCGACACTTGGTCGCCTATTTATATGTTTTTTTACATTTCAACTGTTTAAAACTGTTTTGAACTTTTAAAAATTTTTTTCACTTTTTTGAAAATTTTTTCGACTTTTTTAAACTCTTTTGTCTAAATCAATATTTTACTAACTTATTCAATGTATTTCGGCTTTTTCCGAGTTTTTAAACATATTTCGATCACTACAACATTTTTCGACTTTTTCAAGATTTCTGAACTTTTTCAACATTTTACGATTTATTCAACATTTCTCGAATATTTCAAAACTTTTGTAGCATATCAACATTTCAGCGACAATTTGAACATTTATCGTCTTAGCAAGATATTTTTGACTCGCTCATATTACTCGATTTCTACTTCTTCTTGTCTATACTAACCGAAAATATTATTACACGCCGTGTGTGCTTGCTCGACTCTCACATTGTTTTTTGTTTTTCAGTTGAAACTTGAGGGTTAAATGATTTGCATATACATAATGTGAATTTTAAACTGTTCCTTAGTGAAATTTTTTGAATTGCATTATCTATAGCAGTTGTTAATCTTAGTACTTTTTCTGCTTCCTCAATTCATATTCATTTCTAATTCATTATCGTAAAAATAATTTTCATGAGCACATTTTAGCGCCTAAGTATCAAAGTTAATTGAAAGTTTTACCATTTTAGTCTATTTAATTATTTAAACAATTTTTCTTAATGAAGCTTACAATTTTACGTAGCTGTTGTCATATAGCGCACGTGTTTTTAGTGTTAGCTGATACGTGATGTTGGTAACTCAAGCCATTGGTTATTGGGGTTGCGCTGAGCGCTACTTGTGGTAAATTAAATAAAGATTGTAAAATTATACTTTTTCTTGACATTGACTATTTTTAGTTGTTTTATTTTATTCATTTAACTTGAGTGTAGGTTTGTTTTACATAAAAATTTACAGCTTACATTCAATAACTATTGAGGGCTTGCACTTGAGGTAAGAGAAGACATTCTAGAACCTTCAAATTCTCTGAAAGAAACATTACATTCTCATTCTCTGAAAGTTTATTACACTTATCTTAATTACGTTACACACAAAGGACAAGATTTCGTATTGCCAGGTTCTATTTAAATCCAATTAAGTTTCCTTAGAACTAAGCAACAGGCAATATTTTTGTTCCTTTTAGCTTCGAGCAGTATTTTCCAATATTAATATGTATTTTTATCCGATGTACAACTTTGATTTCTCCTATTTCCAAATACAAAAGCAACTATTAATTATAGAAAAAATTTGCAAATAATCAACACCAACAACACATATCTTACATAGCGACTACACTATTGTGCCACCCACCCACACATTAAGAAATACAAAAATAGATTACAACGTGGTCACGTTACAAGCTCGTTGCTTTGTTATTTTGTATAAATACGGCACCATTACATTGTAACAATGTATTGCACATGCCATGATTCCTAAGGAACTAAACAAATGAAATGGAAAAAAGAGGAAGGCAAACTAAAGAAGACTTCATATAATTTTTCCGCATAGCGTCATAAATTCCCACTTTTCTCTTCTACATCAACACCATCGCATCGGTCAAGGGTTGGACAACGGTTTTGACGTACGTAGGTGTATGACTACAACGGATGCAGGCGTAAAAACGTGATATCCGGCTATGTTTTGTTTGTGAAAATGACTTCTTTTTTTATTGAAAAGTTTTTCAGCTCTGTAATTTGCAGTTGTAGTCTGAGAAGCAACAACGAAGTTTAGTAAATTTATTTATTAGTTTTGACGGCAACTCTTAATGTAGGCTGCGTAGTCTCGAAATTCTATGGGGAATTTAATGTATACACTGTTAAATTAGTGTTCATTAATTAACGTTGCTTATTAAGGCAAAGTTCTTACGCTAGAGGATTATCGACTGATATCAACTTAGGGTAATTTGTGGTTGCCTAGCTTGAGTTTACAATCAAATGGTATTTTACGACTTTTTTATTTCGAGTCTGAGATTTTTGGTGTCCGAGGCAAAGTAGTTCCGCAAGAAGAGATAATATCTTTTTCGACTTAGTCTATTTCTCTAGCACCACTCCTTAACCCTTCAATGTTGTATTTGAACCAAATTTTCTGAAAATAATTGCACGCGTCACAAACGACTAAGAAATTTTTGATATGACCTTAGGTAAAAGTTTGACTTAAATATGGGGCTTAAGGAGTGGTGCAGGAGGAGTAGTGCTAATGAAATAAATTCCTGTACTTTCATGAGAAACAGCTTTGTCTCTGACACCAAACTCTTTGCACTTGAAATAAGCAAAGTTATAGAAGAGTCAAAATCTGACGGCAGATTCGAACTCAGCGACCGCAAGCTTCGTTGACATCGGCCGAGGTGTTATAAATTCCTAATTTTTTTATATTGGTTTATTAATTGATGCGTCTATATGCAGAGCTTAGCTACCACAGTTACTTGCCTTATCAGCTATTTAGCTTAAAGCTTTGAATCAAAATTATTAAAAATAGATTCTGAAAACCCCCTCCCTGCACATATAGTTATTAAAATAATATATGCATAAATTAACATTGTCTAATGCATAAATGTTAGAATAAATTTGCAAGCCACCAATGAATGATATTTATTTCGAAGAATTTTTCAATATTTTTAAAATTTTTTACAGTGTATTTATTATTCATTGTGTGTCATTCACATGCAAGGACCCTGCTGAAAAGGTTTTTGGCCGCATTCACATTTCAACTGCTGCTTAGTATTGATTTCTTGTTACAGCAACTGTTTAGCTACGTATATACCCAGCAAACCATTTTTTAAACGCAGAGGAGTCATATTTCAATCACTGAAACGATGGTTTTGAAAGTGCGCGATCTCATATTATGATGCCAAGCGATAGTTTGTTTCAGAAGGACTGTGAGGATCGTAAAAGCACTTTAACACAATTCACATATGAATCATAAAGAAGGGCCTCGAGCGATTGTTGTAGAAGCCGAAATAAAAATTTTTTACAAGATCATTGGAACTCAGTATCATGTCTTTTTTTTATTCTAATCATTATAACTTATGCAGCTATCTTATAGCTTTTTTTGTGACGTTTAATAATTTATATTTGAGTAATCATTTTCACACTAAACAACACTTGCTTGTAACATAAAGTGGAAATAGAGTTCAGCCTGGAAAACGCTGACTTTGTTCAATGCTTCAAGTCACATATTTATTACTGATGCAACGCAAATATCAAAAAAAGGTAAAACGAAGCATAACGAGAAAAATGTTTTCGATTTAACTTTTTCTAGAAGATATAAATATATTGACTGTCTGAATGTTAAGAGTTCCAACAATCGTCTAAATGTTGGCTGGGTATTTGGTAAAGAGTTAACATATGAGTGTATAATATTTTTAGCGTAAGTTTGTCTCTATTTTTAGTCTTGTGCCATAAAATTGGCGACATTACTGTCATTTTGTTTGCTACTACAGACGACGCCTAGGCTGATTATCTTAGACGTGTTTTTTTTTACATCTCAAGTGATACAGCAAATTGACTGACGCCAAATGACGCGGGAGTTCTTTGAAAGGCTTAACGAATATACTTATGAATGTGGTATATTAATTAAGAAGAGTCTACAGCGAATACATAACATGAACATCTTTTGAACCAAATGTGGACAGAGAAAAACAAAAAGCTTTTAGTGGATTAACCCGAAGTTGGCTAAAAATCTTAATTTTTCAATATCTATTGCTGTAAATGTAAGAAAACAAATAAACTGACAAGCAAAGATATGAAACCGTTTCGTAATCCTTAGCAAAAGGCTTTTATCGACTTAATCTATGAAATAAAATTACTAATTCTATATAATTTTAAAAAGTATTCTTCCATTAAATGCACTTTATCTGCTGACATGTTGCAATAAAAATAATTTATAGACTCAAAACCCGCTAAATCGTGTTACATGGTAATTTCCACTGTTTACTTGCTAATCTGTTATTGACTTTAATAAACAAACGATGTAAATAAATAAATGATTTGTTGCAAATAATAATGCAATTAAATAATTGTTGATTTCGTTATAAGCAGTTGGCAACATCATGTCTAATTTGTGTCTTAACTACAGCAGTTGAGTAGGCAACAAACGCAAAACAGCAACAGTGGGCTGTTGCTTATCGTGTTTCTGCTGTTGGTGTTGTTGTTCTCATTTTAACACGGCCAAAACCTGTCAACATTGACAACAGTATGCGATTAGTCTAACGAGATATACCAAGGTATATCTATATTAGACATTTTAATTGGCATTATTGTAGCACGTCAGGTCATGTAACTGACATATTTTAGTTTAATTATCGCATGAAATTTATGTCAAAAAGTCATTATAAATATGATTAGATTTGACAAATGACTTTCGAATTATTAAAAAAAAAACTTTAAATGAAATTTCGCTCAAATTTTTCTATCGCACAAAAGAAAAAAAAATATTTCTCACTAGTTTTTAAGGCCGGAAAAAAAACTTTTTTTTTTATTTCTTTCCTTGAAGCGAACATTGCAAAAAAAAATCAAACGATCAGCTAGGATTTCGTTCTCGGAGTTTTCAGGAAATGAAGTTATCAGAGCGTTCAGGAAATAATTTCCAAATCTTTCGTTAGCGTAGGCAAACTTTTTCTGCGTTCAAGATCAACGTGTATTCTAATGCAACGATGGGCTTAATAGGAAAGAAGAGCCAATTTTAGCTCTTTACAACAAACACATCTTGTTTTTTTAAGAAAAATAACCAAAACCACAAACACATGTATTCACTACTTCAAGTCACATTTTTATCGTTGTGGTTTTTTTTATACTCAGAAAAAAACAAAAAAACCGAAGCGAACGGACAACGAAACAGCAATGCGCACATAGAGGGTACCCTCTCTCGTTTCGTTTGATCGAGTGTACTTTTATTTCTACACTCATGTTGTTCTTGCTTGATGCTTGAAATCGGCTTTTTGTTTATTGCAGAACTTTCCTATCGAGATCGAATTTGTGGTGAGGATTTTTTTTCTGTTGTTGTTTTTGTTGTAAATAGTTCTTGGTTCCAGAATCTTGCCCATCTATGTTCTAATGAGTAAAAAAAGTTTTCACAGTCTTATGACGCCTCTATTCCGCACAGACTCACGTTATTGAATAGTGCGCCTCTGGAGCTTTTGCACATAATCATAGAGCGTGCCCCTAAGTCGATTATCGTACTTTTTTTTGTTTTTCTTTAACATAAATATTTATTTAGTGTTATTTTGTTTCCCAGTACACTTTTGTTATTCAGTAGTTTGCATTTTTAAATTATTTTGCTTAGTAGTTGTTGTGACTACATATGAATGTTTCTTTTTATTTTACCTTCTTTTATTAATTTTTATTTTATTAATTTAACTCACATGTTTTAGGTTTCACGCTTAAAAAGTAACCGGTTATTTTTTTTGTGAACCTTATATCCACTAACTAATTATCTACCGGTACCTGAGCTTGTGAGTTTATTTACATGGCGATATTAACAGATGATATTAGAAGACCATATTTGCATATGATTTTGTTGTAGATAGCATTTATGATCAAGCTAAATTTAGGTGTATATATAACGACTACAAAAAAAATTATTTATGTGAATTCTATTAAAACTGGTTTTGAACAAATTTTATTGGAAAATTACGATTGAAGTGCAACCTAATGTCAAATTTGTGGAATACCCCGTTGTTTTGTAAACATTGCTCATAAACAGGTGATCGCCGACTGATGTCGTGCGAAAAGAATTTGCACGGGCTTAAGGAAGGCTTCTATATTTTAGGTAATGCCCCTACATGTATTATTAGCTGCATAGTATAGGGTGTACACAAATTATTCAACTCATTTATTTGGCTTGTAACTTTTTAATGGATTGATGAAGTATGTTATGGACTGTAATAAGCAATAGAATTCAATTTATACATTTTTGAAAACTGTAAAACCGGAAATTACAACGAAATTACAAGATAAACAAAGCGGTGATTAATACTGGAGCACGTTATATTTCTTAAGAAAAGTCACCAAAGATCTAATACGTACAGTATGATCAATTAGAACTTTTGCTGGCCAATATCCGGAGAACAAAGCAAGATATTGATAAAAATTTCAACCAAAAGTTATAAAGTTACTAAGAGGTCAAATATTAGTACCTTTGCCTTGAACTTGAATCCAATATTCAAGGTCAGTTTTTTAAACACAAACCTATATTTTTTATTGCAGATTTGTACGAGTATCATATAGCGAAAAATAGAATTGTTTGTATAAAATATTTTTCTTTAGGGTTTTGTTGGTGATGAGAACAAATTGGGTCGAAATCAATTTAAAATTGGTCAAAATATTCTGAAAAAAAAATTTTTTTTTTATTATTTTATTATATTTTGTTTCCTTTTTTTTTTATTTAATTTTCTTTTATTTTATTTTTTTGTTTTTTTTTTAAATTACAATAATTAATTTTTTATAATTTATTATTAGAATTTAAATTAAAAAATCTTCACAATAAAATAAAAATTTTTTTTATTTCAATCTCAAATTTTTCAAAGACTATTTTGGTGAAAATATTTTGTGCGATTTCACCTACATCTGTTTTTTATGGATTTTTTTAAGTTGATATTTATTTTGCACACATATTGGCCAAAATTTAGTTTGCGCTTGTAGAGATTTTTTCTGCTTTTATTAAGGCCCGGTTCTTTTCAGTGATTTTTCACTACACACTTTTTTTTTGAAGAATTTTTGAATGAATTTGATTTCAGAACGATGGTTAGGATAAATTCCACTTTATTTCTTTATCGATTAATAAAAAATTTGTTGCGATCAATTAATTACTTCCTGCAAAATAATTCTTCTAAATATCAAATGTTTTGGCTTTATGTTTAGAATGTAAAAACTTTTTAAAATTCATTTGTTTCAATAATAAAACAATCAATTTTTTAAAACTGCGCAATAAAACTATTAGCAAATTCCTTTATCTCCTACTTTATATGGAATTAACGTAGATTGGGGGGGTGGAACTCATTATTCTTGTAAGACGATGCATAATAATCTATGTGATATACACGCATACAAAATAGGACATATCAAAATATGGGGGAATCTGGAGCAATAATGAATATTTCAAATCATTACTACAGGTGGATTTTGTATGTGCGCATAAGCAAAATTGCCCAAAACATAGAATGAAACGCAGAATGCATAGACACTACACAAAACTTAAATTTTTTTTTAAAATATTTTAACATTATGGGTCTCGTGTACGAGTACGTATAAAAATAATGCCCAAAAAAAATATATATTCTTTAGATGCTTAATCCCTAAAGCTGGTTTCTCTAGTAAAGATGGATTTTTTTAAACGTAATACATACTTACAAACAAACTTGTCATTTGAATTTGAGACCACAAGTAATGTCCAACATAACTCCTACATCTCCTACAGCAGAACTGTGGTAGACTATTTTTTTGCTGCTATCGATTTAGAATAATAAATTTCGCAATATTTAGAATGTAAGCGAACCTTAGGCAATAAAATGTGTGAAATGTTGCCAAAATCTAAACCAAAAACCAGTTACTGACTTATGTATAGAGGCAGCTAATTAAGTAAAACCTCATTTACATTTATTCTCGCTAATACTTTTAGAGATAATAAAAATATTAAAAGCAAAAACTATAAAAACGTGATATGAATGCAAAATTTACTTATGAGCACAATTTAAAATTTTCAATATGTTTTCTCATAAAATACTTCGATTTGACAAATGACATTTTAAAAATTATTGATTGCAGGAAACAAACAGCGCGCGCGCGTCTGCGCAGCATAAATTAGATTGGCACGCTGACTTGCTTGCGTGCGTATGGCGTGAGCATTTAGAATTTTTTATTTATTATAAATTTTCTACAAAATGCCGCTACAGGTTTTTAAGTTTTATAAACAGGCTACAATTTAAACGCGTTAATCTTGACATATGTTTGAATTTGCGTGATTTCCTTAAAATTTGTTATGAAAAAAATATCATTTCCCCCATTAATTTTTTTTTCGTTTTATTTCATTAGCTTTTTTTTAAAAGTATGCATTAGCTTTTATAAAATTATGTATACATACATATTAGAATCATTTCCGCAATATTTGTAGTAAGAACATTTTTGTGAAAAGAAAATATCTAAATAGATAGCAATTTTATTTCGGCTGATTTTAACCTTAGTTGAACTTGGGTTTACGCAGAGTTTTATCGCAAAAATAAAATGAATTTTGAGCTCACATATAAATAATGGCTGATAAGAACAATTTCATAAAAATCCATTAATATTTTCTGCAACAAATCGTCTAAGGGCTGATTTGAAAACAATAATTGTCATAAAATTCGGTGTTTGATTCAGTAGACCATTTTTCTTATTTATTTTGTTCGATTTATGAAAAATTTTACATTGATTAATTTTACTTAAGTTTTCTGATTTTTGATTTATAAATACCATTTGTTTTCTGTAATGGCTAAGCCATATTTTGCAATGCAAATAAAATGCTATTTATTGCAGTCAAGCGTTGGCTACATTTGGTCGCTTTAATCGTAGCCAACGCCCCAGACTGCATATCAATGCAAAAAGTAGCGATGTGAAAAAATATCGATTAAAGTCTCAGTTTTATACTACGAAAGACAACAGCTAGGTACTATTAATTATATACTTCAGACATTGACATTTAACAATGCCCGCCTTGTATTCTCTAGTAAGAAGCCATAGAAATAGTACCTTACGCTTAAGGAAAAAAATCAATTTTTGTTTGTTTCTACCATAAACACTTTTGGCGCAAAAGCCGAAGAAAATAAAGAAAATATTTTTGATTTAGATTCGAAAAGAGTCCACATTGATTTAAAATGATTTCATATACATATGTATGTTCAAAGTGACAATGTTGCTTGAGTTAAAAGCCATTTTTCCTTGATAAAAATCCGGGACTATTGAGCAAAAGTGGCTTGATGTGATGGTGCATTGACGTGTAGCAAAATCCATGATATATTCTTCCACACATCTTTCCGTGTTCGGCAAACATTCTCAGGCAAGCGGCTTAAGGCACATAAATAAAAGTTCTTTATTAGCCATTTGTACTTCTGGAAAGAAGTCAGAGTACACCACACTGCGGTAAACGAAGAAATCAATTCCGAATATTTTTTATATTTAAATAAATACAATATATCGAACATCGATACATGCACTTGTATTATTTAGTTCATCTCTAGTAAGTAACGACAACAATAACCACAATAACAATAAAGTAAAATAAAATGCTGACATTGAACAGCAGCAACAGAACTTGCTTGGCGTTGCAAGGTCCAATAAAAATGCATTTACCAAAAAATAAAGAAAAACAACAACAACAACAAAAAACGCATATTTATAAATAAAAATTAACACTTTTTTCTGTCTGATTTTATTGTGTTGATGTCAAGGCAAAGAGGACCTCCTTCAAGCCACTATCTAGAGACGAGCAATTGCGCTATTAGTATCGGTGCCTTATGGACTTATCGCTATGTGAAATTCGCTATATAAATAAATCGAACTTTAACTTTTTTATAGTATCATTTAATATATTAATTTTTTTTTTCATTCAACAGACAATTTAATTTAGCTATCTTAACTTTTTTTTTTAATTTGCCATAAAAAAATAATGGACTATAAATGTCTGCAACGATCGTTAGCTTAAAATAAAATTACTGATAACACTAAACATAACCGTACAGTGAGAGGAATGGCCTCAATAAATGTTTACTTTAGTAGCAAGATTTGTAGTATTTGTTTGCGTACGAACTGACAAATTTCCCTGGTGCGGAATTACCTTGAATGGTCTCAAATACCTCAAGAGCCTTAACCACCTCGCTAGAGTTAATTTTCTCAGAAGAAAAGCATTATCCGTTATGCAGCATCTGGTTATTGGGAGAGTAACGGATGAACAATATTTCTAGTTTATCTTGAAAACCAATTACACCCACACTACAGGGCTACAGCTACATAATCATACCAGTTTCATTCATTGCCGATTAGTAAAAATGTAAACATAAGGTTGATGTGTTTCCCTTTTTGCACAGATTTGTTGAGAACGCTAGGAAAAAGTTAAACAAAAATTATTTTTTCTGTTGTGTGTATCTTTGTTTTTATAGCTCATACTAATCGTCTAAAAGGTCACTGATGATTCTTTTTAGCAATGGATGATAACAGTACTATATGATTAGCTTTAGCCAATTGTTTTTTATAATTTTTTTTGTGTTGACACACACTGAACAGTAAGTTCCGTAAAATAATTATAAATTATTTTCTATTCCGATACACTATATATATTTTACATACATAATTATCTTATAACTCAAAATACCTTTTGAGCTTTGCCAATAAATTACGAGTATGTCTGCTATAGACTGATTTTAGTTTCAGGATCTTAATCGAATCCAGTACAGCAAGCTAATGCAAGAAGTCCTTAAGTCCAATGCTCTTATTTAGTATGTATAGCTTCCATTCAGAAGATACTATTGGATATATTTTTACATTGGAGATTATATGTTAAAATATTATGACTTAAATTTTCGCGGAAGCTGCAAGCCGATAAAAATATCGATAAAAATAAATTACATTGAAAGCAATCTCCTTAACCACAACCACGAGCCCAAATGTGCGAAATATTTTATTTTTTAATAACTTCGCACAATGCATCAGTTGTGACCACATGCCACACCAGCCAGAAACATCGGACATCTTTTGTCGCTTTTCTGTTTATTTGTTCTTCGTCGTATGCTGCGCTTAAATTTTTTTTTAAGTTTTTTTTCGTTTTTTTGGTTTTATTTTAATTTAAATTTTATTCTTTTGCTACCAATTCAAAGTTAAAAAGCCATGCAATCGCCCGTGCTATTGAGCTGTTGCTGTTGTTTAAATGCGGGGGCTTCACGGTACAATGACCCTCATTAGCTTTGCTGTTGTTGTTGCTTTCTTGTTGTTGTGACTAAAAGTTATGAACTTTTTGAAAAGGGTGTAGCCCGGCTGTTGCTTAAACAACTTTGATATATTTATGTTGTGTTCGTTTTTAATGAAGTTTTAACACGATATTAAATTTAAATGCTTAAGTTTCAATCTCTCTATATAAAGTTCGACCTACTGGTGACGCAAAACTTTGAAAGTTTAAACATTAAAATCCTTTTTAGGTAAATTTGCGTGTGCCATAGGAAAAAGGTGCAATTTTTTCCAGAAACTAAAAAACTTTTCGAAGATTTTTTTTTTATATTGAAACTTTACTTTAGGATAAATAGAATGTGTGCATTCAATATGTGTACTAAAAGAAGTGACGCCGAGGGCAAGTGCTAAATGGGACTTTTGCCGTGGGCACGTAAATATTTTGAAGACTCATAAATTATGTCTTTAGGTGCACTTCGCTTTACTTTCATTAAATATAATTTGGCTGGTGTCACTTATTTTGAGATTGTAGTTTGGATCAAATTTTGGATACAAGTATATAATCTATTGAAATATCGAATATAGGTATTATTGCATTAATACAGGTATACAAGTTTGACATATAATTTGATAAGCTACAGAGTTTTTTTAGTTTCTGAGGCACACCAAATTTTCAAAATTTTGAAATATAGTACTTTTATCAAAAACCGACATTTTTTACAAATTTATTCTTGATCTATATATTGAATATTTTTGTTCGAAAAGTATATGTATGTTAATCTGATGTTCATTGAAGTTGAATGAAATGGATAGTACGGAAATACTATTCCATAATAATAAGAAATATGGAAAAAATTATAAATTTCAAGTGTATTTATAAAGCAGAAACGTCTACGCTCACTCAATGGAACTCGTACATTTTGGCTTTTTATTGAATTTTCCAACATACACCGATCGTTAGAAAATTGTTAAGCTTAGTCAAAATTTTTCGATACATATCGTTCTTTCAACTTTTGTCAACATTCTCCAACATTTTTTACTTAATCAGCATTTCTTAACTCATACATCTGTTCTAACTTTTTCGATCTTCCCAACATTTTCTCGGCTTTTTTTTAACATTTATCGACTTTTTCAACATTTCTTCGGCTTTTTCAAGTTTTTCAACCATTTTGGACTTTATCGACATTTTTCGAGCTGTTAAAGTCTTATTTGACGATTTCAATATTATTCGACTATTTTCGAAATTTTTGACATTGGTTACATTTTTACGGTTTTTTCAATAAATCGTCGTGTTGAAAGTTTTCTATTTTCATTCATTTTTTGAACTTTTTTAACTTTACTTGACCTATAAACATTGACTTTTTCAATATAATCGACTTTTCAACATTTTTGACTCAATAAATATTTTCCCACCAGTTCAACATTTCTTGTCTTAGTCCACGTTTTCACATGTTTTCAACATTTTCAACATATTTCGTCTCGTTCAATTTTTTCGATTTTCATAATATATATCAAATATTTGAATATCCATCAACATTTCTTGTACTTTTTCAATATTTTTCAGCCTCTGTTAATATTTGACTTTTTCAACACTTTTCGACAATTTTAACATTTTTCTCTATTTCATAGATCCTAAACATTTTTATTTCTTAAAGTTTTTATGTTGTCGTTAACTTATCTCTCATTAATAGGAATGGGTTTTAAAAAAAATGGTTCTTTTGTAAAGATTTATCCAAGTTCTTAAATTACTAAGCTAAGAAACAAATCGAGTGATCTTTCATTCTTAAAATGCAATTTTCACTACAAAACTTTAAAAAAATTATTGAGGATTGCAGTCAAAGTATGGTTTTGCCATTTTTTTTGTAAGCGCCGCGCTCATATGACATAGTACTCCTCACTCAAGAATTGGCGTTTCTCGCGGCACCCCTCACAATAGAATGTAAAAAGCTCAAGTATTGGTAATATATTTTCAGTCATAAATCTCTCTAGAATAGATATTCCTCAGGGAAGTGATTTATTTTTATTATGTATTTTATGATCATTACAAAGAAGTTCCACAAAATTTTTTCGAACATTTTTGCCCAAAATAATTTTTTTTCTACTTAAATTAGAAACGCTGATATGAATTTTGAACTAATTTTTCATCATAAAATATTTTAATACATATAAACATTTTATTCTAGAAAAAAATATATAGTTTTTACCTTGTACTTTATAAGGTTACCTGTGAAGGTGAAATATTATTTAACAGCTTTTTTGGTTATCATCGAAAGTTTTGCTATTTCACCAAATAAAGTGTTACCATATATAAAATTTTAATTAAAGTAAAATTACGATAGCAATTAACAGCTTCCAAAATAATAAAAAAACAGAAGTAATTAACAAAAAAATAAATGATACATAAAATCTAACGTCGAGAGATAATGAGTGACTTAAAATAGTTTTTATGAGCATATTTTTGTTTTGTTTTGAATTTAACTAGTGTTTATGTTTATAAAGCGAATAGATAAAATAATTAAAAAACAAATAAAAAACCTTAGAAGAACATACTTAAAAGTACAATCATAGAAAAATTTTGTTAGTGAAACTTACAAAAGTTCTAACGAATAATTTAGTAATAAACATATGGTATATGCATGCAATCATATGGAATGCATAAAATATTGAAAAGATCAATGACTCAAGAAAAATTTTTCAATTAGGTTCCTGTTTTCGATTTAGTATCATTTTTGCGCTTTTTGTTATTTTATTTTGTTTACTGTCCCGCTAAATTATTGCAATGATTTGTTGCTTATAACGTAGAAGTAAAAACAATGAATTTTTGGCATTTTACCAAATATTTTGATGCGATCTTAAATTTTGTTCTTTAATGTATTAATTGTTTAAATATTTTAAGCGAGCGACAGTAGGAAATTCTATAAAAATGCGATTATTTAGAAAAAGAAAATAAAATTTAAATTCATAGAGTGTGGTAAAACAGCTGGAAAATTTTATTTAGTGTTAATTTGATGGTAAATATTGATATGTCTTGAAGACTTTATTTAATGAAATAAACTATTCTCAAAATTATATATAGTATGTACGTATAATTTTTTATTTTTTTTGGTTTGCTCGAAAACTTGAAAATATGTACTTTATGTCACACCGAGCATTAACCTCCAAAAAATTCAGTTTTCAAACAAAACTGAGCTATGCTATATAGTCGGGCAAGTGGTGTTGAAAACACTACACTAATAAAATATTCTAGTAGTGGTTGCTTTTTTGTGTCGTTTTCAAGGGCTACTTTTAGGACAACGTGTGACATTATGAAGCTGTTTTGGTCGAGAAGGCTATATTCTGGTCAGTTCGTTTGACCGATCAAGTTTATTGGAAAGCAAAAGTAGTTCTTGATGAGTATAAGTCTTTACTGTGGACAGAGGTGGTGACTATGGGAGTGCAAGGCATTTTTTGCTCTCCCAAAAAATATTTTGAAAGGCATTGCTCCTCCCATTACTTTAGAATGCAAAGATCCATAATTGAAAACCTAGTAAATATGTACAAAACAATGGAGTCAACCTGAAATCAAGCTCCGTTCAGCCTGACAGAATAATACTGCGTTTTCAACGTTGGATCTAATTAATTCTCATCGATATTTGTTTGTAGGATTCTTTGATAACTAAATAAGCCATTAGTAGTTATACGCTGAAAGTTTATTGGGCAATTTTTTGAGTTGACGTTATTTTGATCTTCCATTCTGCAATTTCTGGTTTGGCTCAAATACTTTTAGGGGGATTTCCTTAAAAACTCTCAAGAAATCATCATAGTGCCTAAAATCAGACACATTTTAATTAAAAATTGTAAAGAAATGACCAAAAAATCAAAAAGGAAGAGCTCAAGCTCGAAATCAGATACGATATTCAGGTAATTTTTTCTGTTCACTCCTGGAACCTTTTTTTTCATTTCCACTTTTGTGTTGGGTGCTTGTAATTTTTAATTTTCAAGACATTTCCCATTGGAAAAGCTTAATAAGCATTAATAATCGCTAAAAATTCCTGGAAAATTTTTCAATTTTCAAGAAGCTTACAAGAATGCTAAAAATTCTCTAGCACAGAAACTACTTGCTCATAAGTTACGCAAATCTTTGCGCCTACTCTTTTTTACAGGGTTCATTTTAAACGGATTTTATTTAAATGCTGATTTTAAATTATTTATATTTATTATTAAAATTTAATACAATTTTTTTCCTTTCTTCTTTTTTTGCAGTATTAAAAAAAAAATCTACAAAACGAAAACCCTCAAATGAGCAAACAAAACCCAACAAAGCTAAAGCATCACAAGCAAAAACCAAACTTCAATAAAAGTTAGCGAAAGTAAAAACCGATATAGCAACCAAAACCAAAAAAAGGGATAAAAGTAAAAGTTAAAACAAAAAAGAAATTATATTAAATTCTACGAAGCCGACAACGAATAGCAAAGATTCAAATTAAACTGCAAAAAATTGAACGAAAAACTCAGCAGAACTCACAGCGTGACATCTTAGGACCCTACTCAATTGCAACTAACGCAAACACACACATAAATGGATGCCAAGGAACTGTTACTGCTGCTCTCCTGTCTGGGATTAATGGGTGGCCTACGCCTGACTTCAACCACAACAACGACCACTTTTGTGGCAGCCATGTCCATAGCAAATCAAGACCTGGAACGTTACTTTCGCAACACAAATGCATCGCAAACACTCGGCGCGATCCCGGAAGAGCGTTACGCCATAGATATGTACACCTATGCCTATTTGAATTACTCCTATTGGATAGCGGAACAACCGCCAACATATGTTACTTTCGATGAGGAACAGGCACGATATGGTGAAGGTCGTATACTTAATGTGCGCGGTAAATTAGTGCATATAACAGACGTTGGTGTAAACGGTGTCGGTGAAGGTGGAGACTATGCATGTATGCCAGATATACTGGGTACACGCGGCGAGCCAATACCACCAAGTGGGATTACATGGATTGCATTAGTGCAACGTGGTCGTTGCACTTTCGAGGAGAAAGTGAAAAATGTGCATGCCCTAGGTGCTCTCGGGGTGATTATTTATAATGACAAGCCTGTGATGAATTTGGAGAAAATGCAGATCAAGGGAAAGAGTCGTAAGTACTTTAAAAATATATATATTTATGTACTTTGACCAGAAACAGTCTAATACCTCAAGCACCCAACGAGTACTTCAGCGTTTTTAGGAGCTCATAAATTTTAAGTTAGGCATTTCTTAAGCATTAAATTTCAATTGATTTCTAAAATTATCGATAGAAAGGTAATAAGAGACTCTGAAAAAAAACTTTGAAAACATGAGAGCACGGGGGTCTCAAAAGAAACCAAGGTCTTTGATGACTTGCATGTCTAACAACCATGCAAGAATACATGCACTTCCAGCACAGTTTATGCTTGATCGAGGAATGGAATTATCCTTCGTTAATCCAATTTCTAGGATAACTGACAAGTACATCCACGAAGGAAACCAGCTAAAACTTAGCTTTTTTGTATTTGAGTATGGCTCAAATGTTGTGAATCTTATATTAATGGCAACCACAACACCATAGCTTTGTAGTTTATCCCCAGACGGGAGAATTTATTGCATGAAAATCATATAATGAGCATGTTGGATGCTACTACAGATTCTTGCTTCAACGTTTAAAAACAGTTTGAAAGGTTTTGAAGATTTCAAAGAATTTCATAGCGGTCTTTTTTTGAGTTTTTCTTGCCTTTTTACTATAATTTTTTGAATATCATCAAATTTTTGCACTCAATTAGTCATAATGGTACAATCTTCTTTTACCAAACATCGCAATTAATATTTCTTTATTGTAGTTATCGTATATTTTTATTACTTTGCAGGCAATATAACCGCAGTGATAACATATCAAAATATTGGCATAAAAATGGCGCTGCTTGTGGATCAGGGCAACGAGATGATAGCGTCTATAATCAAGGGTCGCGACGGTTCGCGTCCAATAAACTCATTAAACAGGTGGGTTATTAAATAAATGAAAAAGTTATTTAGTGAATATATCACGAGACACTTGTCATATTTGAAAGTATTGGCATAGGTAATTTATTATTAAGTATCCATGCTGTACTTAACAAATAACTTCTGTTCAAGTAGCTGCACAAATAAACCCATTGTGTTTGAAATGGTTTTTGTTTTCTTTGTACAATACAATAACAAAAATTTTATATGGTATTTTATGTGAAGACAAGCAAGTGTGTGTGGACAAATACTTTTTTAGAAAAAAATTCTTTTAAATTTTATATCAGAGTCATACCTCTCGTTAATTGAACGATTAGCGTAGCACCTTAATTAAGATTTTAAAGAAAAGACAAGCAGCTACGTTTAAATATGACAAAGTGTATAGCAAACGCATGCAACAGTAGCCAGCTGATAAACTTATACATCAGAATGGGAAATATTTAAAATCGAAAGTGTATAGTGAATCATACACTGTCCGAAATCTCAATTAATCGTTGCCGATGCAATGTAAGAATTTATTTCTAAAAAAGCGGACAGGAAGAACAAAATCAACGCTAAATAAAATATGCTGCATATTCCAATTCCATATATTGTGATTTTTTTTTGGCCAAGCTGTACAATTTTGACGAGCCAGATAAAGTTTCGGCTACTAAATGAGAAAAAAACTTTATCGATATGCTAATTTCGAACAAATTTTTGCTCGGCGAGCCGTATCGATAGGATTTTTTTTTTCAAAGTAGGGCAGGTGACTCAAGGTCGTGTGCGTGATTTGCTAGAGGTGGAAGGGAGTTATCAATTGTCCTAAAAAAGAGAGGAGCAATAAAAATAAGCTAATAATACTTGGATGTACACAAAATATGATATGTATATATAACTATAACATTCATTGTGATTGGTTATCCGGCTTTATTTACGGAGCAAAATGTAGTATACTTAACTCCATACTTCAGAGCTTACTCAAGTCAGAACTCAAATCGAATCTGAATGTTAATCGAAGGGGAGATATGTAACCCAGCGAACGTTTTGCCTCAGTCGACCCATAAAATATTAACCAACAGCCCAACAAGCGCTTTTTCAAATGACAGTAGTGACATGTCATTTCAATTGACATTTCAAATATCAAAGCACTGATAATGAATCATGATAAATCAAACTTTCAAATTTCTCCTAATCAGACAGTTTGGAAAACTAAAAAAGTGTAGTTTGAAACTCTCTTAGGGTTTTGAACCCCTAAAATGGCCCCCGCACGGGCTTGTGGTTACAAGGTACTTTACGAAACCTTAGAAATTCCCTAATTGTTTAACTATGTACCAAGAACAAGTGGATAAAGGAAAGCGAGCTGACTGAACACTTTTAACATTAGGAAAACAAAAAAGCACAGACGTACGAAGATCTTGCAATAAGAGGCTTGATCCCAAATGTGGGGAAAACAGAGTAATCTTACAATTTTTGCTTGACTATTTTTTAAAGATTCACTTGCTTTCAAAGTTATGCGATAAAAGCTATGGTTGTCTTATATTTTTCAGCTCACAAGACTTAGAGCGGGATGCAACATAATCATTGTATAAGAAAGACACTTTTACAGCTCATTATGTTATGTTCAGTGGCCTTGCCACCCCCTGCCTTGGGAACAATTTAAAAAAAAAAGTAAAAATATGTAAAAGAATTACAACGATCAATCGGATTTTCCTTCCACATCGAACATTAAAAAGTATATCACCACATCAAAATTTAATCTCAAAGAATACCGAGCACCATTTTGTCGCCCCAAAGCCTGAGCGATGGCCCTCCTAGTTACGCTAGGTATAAAATGTTAAAAGGTATAAGGACTGATTACTGTGTCTAGATACTTCTGTGCTAAAAAATATAGTCAGTTACCGTAGTGACCGTAATCTAAAATATTTGAATTAATCCAACCTGATAATTCACACGAAGCCTATTTTAATTTATTAAGCTGATAAAAAAGAGCAAATTCATAAAAAAAAGTACGCTCACCAAGTGACGCTTATTTGCTATGCATATTTTTTACTGTGTATATCAATTTTTACTGCGGCTTTTTTCTTATCTTATCAATTCTATTTTGATACATTTTTATGGAACCCACATTTATTCGTACATTATTTTTATTTTTTGCATTACTAAGCACTTTATAAAAAGCTTAACACCTTCGCGGGCAATAAAACTTTTAACGAGCTGCATAAAAAAGGCACAAGACACAGCTTTTACGCTTTCTATGGTATATAAATTAGTTTTAGACACATATTTTTCTAGTGCTCAGAATACAACTCTTTCCTAGTTTTTAAAATATTAGAACCAATGATTCAACGTTGTCATTAACCAGACCTCGTGAACAATTTGAGAATTTGCTTAAGATCAGTAACGACAATTTCGCTAATTTACCGATTGAGAGATGAAAATGCGCCTTATCAGAGAAGAGAATTTTCTTGTCCAAATCAGCATCGTTAGTTGTTCCATGGCAAAATCAGAGTGTTCACGGTGTTTTCAATGTTCCAAAGAATTCAGTTCTTGGCTGATAACCATTTTGTAAGAACGTAACCAAAAATTCAACCACAAAAAACGCAATGTTGTTATGGCAAATAGTCCCCACTATTGAGAACGCCTTGTAATTGATAAATTTGAATTTTCTTCAACACTTGCCTGATCGACAGCAATATACTCGTCACTTCGACCGGAGCTCTGTCTTACGTTCAAAACTGTCCACAGTTTGATAGATAGTGAACACTGTACCAAAACCCATTTAGGTTGTAAAATGCTCTACTTAACTCAGACCCTTTTGTAAAAGAATATCAAGTAAAAGGGCGCATACTTTTTATGAATGAAATCATTATTATAATTCTCAACTAGTTCAGTGCCCTCCCTATAATTTCTTATCAAGCTTTTGTGTACATTATATCTCAATATTTTTGACACTTATCAATGGCTAGCTTGTTTTTATATAACAAACAAATTGTTTTAAAAATAAAAAAATTATCTTTTTGGCAAGTCTCAGACGTATTTACATGTGTATTTTCGTCGTATTATCGTTGTTATTCAACAAAAAGAATCAGAGCAAAATGCTGTTGAACTTTGCATCCTTAAAAAAAAAACCATCTATGTAAAACAAAATTAAGTTGTTGACACTTTTTTTTAACATAATACGTAGTTTCAGTATAGAAAAAAATCTTGGCGAGCTAGTAGAAGATGCGCCAAAGCTACTATACCCTACTGACCGTTATTATTCAATTTACATAAACTGAACAAACAGTGCTATAAACCGTTGAAAAAAGGAGTATTGCACTTTGAAATATTATGAAAACTTAAACTTATGGACTTAAAAACTAAGAAGACTTCAAGACAATAAGTTCTTAATTAATTTCACAGTCACAGTTGTAAAGTGAAAGGTTTTATCAGCTGAAAAGCCCCAATGAACCATTTTCTACTACACAGTGTACGGCATCCTGGTCAACGTCAGACTCATAAAAAACTGTTATATAATTCGAAACAATTACTACCTTAGAGTATTCCGCTTTGGGTACAGAGTCATCGGAGCTAAATTTCAAACAGTTAGGGAATTAGGACAAATCTGGACCAGTTTTGGTGTCTTACAATAAGTCCAATGAGACTAACCCTAGAGGGTTTTTTTTGAACAACATTATCGACGTGCTGTTATCAGACTCGACCAATATGCAAGCCAGTCGTACACAATTCAACAACGATGATAACGTTGTTGGTCTATACATTAAAGTTCGTATGAAGCATTTTCAACAATGATGCCGAACTTAAAAACAAAAATGAAAAAGCTACAACTTCAATATATCGATCTGATATTACAACAGCATTCTCACAACAAGGCACGCCGGAAATAGTTGTGTACAGAGTTAATGAGACATCTTTGCGTTACACCATGACCTCGAGTGATCTTCATGTGGCTACTAATCTGTACTTTAAAGGCAAGAGCGTCCAGCTAAATAGCCTCAAATGACTATAATCCGATAAGCTTGCCATCGTTTCCTCTAAAATCTCCAAAGATGCGTCACTTAGGCTTCATCCTAGATTCTAAGCTTCCTAGAAAACTCGAAGAAAATACTGAAGTAAGCGATCAAAACAAAGCCAGTTCGAAACGACTTCCCCATATTATTTTCTATCAATTGTCTTCAATGAAATGCTGCTCAAAAGGATTTCCTAGAATCTATGCTGATCGTATGAGCCATCATGTATCTTTTAATAAAATCAGTTGATGTTAAATTAAAGCCACTTTTCCGTTCTTCTATTGCTCTAAGTATGACTTCGAACCGTCAAAAATCAATTCTATCCAGGGTACTATAATGAGAAATATTGATAGCGTCGAAAAATGTTGAACAAATCGAATAATATGCATTGAAAATGTCACAATTACGTTGAGAAGTTCAAAGAAATGTGTAAAAGTCATTAAAATTTTTGCAAATTTAAAGGAAGTCGAAATATTTTTAGAACGTCGAAAAACTGTTGAAAAATTTTGGTATGTATATCAAAAAATTTTGACAAAAATTTGGAAAATGTCGGAATATGTTGAAAATGATTGAGAAAGTCGAAAAATGATTAAATATTTTGAAAAGTCGAAAAAATTCGACAAACTCTATAAATAATGAAAAATTATGAAGCCATTCAGAAAGTCAAAAAAAGTCTTAAGATCGAAAAATGTTGAAAATTTTGAAAATGTGAAAATACATATGTTTAAAACGTCGAAAAAGTGTTGAAAAGGTCGAAAAATGTTGATAAAATCGAAAAATTTTGAAAATGTCGAAAAATTTTGAACAAATCAAAGATTCAAAAAAAAAATCGAAAAATTGTAAAAAGTCAATATAATTGAACAAGTCAAAAATAAATTTGAAAATGCCGATAGAATAATAAAGTGGAACACTAAACTTGCGTGAGCGTTACTTTCCGCCAATTAACTGCCATAACAATTAGTTTCAATACCCGGCAAGTAAAGATTCCTCCACACAACAATACTTTGAAAATTAGTAAGTAATGCCGCATTTTAAACAATTCATAAAAAAAAAACATAATAAAAAAAAAACAAAGCACTTTTTCACTTGGAGATGCCGGGGTTTGAACCCGGGACTTCTCACATGCGAAGCGAGCGCTCTACCACTGAGCTACATCCCCACTTAAGTTTTTCGTGTTAAATGTACTACAAATTACTAAGTAAAACATTACGTGCGATAACATTGCATTAATGTTACAACAGCGAAAAGAGTTAAATTTAGAATGTAGAGTTAGCAACAAATTTAATGGATTAAACTTTAAGTACAACATAAATACTTTTTTTTTACTTCTAACTTTAATCAACATTTTAGTTTAAACAAATGTCACTTAAACTTAATCTCGGAATTTATTCTTTTCTCTTTAACAGAACCTCTGTGCTATTTGTGTCCATATCCTTTATCGTATTGATGATTATATCCTTGGTGTGGCTTATATTCTATTACATACAGAAATTTAGATATTTACAAACAAAGGATCAGCAATCGGTAAGTAAAGAGAATTCATTATGTACTATATATACACCTAATATTAATCTTTCTCTCTCTCCCTGAACAGCGCATGCTATGTTCAGTGACCAAAAAAGCCATAATGAAGATACCCACGAAAACGGGTAAAACAAGTGATGAAAAGGATGCGGATAGTGATTGTTGTGCCATTTGTATTGAGGCATATAAACCATCAGACTGCATTCGAGTGTTGCCATGCAAGTAAGTAACATTTTTTTTTGTCTTTGATTGCAGATTTCTAAATGTGGACCACACTTGAAATTGTACCTTGTCTTTAGGAACTTATTTAATAAATATATCTACGCAAGAATGTTTACAGATATTTGCAATCTAAGGACATTGATTAATACTTTTTGTGCCCATATATCCGTTTCCAAAACCAATTATTTACTAGCGATAATCTCGTTCAATGACTATTTTCAAACAATTTTCAAAGGATATCCTAGAAGGTGAAACACACACCCAGCATAAAGAGCTTCGCCCAAGCTTCAGTGATAAGACCACACACAGGGCTACAATTTTACTGCTATTATAACAAAGATGCATTGACGACAGTCAATGGCTGGGAATGTAACATCTTTGCCTGCAACCTTCAATGTCTCAATAGATTACAATGCCCATCATCAACTAAATGGTTACGGATATCCTTTGACTTCGATGGCAGTCTTGTGTACATGATTTTGAATGGCAGGTTGAAAAGAGTAGGATTGACGAATATCGAACCAGGAATGTGTGAATTCAGATGAAGTTGAGCTTTTCCCATATAAGTTTGCTTATGATTTCCTAAGCCAAGTTTATTAGAACCAAATATTTTGTGCTGGCAATTGAACAAATTTTTGAAGTTCGATTGGGCTTTTTCGGCAGATAAGAAAAGTGGAAAATAAGTCGGATATATTTTAGAGCAGTTGACAAGGTATTGTGGAAAGAAGAGAAGGCAAAGATATCGACATTTTTGAAAATATTATTGAGGAGAAAAACGACAAAGCTCATGAAGAACTGGAAACTGAAAACAACTACGATCAAATTAATCAAAACTCTCTTAGATTAAAATCCAGAATATTCGAGATACCAGACAGTGCTTGAGATCTCTCCACAAATGTGCATGTGTACGCTTTCATACTGCATGTTCATACTCCATCTTATGGGCTAGGTATATCTTCAGCCATAAACCTTTTTTAGCTGAAAATCTTTCGAACCATCAAAATTTTTGACTGTATATCGACAACTGGTTCACACCAGTAAGTCTTCTTATAAGCTTAAAAAAAATACGGATACTGGATACCGGTACTGTGAGAAACTTTCAGATTCTGAATTGAAAAAGATAGGAAAATAATTTTACAACAGAAAATATGAAATCGATCAATTTTGGATTTTAATTTTTTCAGCAAAAATATCGTAAATCGATTATCGTTATATCCGATATTTCTTTCTCGATATATTTCGATACTGTTTGGAAATATCGATTATCGATGTTTCGATAATATTTTTTATTTGCCCAACCCTAGTTTTCCCTTACGGTTAAAACCAAAAGGAATCCACATTGATTAAAAGTGATTTCTTATGTGATAAAAATTGACAAAATATTTAATGAAAAATACACAAAAAATGCAAATTCTTCGCAACTTCTAAATAAAATTTGAAGTTTTTAACGATTAAAATAAAGTTACAAACTTTATTCAATTTCAAAATTTACGGAGTTAAAAATAAAATTGTCAATGCCATGAGTCTTATTTTGCTTTATAATTAAATACATTTTGTCTTTTCCTTCAATTAATTTTTAAACAATTTATTTTTTGTTTTATCTCTTACAGACACGAATTTCATAAAAACTGCATTGATCCCTGGTTGATCGAACATCGCACCTGCCCAATGTGCAAATTGGATGTATTGAAATTCTATGGTTATGTGGTGGGTGATCAAATAACAGCATCACCAAACCCCATACATACGCCACCAAACATTCCAACAATCGCTACAGAAGCAACAACGCAATCAAATCAGCTGGACGATGTGCAAGTGGTACCAATTATTGTAGTACCCATGCCAATGGGTGTACAATTGATGGCAACATCGTCACAGCCGAATGAAACACAATCATCACTATCATTTGCAACATCACAGCAGCAGCAACAACCGCTAGCATCAATTGATAATATTAGTTGTATTAATCGTAGTAGTAATAGCAATAGTAGTAGTATTCATATTGAAAATAGTAATAATAATATTAATAATACAAGCAATATTAGTAGTAGTCATAATAATAGTAGTAGCAATAGCAGTAATAATAGTAGTTGTAATAGAAATGCTAATAATACTTGTTGTTGTAATAATAATAATAATCATATTGCTAACGCTACAGTCGATGCAACAAGAGTGCAGCAAGTAGCTACCGCTAGTCATCTAGTAACTGATGTTTAATTTAAAGAAGAAAAAAAATTATTACTTTTTGTTGTTATTTTTTTCATGTATAGTACCCTTTAGAGTTTTATTATTTGTTTTTTTAATACTTTTATATACGCTTTTATTACTATTTTGTACTACCCTTTTGGTGAAAACCAAAATTTGACTTAAAAATTTTTGGTATGAATAAAAAATTCTTTAAAAATTATTTAATTTCAATATCTTTCTAAACACTTCATTAAACTTTTAAGGGCCCTCAACCTTCAGTTGGAACTCACACAAAGACATTAGAGTTATTATGCGTAAAGTAATTGTTTAGTCGATTTTTTCGAGGAATAAAAATTGAATTCTTTATACCTAAAAACACAACGATTTTCAAATATTAAGAGTTTAAAAAACTTTAACTTGAACGCAAAAAGTTTGATATATTTACCGATTTCGAAAATTCAAGCAACTCATCAAAAATTTTCCATCTAAGGGTCCGATCTAATTTTGTTTCAATTTTTCTAGCATCATTTTTCAATGACTCTTCAATCTTAATTCCTCTGATTTTTCACATTTCTATTTTCTATGTTTCCATTTAATTTCTTTGATTAAATAGCTGCCGATTTGACTTATAGCGTGATTAAAACACTGCAAAACACTTAAGAGTTTTAAGACTTAAGAATAGTATAGTTATGAAAATAAATAAAATTTTCTTAAAATATCTACTTAAAAATAAACAACTTTTTTAAAAATAAAAATTATATAAATAATAATTTTAAGAGGAATACCTAGATCTTCCTTTGCTAGTTATTTTTAAGTAGCAACTAATTAAATGCATTCATTTAATATTGGAAAAAGCTTCTAATTAGAGCTAGTGATTAACTTGCGCCATGCTTTTTAAAAAAATTAAAAAAAATTAATTACCAAAATATTTCTGATTTGTTTTTTTATTTTTTGCTATTTTATTTTTTCATAACAATGGCAACCCCATTTCTTATGCTTTATGACTAGCGTCTATCAAAGGAAGTAATATACACAGCTTAAAAGCTCTAACCACTGAGGGCAAGACTTGCTTTGCTTTTCTGTTGCAAATCAGTGATGAACAAAGAGTGTATATAAAATTCATGGTTGTGCTCAAAAAGGAGTTAAATAGCAAAAGCTTTTATGTTTCAAGTGCTTAATGTATTTTGTAGAACTGTTTTTGTTGTTATATGTACATGGAAAAAAATATAATGATAATACGATTTGGTAAAGACAAGAGCGGAATGTTTGGCTCCAAGCTCGGTCACAGGCTTAAGAGCTGGCCAACACACGCTTTGAATTTGAAGAGAGCTGCTCGTATTTTTTTGTTTGCCACAATTAAAAAACAAGTTCCGCAATTGCTACTGATAATTTAATTTAGGCATGAGCGAAAAATCTACCTCAAAACTCGCCCACTGGCATAAGAGCTATGGAACATTTTTGCAATGTGCTCGCACAAAGTCCCAATTGCTACGTATAATATCTCGTCATTTTGTAAACATGCGAGCGTAAGACGTAAAAGCTCAAATTAAGCTTTCTCTCCCGAAGGCGACTAATAACACTTTCGCATGCTTAATTTTATCAACTGCAGAGAATGACAATTAGGAGTATTAAATAATGGACGAGTCATAAGATGTATGATGACGATAGGTATCGCAAACATCACATTTGTACATAGCATCACAGAAATGTACCAAATAGCATATATCAGTATTGACTGAATCATCGAAATATGAGAAAAAATTATTATTATAAAATACGAATCCATCACAAAAAAAACTTCCAAAAAACTACAGCCTTGGGTGGAAACATCATTCCATGTAGATTTTGTTTTTCTTTATGAATTAAAAAATTTTTACTCTGATGCCAAAATTTCCCCATGTAAATATAACATTTCTAAAAAAAAATTACTCTTTAAAGAAAAAAGTGGATTCTGATGTGCTGATTTTGTAATGGGCTTAGAAATTGGCTTTGAACCGCGAAGTGAGTACGTTTTTAAACCATTCAGTTGAGGCACATATTCTTGGTATAAAAATAAGAATTTTATTTGCTTTGATCACCGGTTCGTATTCGGAATTCACTTTGACACTATCTCGCTCAAACTCCACATATGACCTTGACCTCTAAGTAAAGTTGTAGTACTCAAAAAATACTTTCAAATAATGTGTATTTCATTACGGTTCAAAACATCGTTAACATACATATGTTCAATCTCAAAGCTTCAGTCATACAGTCATAGTGCCGATTTCTACATTTTGAGTAATATACCATAAAGGGTTACATTGATTTTTGAAAACAATAATGATTTTATTATTTTTGGGATGTGTTATTCCAAAAAAAAAAAGAAATCTGAGACTCGCACTTTTTTATATAAAGGAATTCATGCGAGCTAAAGGGTTTTTTTTTAATATCGTATTCCTCGTTTACGTTATACATTATACATCCTATGGTCTCAGGAGTTTGAACTTCCTGAAACTGGTATAATATTGTATTAAGTTGTGTGCAATGCAGAAGTATGCAGAAAATAAATTTCGACTTGAACACCCTGCGTCCACCTTTAGTACTCCGGTAATAACGGATTGACTGAAATGAAATGAAAAATGTTCCGATGTTCGATAGTTCGATAGACTGAATGACTCTAAAGCTACATAGATACTAGAGGTCTGCATGAATGCACTCGAAACGATGATCATATAAACTCTTGCAGTCTATTGACTTCAAATGCTTGAACTTTTAGAAGATTTTTTTGCAATGAGCAGCACTCACTTTTCCTGCTTGGTGTTTCGATTTGTTTTGATTCAATTTGTGAATTTTGTGCAGAAAAACTCGCAACGTGGCGAGTGAGTTGATGGTCGTTTCGAGTGCACTCAAACAGACCTCTAGTAGACACATAACTGAATTTTTTTTTTTTTTTGATTTATAGATCTTCCTCTCAACGTTGAAGTGATTTCACACTGGCTAGGTTTAGTGCAAACCAATGAAGAGCAAGTGTGTGTGGAATATATTTTTTACACTCTAGAAGGGTCAGTAGTCAGTGGCAGCAGACTTTAAAGAAAAAGTATAGATTGCAACGTATTGAAATTTTTCTATTGTGCGAACATCTTTGTTCACGAGTATGGAAGTAATACTAAGTATTTTGGGCTGATTCGGTCTGTCAACATTATGCGACCTTTTCAATATATTTCGTTTTTTCATAATTTTTTGAATTATTTAACAAATTTAATTCTCTCAACATTCTCCAACTATTTCAACATATTTTGACTTCATCAACTATTTTCAACATATGATATTCTCTCAAAATTATCAATTTTTGCAACAACTTTTACCAACCTTTTTGAATTTTTCAACATTTTCCGACTTACTCGAAGTTTAAATATAGTAATCATTTGATATATAGGAAAATCCTGATTTCTGAAAAACTATAGAAATTGCGATGCTTGTAGAAGGCCCTAAAAAACTCGATGAAATCAAATAATTTTCTTGCGGAGTGCTTTTAGTCTGACGAAGAGCCAGGCGTTACTTAATTATTTGACATCCCTTGACTCCGCGTTACTTAATTACTTGACATTCCTTAACTCCATCACTGCCAATAGTGCTAAAAGCTACCTGTGAAGAATTGTTATCAAGCATTGAGCTTTATCAACAATTACTGATTTATCCACAGTCCTCATTTTAAAACTAGCGCAGGGATGGTTATAGTAAGCTATTTCACTGAAACAACTTTTGGATACATCGAGCTTGCAGAGGGGGAAGAGCATTTATTAAAGCATTTTATTGTATACATTTTTCAAATAATAGTCGCATAGTTTTTGTTTGTCGCAAAAAGACCAACGTTACAAAATTCTAAATTTTTAACATAAATTTCTGTAGGACTAAAAGTTTTTAATTTTTTTCCTAAAAAAAATTAGAAATAAATTAGCAGAAAAAATCAAGTATTTTAAAACTTAACCAAAACAATTCAAAAGCTGCCAAATTATGTAAAAAATTTAATAATTTATGTTATAAAAAGTACACAACTATTACATTTTACATATAGTGAGTAAGTTCTGTATCTTTAAGTCTTAGTTTTTGATTAGTGAGTTGCTTAGTTACTGCTAAACTTAAAATTTTGATGCATAAATCAGTTCATACAGCTAACGCAAAAGCTAGATTATCTTATTTAAAAAGAAGCGCCTAAGAGTATGCAACTTAAAATTCATAACTTTTAAATTCTTTTCAGTATTACAGCTACTGCTTTTTATATTGCATATTATTAGGCGCTCTTAAAATTGTATTGGTAAGCTTAAGAGTAATTTCTGCTTGTGTATATAATATAACTTACATTGAAAATATAGTCTGTGAAACACTTGTAAAAACTCAACTTCGAACTGTATTATCACCAATTTAATTGCTAAATTTAAGCTTCAATTATAATAATTATAAAGAGTGTTATTTTTTTAATTTTTGCAATTACTCCATGCTACTTAAATATTTTTTAAGTTGCAATTAAATACAGACAGCCAAACGTATTTCTAACATTTTAAGAAATTAAATAACTTGCATTAGCTTGAGTAGTCATTTTTTTAATTTAATTAAAAACAAAAAATTTTGTTATGAAAAAAAGCTAAACTGTTTTTAAATAAATACAAATTTATATAATTTGAGACAAAAAAGTTTTATTTTTATGCTTTATAGTGTGCTATGTCTGTTTATCAAGAAATGTTGATTTTAGATTCTTTATATTCTATGTTCTTTGTTTTTTTATTATTCTTTTTGCTCTGCAGGATCCTGATCGATACACACATATTTTAGTATTTTAGAACTTTAGGAGTCTAGACAGATGAAGGGAGATACTCTAACCCTTCCTACTTTAACAATCCATTTCGGACTATTTGCATTAATTAATGCCAGAAGTTTTTTATCTTTAAATGATATCCTCTCTCCTTCTAAAGTCCATATTTACTTTTGAGCTGAGAGAGTTGGTTTATTGTTTTCTAGGTTCGAGCCTTGCCTTGATGGAAATGATTATCATTTTCATGATTATCATTTTCATCAGATTCAGCTGGTAATCATCAGTGTTTTATTTACATGACAATGTTAAAAAAAGAATATTCAATGATGTTTTAAAAATCGACAGAAAGCGGTAAGCATTTGTTCAACACATTGAGAATACTATCAGTAATTGCTCTAACTTAATCAGAGTCCGAACCAGATTTTTGAGCTGGTCACGTGAGGAGAACTGACTAAGCTTAAAAGCTGTTTTTTGATGAATCGTAAATTGTTCTATATATCCAATTCATTTAAAAATTGTCAGGTTATTCTTATGGTAGCTGTTTAAAATAGCAGCTACAAGGCAGCTCTGACGGAACATAGAATTAAAGCCGTCTAAGTTTTGAAGGGAGGAAACGATGATAATGGAGCTTATAAGGCAAAATCTTTGAACTTAAGGAATATGTAGTTCATTTCTAAATCGAATCTGAAATTTGATTGATTTTTTAGAAGAGTTTCAACAGAAATCTTTACCCAAAACTGATATGATAACAAATGAACTTATAGAAGCTAACTTGAAAAGAATAATTTAGAAAGACTCTCATCTCTAAAAGCTTCATTATGAACTACTTGCGTAAGATTGTTGTGAGAATTCCCTTCTTTTTTTTTTAATAGACAAAGGAAGAGATATTTGTTTTTTATTATTTACACTTTACATACTTAGTATGCTACTTGAAACTTTAATACATACAACACATGCTGAATTTATTTTAAGCTCAATAAGCTCAACTTTCATTATTCCTATACAGCCACATTACATTCTCCAATTATGGAGCATAAAAAAAAATTTCTAATAATATAATTGACTCCAACTGAACAGTAAATTTACCAGAACTATGTATGCGAATGCTATCTAAGTTGAACAAAATGGGCTCCTAAGTCTATGCAAAATATCTCCTTAACTTTTCATACATTTTGCCAAATAGCATTCTGTGCATTTTCTATTGCATAGTTTTAGCCACCTGGATAGCATTTGCCTTAGCCACAAGTAGTATTCTCTTTAAAGAGGTTTCTCCTCCATTTTCCTTAGTTTCTTGGCAGCGAAGAAAGCATATTGGAATATGAACCAGATCGATCTGCTGCAACAGAAACGAATGGTGGTGCCAGTGCTGTAGTCGCACAATCTGCAGGCGGCGTGGGCTCCACACAGCCACGTGCCAGCGCACTTACTGATTTAATACGTAGTCGTGATTTCGTCATCGATTTTCCACGTGTTTTCGTACTGGATACCGGTGGAGCAACTGGTAGACGCGACTCACTCTTCCCACAAACTGTGCGCGATCGATCGCAATCAACAATAACGCTAGCTGCCAATGCAACAAGGGAGTGGATGTCGCAGATGAGCAATAAATTAGATGAACAACATGGATTCCGACGTCTGCGCAAGAGCAGTAATGCTGGTGGCCGACACGAAATGCAGGAAGTAAGTATTTTATAGTAAAAGGAAATGAAGTTTTCATTACGAAGTAACGTAGCGTAAGAAAACATAATGGATTGTAACTTTAGTAACAATTTTGTCATAAGTTTCCAGCAAAAAGTGTTATTTTTTGTTACTCAATCTTTCAGAATCTCTTAAGTGTTCGCGACTCAACAAAGAAGCGTCGCTCTCGCTCCGCCGATGGACGTTACACAAACGGCTGCTTAACACGGAAGGAGCTTGCACGGCAACAAGCAACTGCCGCTCAGCAGGAGAAATTTGATCACGGCGAAGCCGAAGCTGATGCTGCTGTTACCAGCGATAGTGTTGAATCAACCGCAGAAAACGCAACAGCGAGCAATAGAAGATGCAGCTCTGCGATACGTTTGCTGACTGATGCTTCTTATGCGCAATCAATTCACCGTCGACGTGAGGAATTGCAGCGAAGAAGTAGCGCAATACCGATAGCAACAGCAACGCTTACGAGCAGGCAGGAGCAGGTGAGAAGAGCATCTGCCGTGGACCGTAGTGATGTTGCCATACAGATACAAGTCAATGGCGAAGGAGTAGAGTTTTAGTTGGAGTTTTTTATGTGAGAGATGAAAATTTTTAAAGAATTGCAGTGCTAAATATTTCTCAGTGTATTGAGTTATTAGAAATTTATTTTGAATAGAGGTGTACTGTAAATTTATTGTCGACTTTGTTTTATCTTAAGCTTAAGACATTTGAAAATAATTTAATTTATGTTAAACAGAAATTTTAAATTGACATCAATAAACTCAGCACTAAAATTTATTTAACTAAAAAAACTCAGTATTTTACGAGATTGTCCAGAAAACATATCACTTTTATCGAAGTAGGGGTGGCTTGGCAAAACTTTAGTTGGTTCTCATGGAAATGGGGAGAAATTCAACATCGTGATTCGCATTTAACTTCTTTTTTTCCATCGACTTCCAGACAGAAAAAATTTACATAAATTATGGATATCTCCAATTGTAATTTTTCCCAAAAATTTCCCAAGGAATTTTTATCCTTGACACAAGCCAATAACCTACAAACGGTTTATGTATGAAATAAATTTAAAGTGTACTGTATTCTTATCTTCCACGTACACTCCATATATTTGGGTTGCAATTAATATTTTAGCTTATGCCAAAATGCAGGTGATATTTTTCTTATTAATGAAGGGCTGAGATGTTTGACAGTTGTGAATGGACAACTGCTATTGAAAGTTTTTTTTATATTAATTTTTCCCCAAAAACCTAAAAAAATCTTTTCAAACCTTTAAAAAATGTTCATATCATTTAATATCTATAAGCGTAATACGATCTGCGTTAAGTGGCCCCTTTCCAAATTTAAAAATTGGGACGTTACCATATTCTTATAGAGGAAAGCATGAGTGATAAGCCAAACAGCTATTTAGCCACATAATCAAATTAAAGAAAACGTATCAAGTTTAATGGACGGACTTACCAAATTTGGTGAAAAGTTTAAGACGGCACACTGAGCCGTATACAGATCTATTTGACAAATCTATTGCGAACCGCATTCAGCGAAGACAAAAACCACTAAGAGTAATGTTTCATATTCGAAAAGTTTACAATTCTAACGAAGCAATTTCTTATAACGAAAGACGCACACACTCAAATTCAATTTATGAATATTTTAATTTGTTAAAATATCTTTGATTAATCACCGACTTTTATTTTTGTATTCTAAATATAACTTAAAATTCACTACGCGCCCGAAAAAAGCTTAGAAAACCGCACTGATTTGTAAATTTAAACGTACACAAATTAAATCTTCCGACAGTAAATTTACGATGCACTCACGACGCATTGAGGATTGAAACTAAAAAACTGTAGTGCTGCCATATTTTTTGATTACTATCGTGAAAAGGGCACATGCGGTTGACCGTAGTGATGTTGCCATACAGTTGCAAGCCAAAAGCAACGGTGTAGAGTTTCAGCTGGAGTTCTTATGCGATTTTTAAGAATTGCAGTGCTAAATTTTTTTCAGTGTCGTGAGCTATATTACTTTATTTTGAATAGCGGTTTAGGTACTATAATTTTCTTGTTGACTTTGTATTCTCTTGAGCTTAAGACTTTGGAAAATAGTTTATTTAATTTTAAGAAGAATATTCAGCACTTATATCAAAGTCACTATTTCATGAGGTATTGTCTACCACCTTCACCATCCACCACCTTCTTCAAGGTTCGGGTAGTCGTGGAAAGGGGAGAATGTTTAGAGAACGTGCTGCGCATTTATCTTCTTTTTTTTTCACCGTCAATTCAGACAAAAAAATCACATAAATTATAGCGAATTTGGAAAACGTAGTTTGTGGAAAACTCCTAAGTGAACTTATTATAAAAATAACCCAAGGAATTTTCTCTCAAGACACAAGCCAAGAAAACCCACCAGCGGTTTGTGTATGAAATAAGTTTAAAGTGGGCTGTGGTTCTTAACTTCCACTTACACTCCACATATTTAAGCTGCCATTAATATTTTAGTTAAGGCCAAAAAGTATGTAAGATTTATTTTTGTATTGAAACTTATAGATGTTTAATATTTGTGAATTGTGAGTGATCTAGCGTTGCCATTGAGAACATTTTATTTGTAGTAACATTTCCTCAAAAACCCACCAAAATCTTTTGAAACCGTTCATAATTATTAAAATGAAAAATACAACGTTTTACAGTATTGTTAGTTAACATGAGGTGTTTCATTAAATATCTATAAACGTAATGCGATTCGTAGAAAGTGCCCTCAATTAAAGAATGCTATCGAAAATCTCTTAATAGCGCTGTCAACCTTTTTTTCGGAATATTTAATTAATTTTTCAATAGATACGAGTATTATATAGAATTAAAATAGCCGTAGATATTTTATATACATATATTTTTTTAGCATCATGTATTGCAAAAATTTATTCCAGTCATAAATCGACCTAAGAATTGTCTGAAGTGTGTTCCAGTAACAATAAATTGGTTGAAATATCTAATAGGTGTAGAGTCTCTATAATTTGAGTAATTTCTTATACTTCTGCTTGCATGGTTTTGTCAATTTCTGAATTAAAAGCCCACTCGCACCAAAATTAACACATATATATTATTTATCTACCGTTATAAGCAAATATCTGTGTGCAACAGTGCAAAAACCCAAATTAAAATTATCAAAAGACTTACCAATTTTGATTAACAAATTCAACGGCAACGTTTGTCCGTTAACAGAGAAACGTTTATCCAATTCTATTGTGAATACACATTTACCAACGACACGAACCACTTAGTGTTAATATTTGATATTCAAAAGTTCACAATCCCAACGAAGCAATTGCTTACGATGAAGCACACTCACACATGCACACACACGAATTCGATCCATGAATATTTTAATTGGTTAAAATCATCTCTGAATTATTACAGTTTTATTTTTTTATCCTAATTATAGCTTCTAATACACTTCGCGCCCAAAAATAACTTAAAAAACCGCACTGAATTATAAGTTTAAACGTACACAAATTAAATCTTCCGACAGTAAATTTACGATGCACTCACGACGCATTGAAAATTGAAACTAAAAAACTGTAGTGTTGCCATATTTTTTGATTACCATAAAATGTCAGGGCTGAAATATAAATGTTGAATTGGTTAGCGATATTGGACTTCACTTTGTTCGCTGGAGAAGAAATAATCAAAGCCGTAATAATTGAAAATAGTGATACAATAATGCTGAGGTGAAGAGATATAGCTAAACTTTTTAATATATCACCATAATGCACACACTTCAAATTTTTGATTAACTTCAAATTTATTATTTAATTTTGAATAGCGATAGGGAGATATAAAAAATATTAAAAAAGTAATTAGAGAACTTTACTACTGTAGTTAAAGTAGGGGTCTTTACATTATGGTACGTATTCATATTATATTTTTTAATTGTTACATTTTACAACTGAGGAGTGGGCGAACAGATCGGCACGGTAGTTTCGAGATTTTTGAAGGAGTTGTCTTTATTATACGATTCTTCAAGTATGTAATTCAATCTCAGGCACTTCAAAAAATCAATAGATATGTCATACTTATTTGATGGGAAAGTGAAGGTTTTCGTACAAAAAGGCTCGTGTGTACGGATTTTCAAAACAGCACGTATTTCTTTTAAAAAAGTTTGCGCTCAAAAAAGCGGCATGGTACAAATGTCGGAGAATTTAGGAGTGTTTAAATGAACTTTAAACTCTTTGAGTATTTTCTAAACAAAGTCACATGGTTTCTTACTGGTTGGTAAAACGTTGTTGAGTAGAACACATCTAAATAAAACTAATGGTTAAGGCTAGAAAAAGGCTCAGAAAAGGTAGTAGCACTGAATTTACTCCATTAATTATATAACTAAAAGGCACACGTCCATTGAATGGTTTAGCAAAAAGGCAAATTTGAACTTAAGGGCTTAGCAAAAAGGCATTACGGGGTTAAACAAAAAGACACAGGTCTAGTTGGTCCATGCAAAAGGGCAGTTATCCATTTTTTTCAGTTGTCTTTTAAATTATTTATTAAACATTTAAAAAAAATTTTTTTTTTGTTGTTGTATGAGTTAAAATAGTAGCGCGAACTGACTATAGAAAGTTAATGTGATCAGTTTATTCCGATTTCTGAAAATTTTTATGAACTGGACATGTGCCGTTCTGCTCGCCCACTCATCAAATATCTACACGGAAATCAAAAATGCTTACAAGGTAACATTGCGTTCAGACAAAGCATAGCCAATAGCCTTTAAGCAAACGAACTTTTTCGAGACTATCTAATAATACGGCTGAGGTATTATTACAGTGGAAAAAGTAGTAGGTTGCTTACTTTGATATTGTACATTCAAAGTTTTAGCGCATTATACTACAGCAAGTTTGTTAAGATTTCTAGTATTTTATATAAAAGAACAATTTACCACTCATTGCAAGCAAATTTGCTTTTTTATGTTCAAGAGATTAAATAAATAATGTAGAAACAATGCAACGTCATAAGCTTCACAAATTTTTTTTTTCGAAAAGATTTTTAATATACATACATGTATATGGTAAACTTTTTAATATTCGTACGATTCTGACATTTGCTAAGACTTTAGCTCAGAGGAAGAAGGTGGCAACGCTATCGCATGTCATTCGGTAGTTTCAATTTGATTTCCAATGTTCGTTGAATTTTCTCTTGTTAAATTTTGTATTTTCTTAGTTTAAAAACAAACAAAAAACACAAAAAATAGTGAATTTGACTTCCTTACGAATTATAAGTGGTAAATTCAATAAAAAATTTTCACGAAATTCTATAAAAATACCAAATATCGTTAAGAGCGGCGCCGTCGGTAGAGCCTCCACGAGTGCAAGTGCAGTGTTCTTTGTTGTTCTTTCTAGCGAATTTAAAAAGCTTTTGCTGGATAATATTTTGCATTTATTCTAAAAAGCAACAAGTGTTTGAAAAATTAGATATTGTTCTTAGAAAAATGTGCAATTGTTTTTTGTTTTATTTATTTAAAAATCGTTAGTTCATAGAATAATACGTGTGTGAGTGTCCATGAATAGTAAATGCGTAAGTGTGCATCGAAGATGCTGCTACAGTGCAGTCAACGTAGGTGTGTTTCTTTGCTCTCAAAGTGATTTTGCACTGGAATTTTTCGACTGGAAATTCTTTAGGTCACAGTGGGTAAGTTACTAGATAATTGTTTTTATTGCTCAAATCTGTTTTGAATGCTTTTTAAATGTTTTGGCAGTGCCTTGGGTGTTTATTTCTTGTATGGGCTGTTGAATTCACAATAATTTGCGGCGGTAATTCAAACATTTTGATTTCTTTTTTTTTCTATAAAAAATTCTTTTTTTTATCAATTCACTTAAATTATTTAATTGACATGTTTTTTGTGTATGGGAGCATTTCTAATATAAACAAATTTATTTTATATACAAAATAGTCAATGTTGTAATGCAAACATTTCAATGTTTTTAAAACTGTTTTTATAGCACAAGAAATGTACTTTGATTTAGTGAACAGACTTTACGGTAATAACTTCAAGAGACTACATATTAAATTCTTGGAAATCGATCATCTATTTTGTAAATAAAATTTTCGAAGACAATTTGAAATGAGCTTACAGCGGGTATCACTTAATTTGAGATTATTAACTTAAAATTGTGTTCCTAAAATAAATGCATGCAGTAAGCAAAAAATTAAATTAATAAGTTTAAAATTCGTATGAAGGATTCAAGTTTCTGACTTTGTAGAATATCTGCAAATTTTTCACTTCGATATAGAAGTGCCCAAAAATACAAATCAATCATACAAACGAAATTCTAGTTATCATATCCCGCGAGAAACATAGTAGATCAATTTTCTGAACAAAAACTATTTTTTTCTCAACTGAAGGAGCATCACACCTGAGAAAAAATTTTACTTTGTGCTATTTCTCACTTTACAAATCTCAACATACTTAATGTTAAACTTTTTTTGCTACATGCTTCAAAAAGTCCCGGGAAAAATTATGAAAACACAAGCCTTTTGATAAAAATCGATTTTATTCTTTAACATATGTCCCTTTGAGCGCGACCAGTGGCGGCACTTCACCAAATTGGGGGGGCGAGGATTAAATTTCCACCACTATTAGATGGTTTATGGAATTAATGTATTGAGAAATAACTAGTAGCATATCCTTTGGGGGGGGGGGCAATGCCCTCCCAGCTGAAGATACACTTCATCCAACATTTCAATACCTTTTTTATAGTAGTCGACGTCGAGGCTCACAAAATAGGCATCAGTTTCGCACTCGACCTAATTTCAGTAAAATCTCTTTCTCTGGATCCATCTTTTCAAGTTTGGAAACAGATAATAGTTGCTGGGGGCTAATTCTGGAGAATACGGTGCGTAGGGCACTAATTCGTATCCCAGTTCGTCCAATTTCGCCATTGTTTTGAGCGATTAATGAGCCGGTGCATTGTCATGGTAAAAAATCATTTTTTTTTTTGCCACATGCGGCCGTTTTGTCTTCATTTCATTGTTCAAACGGTCCAATAACGCTTCTTAATAGTCGCCCATGATGGTTCTGCCTTTCTCAAGATAGTCGATGAGGATTATGCCATGGGCATCACAAAATATGCTGGCCATCACCTTCCCAGGCAACGTTTGTGTTTTTGGGCGCTTCGAACGACCCGGTTCTAACCATGTTTGCCGACTGTTAATTGGACTCCGGTGTGTAGTGATGGATCCATGTTCCATTCATTGTTACGAATTGAGGCAAAAAAACTTTCGGATTACGCCAAAACAGCTACAAATTGGCCTCCAAATCACCGACACGATGTTGCTTTTGATTAATTCTCAACAAACGCTACACCCATCGCGCGCACATCTTTTTCATTTCCAAATGCTCATGCAAAGTATTGAAAATACTGCCGATCGGCAACTTCATTATATCTGCCAGCTAACTCACTTTCACTTTGCCGTCTTTGAAAACAATCAGATGGATTTTCTTGATGTTTTCTGAAGTTTTATTTATTACCGTAGATCGAAAGGGCTTATTTTGTCAAATGTCCACAAATATATATTTTTTTAAGGAAACACTCTATTCTCAGTGCAGCTACATAACTTTGAATCTACTTTTAGCTTTGAGTCAAATATTTCTATAGTTTTTACTTACATATTTTGGGTACACAAAAAAATTGCAATAGATTAAAGTATTAAAATTTTCCAACATAATCTAATTTTCAACGCATTTCATCAAGTTAATTTAGTCATATCTAGTTATTAACATTTCCAAACCAAATCTGCGACATTTTCAAAAACTACACGTGAGATTCAATAAATTCTTCATAACAATATACGTTGATGCATGAAAAGTTTGCATTAGTTACACCTATAAAAAAAAGAAATAAATAATTTAATTACCATTGCACATTGGGGGTACTTCCTGTCGAACTCAAACATAGTTATGTTACTTATATATAGTATCATCACTTCTCATGCGACATACAAAATTTTAAGATTCTTACAAAATTCAAGCTATAAGTCCAATAAACCTAATAAATATTTCCAAACTGAAGTGTGCTGATCCCTTTGTCTCCTCAAGGATCAGACAAGATCAGTCCAATCTTAAAACGTCAGAAGTTAAAATTGTGGCAAAAAAATTAAAAAAAAATGCATTTAAAATTTTGAAAAGGATTAAAAATTGCACAAATTAAATCCTTAGGCACAACATGACTTTTAGCACCACACTAACAAATACAACAAAGTGTTGCGGCAACTCTATGCAACATGTGGCAATGTAGGCGTTTACTTGACTTACCGACGGATTTGGCATGTAATCCAAATTAAATCGGATCATGTTCAAAATCGGATGACAGCTAAAGTCACTCGACGTGAATTGAGGCATAAAATAAGAAGAGCAAAATAAAGTTGAGCCAATCGAAAAAATATAAAGTGACAGGTTTCATAGAGAGAGAACTGTTGCGCGGCACACGCGCTTACTTTGCTTAGGGTTTCCATATCACCTTAGTTATTTGAATATGATAATGGTGCTAGGCAGCTTAGCTAACGATGGTTGAATTTCTCTAAATCGTATTCTTTATATCCCCACGGAAATTAAACTGATTCAACGTGCACGTGGGTAGTTTTGGGGGCTCAAACCTTCCCATTGCCGATATTAGCACAATGAATGTTTACGAACTACATAACTGAATAAACCCCCACCTTGGATGATTTCTGCGCACGGACTTGAATTCTCCTGAATATTTGCCCGATTCACATATTTCCTGTTCTAGCGATCGTTTCCATGATAATAAAAGACGTCCGTGTTTTCTGCTATCATAAGGAATCAACACCATTGCTTGCCGGCAGACTTCATTTAGTGATTTCTGCAACGTGTATTCAATCGATTTAAAGTTTCGTCGATCCTTCAGACATTTTTTGGTTGCTGGGCTAAAATACTTTGGGCAATTTCATATACATAATCACACAACAATTTTATTTTACGTTTTTCCTTCACCTAAAATATGTCGGTCATGTGGCTTAGTGACAATACTCTTCAGGTTCAAACATAGTAACACTCTTTCCATATTTCCAATTTGTTTTTTTTTTCTCAATAGCTATTTTTTTCAATTTCTTTATCTCAGACATATAAAATATTCTGACCTGGCAACTCTGAGAATACTTTGCCGAAGCATTGCTCTTCTTGTCCAACCCTCAACTTAAGCTGATGAGTTTATTTTTCTCACTTAAAGTCCACTGAAAAATCTGAACTTGTTTTGTCGCCTTAGCTCCTAGTCAATTCTTGTCATGTGCACTTTTTCTTTTAGCTCTGTTCTTTATTATAAGTTGAACCTTTTGCACACTTTTACTATATCCTTCAGCTAAAAAAAAGTGTAGCAAGTGTTTGGCAATAATCCACTTGTCGTATGTGTCGATCATTGTTTTGATCTATCCAAGTGATCTTATTCCGAATTGAGACCACCAGTGATTTCATGTGTTAAGCAAATAAACATTTTGTTATTCTACTGTTGCCATCAACACTGAGTAACGCCCTTTTCTTCCTTAATTTTTTTCTTTTGCCACTGTTTGGAAAGAATCCTTTAAATTTTTTTCACTTGCCACACTGTGTTCTTTGTTACAAGCGTATTTTCAATCACATTGAGGAATGTTCTTGTTTGCATCAACATCTTGGTATATTTGAGTCCTTAGGTATTTTATCCATTCAGCATTGGCACAGTTTGACAACATTTTTTCTTTTGATGTTAATAATCGGATATTTATTTCTTAAGAAATATTGTGGAATTTTATTTTAAAGGCTTATAAAGTTAGAAACATATTTTGCTCAAAAATTTAAAAGTCAATTTACATATGAAAGAACTTAAAGCCAGTCGAGTTATTCAAAAAATGCAGTATATAAATATTTGGTACATTCTTTTTGATCTGAATTGTTTAACTTTTCACGACTAATTATGTGTTAAGTTCACATGTATTTTCAGTCTATGACATTTAACACCGATTTACTGCAAAACAAATGAAACAGACTTCTTTATGAAAGACATAAAACAACATCGTACACATGTCCGTTACAAAAGGACATTAACATCCTGTAAGTACAGCGAGAAGTATGGCTGCTCACTGCCAAAATCAGTGTCGTTGGCGTTCTGTTAATAATACATATATCACAATATGGCGGCGACAACGACGGCGTTGAAAACGGATGCGAACGCACACACACAATTTTTTGTGCAGAACATCCCAACCAACCACCACCAGCCACCTCAAGCGGAAACCATTTGTGGGAACTGGTTCGGTGTGATTTACTTGCAATCGTAGAAATAAATGCAATGTTCCATGTAAATGCAATGGTTGTTGGTTTCTATGCCCGAAAGTATAACAAACCATTCTTCATACCATTGAGGTATGAAATGTATTTGTTATTTTTCTCTTTTGTTACTTTTCTTTCACTCGTAAAAACATGTATGTAAAGGGTGATTCAATTAGTGTTTAAAGCAAGCAAAACTTTTTCGCTATCCAAAAATGGGCAGCTGGTTTTTGACATCTGTTATTATTAAGGATTGACATTTTCAACAAATGCCAATTTAATTGTTAAAACCAATCACCAAGTTAAAAAAGTATGATTTGCATACAGGGTCAGAATACGTGTAATTTCCATAAATAAAATAACCATAGGCGCACCTCATTTTTGCCGAAGACGTCTGCATAACTTCTCATGGCAACCATTTGGCCAATATCCATGTTCAATGTCAACGCTTTGTATCTTAATAAAAAATTCATATGTTTATCAAAACCCAATATGTTTAATTTCACATTAGTTGATCCGGCAGACCTTGTTCTAAATAACTATTAAGTACACTTGTGGTCAGTGGCGTCAATTCGATGGGGCTGGGGAGAGCATTCCCCCCCAAGGATCTGATACTAGTTGTTATTCAAAACGTCAAATAAATAAAACAATTTAGTAGTGGTGGAACTATAATTCTCACCCCTCCAAGCTTTTGGTGAAGTGACGCCACTGTTTGATGTTCTTTTCATTTAACAAGGCTTTTCATATAAAAATTTTCAATTCGACTTACACTGTTTTTTGAGTAAGTGGGGAGATAGGTGTATATTAATTATCACGTTGCCGACAAAATGAAGAAAAGGTCATCAGGTTTGTAATGCAGCCCCCTTTGTGGCACGGGCGTCTACGCTGCAGCTGCTTAAACACGGCCCGGAATGAAGAAAAATTAACTGCTTGATGTTTTAAATTGAACATTGATATTCATACGGAATTCAATGTCCGTACATTCAATTTAAAAATAAATTTCTGAATTTAAATAGGAGACAATATCAAAGTTTCGGTTTTTTCTCATATGGGAGGCGTGGCACTGGCCATAATTAATTTTACTCATATCTTTTATTTACACACATATGTGCTAAGTGTTATTAATCACCGTCCAATAATTGATGAGATATGATGAATTTGATTTGTATCTTAAATGGGAGTGGTATCGCCCATTTCTTCGAGTCCAAAGTATAACATAAATTATTTGCAGTGACTTGACTATTTATGTTATGGTTGCTGTAGGCTTTCCTGTTATTACAAGACGAACCAACGATATACATAAAAGTGTACATATGTAGATCTAAATTGCAAACTCTAACTGAAACACCCACTACACATACATACATATTAGTTCCATAGTATGCATGTATGTAGGTTTTGCATTTCTTCATTATTTAAATTTACTTGAATTTGTTTACTATTGTCAGCGCTATACAATTAAATTTTTACGGTTGTCAGGAGCTTTCAGCAATCTGGAGTGTTGTCTTCTTTGTAAATTAAATTACTTTTTTTGCATATGCAAAGGACTAATAGGATTATAAAAAAAACTCAATATTATATACTTGATGAACCTATTACTTATTAAAAAAACTTGTTAAATGTTCATAGTTTCAATATTTATTGATGTTAGTTCAACTCCGAGATCGTATAGTTTATGCCGTTGTATTTTGCTTTTGAGACTACACAGATCGTATTTATGCAAATAATCTGCTAACTTAAGAATAACTTAAGAATAACATGCGTTAAGCTAAGGCCGAGTTGTGGCCTGAATTCGCCAGAGAAGCCCTTGATAATTACCTTAAAACGATTGAGCCCTGCAGGACCAATCGCGATGGATATTTGAATGATCTTGTATTTCATGAGCATGATGACTGCGGACAAATTTGCAGTGTTTAGTTAAATAAAGATTTAAGTTTGACTATCCAATTTCAATTTCATAATACAACTTAGCAATTAGTTAACCAACTAAATTTGACAGGTTAACTAACAGCTGATGATGATTGGTTAACTAAAAACTGTAACACCGACCCTAAGTTCAAACAATATAGTGAAATAAAAATTTTATCAATTCTTAGTCTTATGTGCGTTTTAAACTTTACTTTTAAAATAAAAACCCCATACGTATGGTATCGCATTATTTGATTTATTCTGAGCAGTGATGCCCACTACCACAAGCAACGATAAGCATGTGTTGATGGTTCTCTATAAGTGCACGCTTTTCTACACGCTTTAACTTTTTTTACGGTCCTTAAGCGCCTTCTCGTTCTCATTTTCAGGACAGCACCGATTATGAGCAATTTTGAGGCTTCAAAGCTCGTTGAGGTTTACGGGCTGAACATGTTTAACTTGAATGGATGATATAAGCAAGAATTAAGTGGTATTATATGCTACGAATCTCAGTGTTTTTTCCAATTTCTGCATATCTTCTTTTGAAAAAGGTCGTCAAGTAGATGTTATCTATTCTGATATTTCAAAAGCTTTTGATAAGGTCTCACATAAGCTTTTAATCTCTAAATTATGTAATTTTGGTTTTCGTTCTACTTTTCTTTCATGGATTTGCTGTTACCTTTCTAATAGAATTTCGTTTGTAGTCATTGACAATATCAAATCTAGTCCTTTTCTAGTTACATCTGGGGTGCCACAGGGCAGTATCCTTGGTCCACTTCTCTTTATAATGATATTTCCACTTGCTTTTCTTTTGCTCGTTTTTCTTTGTATGCTGACGATTTAAAAGTGTTCTATAAAATGAAAAATTTATCTGATTGTAATAAACTTCAAACTGAGTTGAATAATGTTTTTGCTTGGTTCAAAAATAATAATTTATCTCTGAATCTTCAAAAATGTTGCCAAATGAGTCTCTCAAAAAGTAATTCGCCCATTACTTTTTCATATTCCTTTGATAGTAGACCTCTAACTAGAGTCAATGAAATGCGTGATCTTGGAGTTTATTTCGACTCTCAGTTTAGTCTAAATGGTCATATTAATAGAATCTTGCCAAAAGCATATTCACTTCTTGCCTTTATTAAACGTAATAGTTCTGCTTTTGTAGATCCATTTAAACTGAAACTCCTATATACCTCTTTTGTACGCTCAAATTTAGAATTTGCATCCTTTATATGGAATCCATACTATGGAGTACATATTGATCGTTTGGAGCGTGTTCAGAAAAAATTTATCAAATTTGCGTTGCGTTTGATTCCTTTCACTGAAGCAGTTCCTTCTTATAAAGCTCGTTGCATGCTCATTAGTCTCGACTCTCTTGAAAATAGACGGCTTCTTCATAGTACAATGTTTATATATGATTTAATTAATGTTCATATAAATTGTTCTGACTTACTTGATCTTATAGCTTTCAATATTCCCTCGAGAAATTTACGTACTTATGATTATTTTTATATTAAATGCCATAGAACCAATTATGCCACTAATGAGCCCATTAATAGAACACTCATAGTTTTAAATAAATTATATAAGAATAGCTGTATTGATTTTTCTAAGTCTAAAAATGTTTTCAAATCTGTGATCCAAAATCAATTGTATTGATTATTTTTTAATTATATTTCTTTTATTTTTAAAATGAATTGTGCTAGTCTGTAAGGTTATACCATAGACAATAAATGAAATGAAATGAAATGAAATTGAGTATAACTTATAAGACTTGGTGGTAAAGCAATATCTTGAGGAGGCTAAGCCTAAATATCTAGTTACGACAATGGTAACTTGAGGCTTGGGGGCCTCAGGGCGAAAAATTAAAACTACGCACGTGTACTCAACTTAATATTTTAAAAATCGTCATCGTCTACTGCACAAAAGGTACTTTATTCTTTTGAAGCAAATTGAGTGTCTTATTGATTGGGGGCGAAGCACCCAGAAGACTTTATGAAGTTGAGGCTGCTGGTGAGTTCCATTGCGGTTAGTTCCTCAAGACCAACAAAGAATGCAGAACTAATATATTTGATTCGTTTTCTTACTAGCCCCGGCGGCCATTCACAGAGCTAGTCTCATCCTCTTCTTCATCTCCACAACTCCTGCAAAAATCTCTGAAATGGGTATCATATTTTGCGGCCATAGGGCCAATAACACAGTGCCCCGTCAGCACTCCAGTACAACAAATCTTAGCTTTCCAATGCTGAATCTTAAGAGAGTTTGTGTCCTTCCTAGATTCAGTTTAGGCCACATGTTTCAAGAGGTTCTGCATTCGGTGGTAAGCTCCCACCTTCTGTTCGTTTGTTTCTTGGCTATGCCCTCTATCCGATAGTGTTATTCCGCCAGCGATATCTTAACGTCTACCACTTGTGGATTCTCCGGATCCTATTTTGGCACATTCGTCAGATTTCTTATTTCCGGAAATACCATTACGGCCGGGCACCCAGCAGAGATGTAAAGTATGCTATCAAATTGAACGTATTTGTGACTAGAATGATGCTCTTGCATCATAAAATTATGTCGAAAGTATTTTGGTTGAAATTATTCAATTTATAAAAAAACTGGAATAAGCTGATATACCATAAAATTCTGCTCTGACTTTAAGTACTCTGATGGTTTTATAAATTACATATTATTTTATTTTTTTCATTATACTGACTTTGTTGAAATAATTTTTTTTTCTTTTCATTTCTCTAATTTGGGTTGCATAATTTTATACGATATTTCTAGACCTTAATATCACGAACAAAAAGTTAACTCAATAATAATCAAAAAATAAGTGGAATAAATCTGATGTAATTTTAAAAAAATAAAGATCATAAACAATTGTCATTACAGTACAAAAATATTCATTGTCAGCAACAATTGTTGTCGGCATAGATCAAAAAAGAAAATCCTCCATAGAGAGCAAGAAAAAATAGGAAAAAAACTTACAAATAATGAAAAAACAAGAAAAAATGGCGCAAAAGCTACAAAATATTGCACAAGTTAACTGTGAAACAACAATAACAGCAACAGAAAGAGATAACAAGCCAGTGAAAATATTGCAGACAGCACAGCGTCATTCGAGCGGTTGAATGATTGAGCGAGTGATCGTTGTTGTACTACGCTATTATTACAATTGGCTAAGCCTACCGCCACAAGCTTTGACCAGTAACAGTTGCAACTACATGCAATTGTTTTTATGCATTTTTTCCCTACTTTTCTGCTTTTTGCCGATGATTATTTACCCTATAAAAAAATATACATGAATAAAGAAAATTCAACTTGCTTGTTCGACGATGATCACTTTGCGTTAAATAACTCCATTCTCCGTTGCATTTTTTTGCCGTCACTATCAAATGGCAACCAACCAACAACGAACCGTAAAATGATCAAAGAATCTTCGCGCGCTTGATCGGTGAGTGATCAAGCGAGCGAGTGAGCGCCGCCGTCAAAAAAAAAAATCAATGTACGTGCGCAGTTTGCAAAGTATTCAATCAATTTGTAATCCCTGATCAAGTAATCATTTTATTATTGGTGGATACAACAACATTTAGTATGATCAAGAACATAATTCAAATAAAAGTAATGATCCGATTTGAATTTTGTTTTGTTTCCCGCTTTCCTTACTGCCACACAAATTCCTTAAAATCACTTGTTGAGTTCTATATTCCGTTGTCACAACATAATTGCGTTTTGTTGATCAACAGCGATTATCATTGTCATCAGTAAAAACTTCGTCTTCCTTACCATTGCTCGCTTTTTAAGTGTTCCACCTCTTTTCATCAGCGCCACCATCATCAACATCACCCATCATATGTTTTATTGAGACGTCTGTCTATCGGCAATAAATCGACTTGATCAGCACGATCATTGTGCTTAGTGTTGATCGTATTGTATTTAGCTTTCATCCAGTCTACATTGTCTTCAACGGAGTTGGCCATCTCCTTGTTGTAAATCTGTGTTGCTTTTGCCCAGTTCGTATTTTGTTGTAAATTTGAGCACGTAATTGGCCCCAAGAAATTTGTATCAATTCGTCGATCGATCGTTTGCTTGATTTTTTGCGCGTTCATTGCTTGCGGAAAACTATGTGGCGGCTTCCCTTTTTGCTTGTTGTCGTTTTGGATAAAGTGTATGTGAGAACAGTGGCGTGTTTTGAAACATGATGCTAAACGATTTCTTCACCAGCAGTTATGTATTTATCTGTTTCTGTTACAAAAAGTCATCAGTTTTACAAAAGTAAAAGTTCGGAAACGTGTCACTGTATAAGAAATACTACGACTTATTTAATATTCGCAGCTTAGGCATTTACTCTTTTTTACTCGCTCTAGGAGATAAGCTCATCTAATGCTCTCAAAATTTTAATTGAAACTCAAAATCTGAGCTTGCTTCGAAATTTAGGTTCCTACTTTAAATTCGGTCAAGAAACCCGAAATTTCGAACAGCACTGCATCTGTAATTGATATAGGTCTTCTGCCGCTTATTCGAGAAATTATTAAATTTGGCCCCACCTTCCCTACTTAAAACGCTGACTTATATCTACTTGAAGTTTTGACATGTAAGTAATTGTGCTTTGAACTCATAATCAAAATTTCAACTCAAAACCAAATTTTTGACTCCTCTTCTCGAAATTTGGACACATACTCGAAGTTTTTATTCAACAACTCAAAATTGAAATCAAAATCAATTTCAATAATATGTACTAAGTATGTAAATACATTACAATTTTCTTTTACTGTCACGCCACTGTTGTAGACCAGGCATCAACCAATATCGCACAGGCACATCAATGACTGATTTAAATGAATTCTATTCCATTCTACGTTCATAACTCCATGCCAAAGATGATGCCGCAAATCAAAAGCTCATATCGCATTTTTATAGCAAGGAGATGTACTAGAAATCTAGCAAGCGTCTAAATCGCCTAAATGGTATACTACCATTACAACAAAACCGACGACAACAACAACAACAATAACAGCAACACAAAATGGTAATAAAAAACAATGCTTTTGTACTTTAGCCGACAAAAACGCTACAAAGCTATCGAAGCATGTCCAGTTGTAATTTGCATAAAGTAGAAGAGAATAAAAAAAAAATAAAGAAAAAAGTAACCGAACTCAGCCATGTGCTGAGTCAGCACAAAGATCATCAGGCGAAGATCAGACCGAAGATCAATGTAAAGATAAGTGAAGCCTGCGCTTGCACTCACTCGCCAGCAAGCTGATGTCCCCCAAAGGGATGTAAAGCAGCTCCCCATATTGCAGCGCACATTAAAACAGTGTAAAGATAGCAATCGCCTAAAATGCCAAGCAACTAAATAGATATAGTGATCAATAAAATACATGTTATCCATTTCAATTCTCATTTTGGCGATCGTAGGTGATCGTGAGAAGAGAAAGAGATATATAGGGCAGTGAGAAGAAAAGCGACAAAAATTGCACAGCGAGAAGTTTTGATCCTTAGATATGTCTTGAGAATATAAGAGTTATGTCAGATTCCCTTTAATTTGTAAAATTGTTCAAATATTTATCTCACAGTGGTAGTATTTGAACGTAATTTTGAAAAAAAATCAAAGAAACTTCGAAAAATGTTTTCAACAAAATTTGGGAATATGTGCTCTTATTCTGACCCTAGGTTGGATATTAGAGTCTGACCTAAACTGTTGTAAAGTGTGGGACAAAGGCCTTCCACCGAGAGCAACTTACTTTATTTTATGCGGCTGTCAATCTATGTAGGGCTATAGTCTGAAATAAAAAAGCTGTACTGGGCGATTTTTTTTCAATTTTGCAGTTCGAGTAGTCAGCAGTTAAATGATCTGTGTAACGAAAGTCCGGACTGCCTCTTTTTTTCGAATTTTTCGACTGTAAATTGAAGATTCTCACGGAAGGGGCGTTGCCTGTCGAGCTAATATTGTCAATGAACTATTTGTATATAGAGTGTTTTTATCAACTTTCAGAATCGAAAACCTAAATCTTACAACAATTTATGCAATGAAAAAATGTCACACCAGTAACTACTTTTGCGCTAACTAAAAGTAAAGAAAATTAGTATTTTCTCGACAATTTTTAGATCAAAATTATAAACTCGATTCATTCAATAAAGTTACAGATCCTTAAGGACTTAAAAAAAACAGCAAGACAATTTTATCTGTGTGGCCTCGTTTGGAATTGCAGAATTAAAATAAAAGCACCCGCAATTGTAATAAAAAATAAGATTACTCGCAAAATTTCCATAAGCAAAGTACTATTACACAAAGCAATAACGAACATCTGTCCCTCCGAAGCACCGATGCGCCAAATTATGCTGCGACTATTCTACGTGATCACATGCCATACACCGAATGCACAGATTCCAACCATGTGGCAGAGACTCACTGATACAATTGCACAAATTGTTTTTTAGCTCAGACGAACCAAGAAGGCATTTTCAGCTTTTGCCATGATCATAATCATGTTGTTGATGATATTCACTAACTAAATTATCATCTACAGACTGATACACTGATGATGATGACAGCAGGCAAGACATAAATTATTATTGATGAACTTGAGTGCGCACTAACAGACAAACAGACATAGTCGATTTGTCCAGAAATATTTATTCGCCTTAATAGACATCAACACGTCCCAAAAGGATATTTTTATTTCCACCGTTTCAATTCAACTTTTTCGTATTATTTTGTTATTATTGTTTTTTCGAGCTCAGTGTAGAGTGGAGTGTGTTGTACGCAACGCCCATTTGGGCACACCCCCTGAGCTTATTCGCAATGTTATGCGCGAATATCAAAAGCAACAACGAAGATGGAGACTTCTTTCTCTTCATTGCTGTCTTGTCGTACGTGCTTCCAACGATCGTGTGAATCGTCTGTCGTTGTTACGAAGTTGCATTGAGTTTAATGTTGCTTTTGGTACGCTACATCAAGCATGTAGTGAATGTGTGCTTAGGAAAGTACACTGCTCGCACTGCTGGGTGCTGTGCCAAAACACATTTTGAATTAAAGTCACAGACTTTGGTTTTGAGACTTCCAGCCAATATTGCACATCTAATAAAAATAGAAATTGACACAGAAGAAATATGATATATCAAGAAATTGTTAAAGAGAGTTTATATAGCATTCACTATTCACCTGATCGACTATATTATCCCCAGATGTTTGCTTCAAACTCTTCTTACTTACGAAGGGGGACATGCTTTAGTAGCACTACCAACATAACCAAGCTGTGCATACAGGCTGCCTCCCAACTGCCAAAGTTCCACAAAAAAATACTGCTTATTGCTATTGCTACCAACAATTCGCTAAAGAACGCACGCTTGCAATTGTAACATTCCAGCAGTAGGTACGAACATATAAACTCTCTGTTGAACCATCCATCCAGCGTAGAAGCTACGACCGCCTGTGGTTTCTTCCGTCCATGTGCCCCAACATGGTAACAGTGTCGGCATCACAGGTGATAACTAAAGGCTCTGATGCTAATGTGATTACAGCCTTTAAGTTTATAAACATCACTTGGAAATATGTATATGCCTGGTGATCATGACGACGATGATGATGACGATTCTCTACTGAATTGCCTTATGCAGCAGCCTCTTCCTTTTTTTTTTTATTTTGCATTTGTTTTATTATTATGATTTGGTTTCTTATTAGCTGTGTTTTTCGTTGCGGCAAAACTTCAATTCTTTTAGATTTTTTGTTTTGTTGTTGTGGGGGAATCTCCTTTCAGTTTTGGTGTCGAACTGTCTTGCATAACAGGGATTTGTGTAGCTCTGTAGGATTTTGCTTCGCAAATGTTATTTAGTTCAGACAATTGATTTGAATTGGCGAAAAGACAGTGGGGCAAAGTTGGGAGTATTTTATAAAAATAGGTTTTCAATACATATGATCTGGCTAATCTATTTCTTCTATGGTGGTATATAAGTTCTTAGCCCATATTTGATGCAGTCCTTTGCAAGAAGAATTAGAAAGTGTTAGCTTAATGTAAGAATGTGAATATTTGACCTAGGTCATATAGCGAAATTGATGTACTAAAACTTACACTGTAGGAAATTTAACCCTTAACTTTTGTCATATAAAGAAACTATTTTTACTAAAACCATCGAACAAAAAACCGATCATGGCATTCTTGCTTAAAATCTTCAATGCTAAGAAAATTCTGAAAACTTTTTAAAGAAATCATTTCTTAAACTGTGCAATGATAATAATTGAAGCTTCATTTCTTAATTCGTCACTGTTTCACTTGTAACATGAAATGAATATAGAAAACTTTCTCACAGATAACAGTCAAATCCTTTTAATAAAGTAATTAAAAAATATATGATTTTTAAAGCCTTGATATATGTAAGAATCTCAAAATTTTTGTTACGTGGTGTAACACATAGTTTCGGCGAATTTTTATTTTGCAAAGTGTAACACATAGTTTTTAGTAACTTTCGTTCATGGACTTAAAAATATAAGGCATCATTGTCTTTTGAGCATCATCTGGATGCCCAAATACTTTTCCGTTTAAGAAATCAAAGCACAGACTTACAAAAAATTTATTTATGCGTGTTACGATGAGTAACTTGATTCGAGTCGAGCACTGGTATTGAGTTATTTTGACTAATCTAGCTATTTTCAGTTATTTTCGGTCTATTTGCACACCTCAAATAGTCTTAACGCTGTCTTTAGGCTTTTCGTTACCGAAAATTGGAAAGGGGCCCCTTTAAAAAAATGTTGTTGATCAAAATAGAAATTTCGTCATATCAGAAATACATACAAATGATTGATTGATGAGAAAGAAAAAAACAAGGTCCTTCTGTTCCCATGTTGGGGTCAGAGCTCCGTAAGTCCTTGCGTGAAGATGACTTTGGCTAAACTATTAGGCAGACACTGCCTATCTTCACGTACCGTTAAGTGCGTAAGGGCTCCATACGATAACAGCGTTCGATGTTCGAGCGGGTAAACATATTTCAAGAACCCAAGACTATGGGTTCAATCTAGCCAGAACTCAATCCCGACATGAGAATTTTCAATTAAAACCACAGAATCATATATCAAAATTTGTTTTTGTTACTAAAATTCAACGTCTGAAAAGATTTGTATAGTCTACTTCGATTGCACAACTCGATATGGAGTTGTGGACCCAATTTCAGAGTTTTCCTATCTGGAACATGACCTTAAGCCGTGAAGTTTCTTATTTTACTTTCTTTACTTTAGCGGTGGAGAAACTTAGCGCTTAAAGCTTAACTTGCTGTGATGCTCGTTGCACAAAAGCTGATAACGATGCTGCTGATGTTTGCTATTTGTATACTTCCAAAAGCTTGTGCGTATAGGAAACGGCACTTCAGTTGCTTATCGGCTGTTCTGGTTTGGATATTGCTATGCAGTTTGAGTGTCCTTCTTGTTTGGATGTATCTTACTAAGTGTAACTGCTTTTATTGCCCCCCAGAATAATTCGTTGTTCTACTTCATCAATCTCTTAATATTATTAATTTTAAACTGATTCGAATATCCCTCATTTCTCAAAATTTCTCTCAGACTTAAAGCAAACTAGTAAGAAAGTAAGTCCTTTTATTTAATTAAATTTTTATGAAAAAACTCCCACTGTCCCAATGGATTAACTTCTAATATAACAAAACACGAGAATTAAAAAATCGGAATAAATTTAAAAAATCTTTTCTCCCGCAATTTTCTTGAATCGCTATGTCCAAAAAAGCCTCATCAGTAGTGAGTTTTTAATCCTTAATGGAATTCTTTAACATATCAGTCTTCAGTGAAGTTGCTCTTGTGGCTTTTTTTTCTTTTGTGTCCAGATGTTGAAGGATCGAATTGTCTGTTTGTCTGCCTTTCTGTGCGTATGTTTGTATCATATCGTTGCTTCCGCTATCTTATGCATAACCAAAGACGCAGTTTGTTACCTTACTCGTTGTCTTCAAGCTGATTTTGAAATGGAAAGCTGCCAAAAGTCCGTCTGTGTCATATTCTTGAACTGAAACGTTCAAAATGCGAATGTTCCTGACTAAGGTGTTTGGTTGGCTTTGCACTGGTCAGCGCAGTTGGGTAAATGAACAGTGAACGCAGTTTTAATTTCTTCAACTTAAATTTTTATTTTGATTTTGTTTCGTTTTTTGAACGCGATTATTCATTTCAGCAACGTATTGGAGGCGGTTTCAGTTGAAATCTAATTTGGCTGCAGGCGGAATCTTGTTTTATTTTTGATGTTGTTGTCTTGTATAATAAACATTTTCAGTCTTTTATCTTTTATTTTGGGGTTATTTTTTATTTTTGTGGGACTCACAAAGTGTGCCATTGATTGTTGAGACTTTGGTAGTAATTTAAAGCTATGGGAATTTTCAATTGCTTTGAGGAAGAAATGAAAGTTTAAGAATGCTGGCTAAACTTTTTTCATTTTTAATGCAATATATTTCATACACATATTTGCAAATTGTTTCATGATTTCTGAAGCCAACCCAACCCCTATTTCATCGACCCTCATGTAAAATTTAAAAGCCGGAAGAAAAAATCAAAGTCTGCCATAGTTCACAACACCAAGCGTTTATAACTTTCCAAAGCAAACATCCACCAAGCAAATCAAAATGAGCGTATCATTCATTCACCCATCTCAACAAAACACATCCACATATGACCCACCATCCATCCATCTTTTGATGATAGCAAGCTGAGGCCAATTTTAAACGACCAACTGAATAAAAAAAAATAAAAAGATTTGGAACGCTTGCGTCAAGACAGCAGCTGCAAGGGCTAAAAGTGTCAAAAATGTTTCATTTTTAATTTTCTTTTACCATTTCTATTGAAACTCATGGGTAAATGGTGTTCAATGCTCGTTTCTAAATGAGCGCTTACGGTAGCTACTGATCAACTAAGCACATGATGTTGGTTGGCTTTTCATCTAAAATCTGCTGCTGCTGTTCTAATGCCAGTAACAACAGAAGTCTTTTTTTCACCAACGATTTTTGCACGCTTCACGCCAATTTATTCGGTTATCAAATCGCACCAAGGCAAAACGGCAAGGAGAGTGCAGGCAGCAATCGAGCTGAGTCAAATGGTCGTGCGTTCGCTCGTCAATATAGAAATGGTAGACTGTTAACAAAAAATCAAAACATTTTTTTAATATTTAATATTCAAAACTTAAACTTTTGGGATAACTCAATTGGGAGTGGCTATACCTTTTGCACTAATGACACTATTTAGAGTTTTGGTTAATTTGATGACCTCCGATACAATCGATAATTTTGACATCCTTAATATATTTGATATTATTGAAAGTTGAACTAAAGATATTCATGATAAAATGCCATTAACAAATTCTATATCATTGATCTGTACTTTCGACGATGTCAATAATATATATATTTACAAAGTAATTTTCAATACATTTGATACTAATGATTTTTCAAAATCATCGGTGATTTTCATCAATAACTATTCTCAAACTATTGATACTTATCGCACCAAGAGTACCCTTTCTTTCAACCTCTTCACTTAAGATAACGAAACAGTTTCCAATCCTATCAAATTGTCTTATATTATCGATAGTTTTGATCTCCACTGATAATGTTGTTGCGTTTGATCATTTTTGAAAGTCGTTACTCATGTTAACTGGAGTAATAACAAAAAGTTATCAGCTTAAACTAAAAAACGATTCCTTTTTTTGTAACAGTCTAATGTTGAAAACTCGGTTGTAAATTTGGCAGTCGATTGCATGTAATATATTACTGTCGCTCAGGCGATAATATTATCGTTTTTAGATTATATTGGATAGGTACAAGTAGTTGCACCGAAAAAGAATACAATTTCCAAAAATGCACCCCATTTTGATGCCTGTATGCTCCTTTCAGGAAAATTATACTTTCAATGTGAACATTTACATACCTTTCACTTAGTTACCATGATGTATGTACATATGTAAAAATACATGCCTACATACATAAATACATATGTATGTACGTATGTAAAAGTGCATTTGTGCTAACAATAACAATGGTGGCGTGGAAATTTCCGCTTCTACTGTTTCACAGAGGATATTTTGGCCTTGACTTTGATTTCAATTTTTTGTTTACCGATTTTTTTGTCTTTTTATCAAAGCCAGGAAAGGGTGGAAAGTGTATGCAGCCACTTTGGTACAATTTTTAAAGTTTCAATGTTTTTTTTTACCCAAGGTGTTCGTGCAAGTGCACCACGTATATTTTAAATTTAGTATTGAAAATTCTTTAATATTATTGAACCCTTAAAGTTGATTATTTTGTAAAACAAATTTTCGAGATATTCAGGTTTGAATAGCATGGAAAATATATATATATCTACTAGTATTAACTATAATCGAAGAATTGAGTAGTAATAAAATTAAAAGTATGGGAAAGCTAGTAAATTTTTGTTCTGAATTGGAAAAAATTTAAATTTATTGAAAAGTTTTAATAAATATTGCGAAATATCAAAAACCGAAAAGTATCGGATAGTATCAAATATTAGACATAAGTCAAAAAGTAATAAAATGTATTGAAAAGTATGACCTAGTATCAATAAATATCCAAAAATATTGACCGCGAAATCACCCGAATATTATAAAAAAGAGTGATCGAGATAACTAGAGATGCGAAAAGCAACGAAAAGTATCAAAAATCGATAAAATACTATATGTATCGATACACAGAAGAAGATCAATTAGCATTGAATAGTTCGGCTCAAATCCTCACGGAATCTTATCGTAGAAATTATGAAAGTGCGAAATAATTAATAAATCACGTGTTACGAGTATTAGTATTCTCAATAAAAAATAATCAAAAAAATTAGATTTTCTGTTGCCGAGATATTGCCAAATATTCCCATTGAATATAGCATCTACATAGGTAAATCTATTATGGTGAATACATAGTGAGATTGATTTTCTAAAGATGTTGGCCAAAGAGGTTGTCACTCAAAAAGTTGAAGAGAGTTTCCGAACGCTCTCAAAAAAAGTAAAATCAATCACTTGAAATTATTGTCACTCTTCCTTTTTTAAAACGGACATAAAAAATAATCGTCATATAAAAGGATATCAATCTTACCGAAAAAATGGCGATTCGTTGCGCATTGGGATTTCAATTGAAAGATTTGATTCTTTTTTTCTTTTCTTTAACTGTACAACCACATCCAGGAACAGTCCTATTTCATTGGACTGCCCGATTTTATTGACACACACCCCGATTAAACATTTGCAAGGCATTCTACACATATGATAGATCTGATCTTTTTACAACTTTACATCTGTCTGTTGCCTCTCCCTTCACACATATACCACTGTCTAACTCACTTGGTGTTTGCTTGTTTTATTATTTTCATTTTGGTTCCGGTGCATAAATAAAAATTTTTATTATTTTCTCATTGTGGTGAGTGGTTTCGTGCGTGTGCGTGTGATGAAAATGATTTCTTCTCGATGATGACAGAACTTTTGTCAACGACATTTCTGAAATGGCTTTAAAGATGACATCAGGCAAATGGCAAGAGAATTAATTAATAGTTTTTAAGTTTTGTGGTACAGCTGCTCAAAAGAGACATTAAAATTTAGCTTACCTTAAGTCGTATAAGACCTTAGCTCGTAACCATGCAGACAAGGATAATTCATTAATATGTAAGGATATTGTTATAAGTAGGCGCGTAAGAGCTTTTATTTTATTTTTTAAAAAGCTAATATCGGCCTTAGTAGCCATTAAACATATTCTTGGATGTGCCTATGATACTTAGTTGTGTGTCTTCAAACTGATTAAGAGTCTTTGTCTTATCTAAGGAACAGTGGCGTTAAATCAGAAGAGCTGGGTAGGGCATTGGCCCCGCCCCCCAAAGGATCTGATACTAGTTATTATTCAATACATTAATTCAATAAACCCATCTAATAGTGGTGGAATTATAATTCTCAAAGAATTAGTTACAATGCATATGATATGGCTAATTTGTACTTTCTATCAATGTCATACCGGTAGAAGGTATTTGGGGATAATCGGCAGATTTTCTTTGCTCCTTGTATCCATTAAGAGTCACATACTACCATTAAGATCTGTACTTTCAAAGTGATTCACCTCTCTTCCCAGCGTGAGCTGGTGTTGTTCATCTCACAAGTTGTTCGCGATCGACGTAACTCGTTTTTGGGTTTGGGAATTGAGGCTTAGTGGTAGCATACTACATATTTTGAACTTCAATTACTGGTCCACTTGCCTTATTTTCAAATTTTTATTTCGTTGCATTTGTTTCCATCAGGTGTTGTAAATATTTTGGATGACCAGCTTTATTCATGAAGTCACTATTTCTACAAATTCACTTTCGTTATCATTATTGCGCCTTTATAATTAAGCCACAGGTCGCTCCATAGTTCGGCCACTTGCTCTTCTAATCCATCTCTAGTAATGGCTCCGATTTGCCACTTTTGAGCAACGGTGAAGTACCCATCGGCCGTTACATCTGAGTCAAAAGTATTCTGGATATCTATGGTCGGGATCCTTACTATACTTAGAAGGAAGGTAGATATATATCTAATGTTAAAAGTTTATCAACTACATTGAGTCGTATACATAGACCTAATGGAAGATAACGCTGCATTCAATTTACTCAGAGAAACATGGTATTGCAAATTTTATTATTGACGGCCCGAATCATTGTTTTAAAGCTCAAATAATCAATCACTTAAGCTTCCGGCTCAAGTTTTGACTCATTGCATTTTGAAACAATGTCATGTTGGTACCATACTCTTCTAGACAAAACTCTTGATTTCTTTAAGAATAAAATTCATCAAACATTTTTCTGGTTCCTTTCCAAGTCACTTCCATTGAGTTCCTTTGCCGCCTTGTCACCTTTAAGCTGATTTTGTTCTGAATATTTTTAGAATTTGACTTTCTCAGTACCTTAGCTTAGTATCCTTTAATGTGTTTCGATCAAAAAAAAACAAAAACTTTTAGTATATTGCCTGGAGCATACTAAGACAGTCGTAATGTTCAAATTTTATTTTTGCCTGCTAAATGTGAGACCCATGCACATAAAATTTTCTAAATCTCACTGCTGATCTCTTTTACTGTCATTTGCCACACGTGATTGGATTTCATTGCTCTTCTAATAGAGTATTATCCTTTTTTATTGTCTTTTCAATTAGTTACGTGTTGGCAGATCCTCTTGCATTGATCCTTAAATGTATAGAACAAACTAACGCCGATGATCATGGTGATGTTAATGCTGATCACAGCAAATGACTATAGATTATCATCGGTGTGGCCAGCTGTTAGTGATTGCTGATTTGTTGCGGCTGACTGAATGTTTGTTGGTTATATGGTTGAATGTTGGCAACGGTCCATGATGACATTACTTGGAGCATGGAATGCCGGCATGTGTCTTGAAAAATTTTTCAATTCGTACACGGTCTTGAGCAGATTTTAACAATCTTTTGGCAATTTATTGCTGTCGTAATGTTACGCCATTACAAAAATAATCGATGACACTTTGCTGACGCGAATTGACATTGATTCTTGAGAATGATGTTTGAAGATATAACTGCCGAAGTATAGTATCCGAATAGTCGTTGTAGGCAAAGAACTTCGTAGGACGAAATTCTAAGCATGGAAGTATATACCTACTGATCATATTCCGTAAGATACAATTCGCTTGAGTTTTAATCATCAAAACGTTTTACATTTATGCAGTTAAAAAACTTCAATTATTCACAACAATTTGTTTTGACAAGTCATATTAATTTTCTATGTAAAACAAAATCATTCCAATCACAATTTTTGTTTAATTATCCTTGAAGGAATGCTTCGTTTTATCATTTACGAGTCAATAGAATTTTACGCCAATTTTTTACGTTTATCAAATACGTAACGCTAAAAACAAAAAAAAAACACATTGTAAATAGCTAAAATATTTTCTTGTTGACTTTTAAGGAAGATGATGACGATAAACAAAATGTTTCATCAAATATTAGCAACAACATAAACAAAACCAATCTGATAAGAGACGCTTTAAATTCCATAACGTAACGCGAATTTAGAGCGTTAAATTCGTTGCGTGTGCTGCGTTGAAATTGAGAGAGACAGAGAGAACTTCTACTCAGCGTAATCGTATGTGACGTTGACGTCGAAGGAATTTGGTCTTGGTTAAAATGGGCGTGAGTCGTTGCTAAAAGGGTAACCGTACGTGGTAATGACTGATTAGGTGTACTTAATAGTTATAATTTAGCGGGATTAAATCGCTCAGTGATTAAGTTGTTCGAATGTGTTAATGCGATGTTTCACATATAATATGCCATATTGATATGACAGCGTTGCAATTTAATTAGGTATATGTAATATGAAAGACTTTAATTATAATATTTCATTAAATTAGGTCAGCTATCAGCAGAATAGTTTTATATGTAGTGTTGAGTGTAAGATGTTCCCAAAAAGGTTTTTAGTTTTTAAATAAATATTTTCTTCATGTCTTCATATATTAACCCAACCAAGGCGAATGTTTCTAATTTTTCCACGTTCAATTAGATACTGCACCACAAAACTAAAACTGGTTATTACTAAAGAAACGCAACGAAAGTTCCTTCTTCTGGAGAAAAAGTGAAGAAGTGACCAAAATTCATTTGTTCTCCAGCCGTGCTGCAAGGAATATTCGTCGTACTAAAGGCAAAGATTATTATCGGCGCTAAACAAAAAACAACATAACAAATGGTGGCGGAATCATAATGGTCAAGGGATGTTTTCCTACTGCGACGTAGGTATCATGTCTCACATTCGGGACGTTTTGATCCAACTTGAATGCGTCAATATTTTGAAAATCATTATGCCACCTTATGTAAGTGACGAATTGCCCTTAATTTGGCAGTTCCAACAGGATAATGACCCCAAACATTCTTCTAAGTTGGTCAATATAATGCTTTACGCACCACAATATTGGATACTTATCGTTGCTCAGTAAATCTGCTTTGCAAATTTTCGGACTAAGTTGAAGAAAACAATTTCAAATTAAATATTTAACAAGAATGATTTGTTACAAAAAAAGCATCATGCATGATATGACATCTCTTTGGAGTCATGTTGGTATTTAGTTTAGTATATGCCTAGGAGAATTCTGGCCAATTTTAATCAAAAACGGTGGTTAAAGAGAGTACTTACTGGCTTGTAACAAACTGAGGCATTCTTAAAACTAATAATGTGTTGCAATTACTAAATTCTTTTTAGAAACATCAAACGTGTACTTACATATGTAGAGCCAAAGAATATACCACTGGATGACAGTAGAGTCTTGAGTCTAACATAGTAGCCAAAAGGGATTAGGTGAAGTGATAGCCTTATAATAATATCTTGTGTGTGGGATTGTGGTCACAGTAACGTAAGCAGGCGGGGGACGGCCGTTCTGAGAGCCTTGGCTTTTGGGGCAGCAAAATGTCCTCTGAAGTACATTATATGCTTCCTTTTTTTGCTCGAGATACATAAGATCTCATGGAAATTACAAACCTACAAACTACTCTGACGAGGCAAAGAATCACTTCAGGCAAGTACTCTGATAGAGACTGTTCTAGGCTTCTGAATTTATGCAAAATGATGTGCTTGCCGTCGAAAGTTTCCAAATTTTGTAAACTCTGAAATCAAGTTGATAAGAGAAAAAAAGAAACGAAAAAAAAGGTGGAAAATTATATTATAAAACAAAGATAAAGTACAAACTTTTCTTTTCATAAAAAACTAGAAGAATTTATCCTTAATGGCCTGCTTGTAAATATTATAAAAACAATTTATTACTCCTGGTTTGTGAAAACCGCTTAAGTTTTCTTGCGCAGGAAGACTTTAATAGGACTGAAAGAGATGCATAAAACAAGCATGTTTCTCGATTGTCAGCAGAATTGCAAGGCTATAATAAACTTTAGTAACATATTCATAAATGTAAATCCAAAGAGTACATGCTTAAAGTTTTGAAAACCTGAATTACAAATGCTGTCTTGAATGCCTCAAAGCGTCGCATAGATAAAGCGATCAAAATAAGTTGTACCGCACACATTGGCGCTCAGCACGAATATCCTCTGAAACTTACAACTATATAAAAGAAAATTTTTGCATGCTGTCAGCAAGAAAGAACAGAAAAAAAGTCATGCTACAGCAATAAAAATCCAACAAGTATTCAAAAAAGCATAAATCACTTGTCAACAATTCCCTGACGACCTATCAACACCTTTATACCTCGCATACTAAAGATCACACAAGTTGACGACGCACAATAGACAAAGAAGCAGAAGACTAAATTGGTTTCAAAAATATACAACTTGGTGGGCCCACAACTATCAAACTTCTATAGCACAGTTAGTGCAAGGGCTACTGTATCTCTGTACATTAACTAAGAACACAATACCGACAGAGTTTCAACAGTGGATACCGCCGCTACAACTGCCAAACTCTATGGAAAGTCTCTTAAGAAAGTGACAAAAAAGGATATGAAATAAAAAGGAAGAGGCTGTTGTCAAAGGACAAATAAAGACAATGAACCAAGGAAAGCGATCAATTACCATGGACATAGTTGACAACTACTATCACCCACGTTCACAGCATGGGAGCAGGATCAAACAGTTGTGAGAAAAGGACAGAAGAACTTTGGTTATCCTTAAAGTAAGTGTAGCTGCAGTTACAGTATCTATGTTCTGTCTGCGCTGTGGTAGGAATTTTCTAATTGATGTTTTTATTATGGATGTTCATCGAGTTGTTTTTGTTTTAATGGTTGTAGTTATTGCAGAACACATAGCGTTCTTCCTAGGTGGTAAGTATGACGCCCGCTGTGAATATATAATTGAGCGAGTTTTATACCTTAGACGAAGCATCTTTTCAAAACGTTTTTTTAGGAACAATTTCGCTCAAGTTTCCTCTTAGCAAGTGCTGCGTGTTCATTGCCTTGGTCAACATAATCTCTCTCGTAAAAAATCTCTCAACTTGTCATACACTTCAGCTCACTGCTCATCATTTGTATTCTCCCAAATATTTAAGTCACTGAAAACTCCCATTTCGATTTTTTTCTCAATGAATTGTCATCGTTTCTTGTTGCGGCGGCATGATCAAAAAAATCCCCGAGCTGTTAACGTTGGTGGTCATAAATTGTTAGTGTACACTCATTTGGATTTTTTTGCGCATCTTCGAGGTTTTTCCTCCATTTAGGATAACAATAATCTATTTAGAAAATTATTTTCATATTATCAAATAAGATGTTCTTTCTTTTTAGCCGCTTCATTGTACTCGTTGGTTTTTCGTTTGGCTTAAATATATATTCCATGATGATGTTTCTCTTTTTATCATCCTTGACAGTTGCCTGTTTCGATAAACGTGTCTCAAACAATTGCCAATTGTCTTTAATTGTATTTAATTGTGTGCCATTGAACAGTAGGCGAGAGTGACAAGTTCACTTTTGTTTGTTATGGGTGGGTCGATGTCATTTTCAGTTTATATTGAGGTTTTAAAGTTTTGTATTCGGATCGGCCTCTTTTTTCTTTCCCTGCAGAACACACACGTTGCGCTGCGTAAGGTGTATTTGTGATTTTGATTTATGTTGCATGGATCGGTAGAGACTTTGCGCACTTTAAGGGATTAGCAAATAGTGAAAAGCATACATTTTTAATTTTTTTTTTAAATAAGGGTAGATATTTAAGAAACTTGAGTTTTTGTAGAGTTGTTCTTAAATTTTTTAGAATTTTTAAACTTTTTATGCAGCGTCTTTTGCCACTCGGAAAGTAAATTAATTGAGTAAAAACCATAACATCAAATCTATAAGGCTAGAGTACTACGTAGCAGAGATACACACAAAAATTTGCCTCAGCAACTGATTACAACAACATCAGTTTGGATAAAAATCTCAAAAATATTTTGTGAAAAATAAATAAGTGTTGAGAAAATTTTGTAACTAGTTATGGCAAATAAAAAACTCTAGCAGCAAGTTACTTGAAAACAAAATCACACAAAAAAAAAGCATGCGGTGTCAGCGAATAAAACTTGTTTGACTTGAAGGCAAAAAATTACACTAACAAAAAGCTTGCGTTGAAGACAACATTCCACAAACAAAAAGCATGCAATGACAGCAAATCGAAATTGCTTAACTTGAGTGAGTGCTTTGAAAATGAAATTACACAAACAAAAAACATAAGGTGGTTTCGAACCGAAATGATTTAGCTCGAATAACGGAAAGCGATCTATATTTTTTGTTATTAATGCAAGAGCTGGAAGGCTTCAACGAGCTGTGCATCCTTATTATATGGTATACTCTGGAATAACTTTAATTCAAAAATGTATGTAAATATTTCCGTATATATCTCCAAATTCAGAGTTCAGTCTGAGGTGGAACCTGACCACTTCACTAGAACTGGTGAAGGCTGCATCATATTTCATTACGACATCTTACAGATTCTACAGACTCCGAATAGGGCACAATTAGTTTTAAAGACTCAGATCAACAGCTTAAGGATGTCATTGGACTTCAAAGACTTATAAATATTTGTAAGACGCTTGCGAGCCAGCTACCACCGATTAAGTCTCGTACTGTATTGACAGTTCAATTGATGCCTTCTACCAGCAACCAAGTATCGAATAATGTTAACATGGACCTCTCCCACAAGCGCTCCAAAATCTTCCAGATCTATGTAGCGACAGGTAGTTTGAAAATTAAAAAACTACGACATATTTGATTATTTTGAGGATTTATTTATTCATTAATTCATTTATTTCTATAACTAAATTATGTATCTAAAAAAGTTGGCTTAATTTAATATTTATATGTTTATAAATCCTAAGATATATGTAACTACATATTTATTATAAACAGTAACCAGTCTTAGATTTGTGATAAAAATAAAAGTAAATTTGAGGCACAATAATATCGATGTGATTTAGTCTATAGTCAAATTTACACAAGAAAAACAAAAACCCATTTCCAGAATAAAAACTCTAATTACAATTTCTCTAAAAACCAAAATAAGGATATGATGACTTCGTATCACTGGAACTTCCCTGCTGATGATGCAACTGGTGATGATGATAACCACTCATATGATTATTAGAGCTAGTAGGGAAAAAGGAACCAGCAAAATTGTAACTATCCCACGAAGAAACCGAAGGATGATGCGATCCTGAAGCAGCAGCTGAAGCAAATTGTGAACGCAACTGCTCCGCTGAGGTGGCAGCACTTGGCAAAGTATAACCCATGGAGGATGGTGTTGTATAGGTGTTATTACTCTCAGTAGTTGAAACTGCAGCACCTGAAGATCCACCGTAACTGGAATTATTGCTGTAACTCTGCAGCGCAGAGGCAGCAGCAGCGGCAGATGTGATGTGTGTATTATTAGAGTTATGTACCGGACTCAAAGAAGCTGAACTGCTGCTGACGCTTGAGGGCGACATAGATGCAACCGAACCACTAGAATGCGCGAAAGTGTGATGCTGTTCATAGTTGCTAGCAGAACTCTGTGTGTTGGCAGCACTTATTACAGGCCAACTTGTAGCCGCCGCTGTGCCATAAAGCCCCATACTGTGCGTGTGGCTGGTCATATGATGTGTAGCAGCACTATACTGTGTGGTGGCAGCAAAACCACTTGTGGCACCACCAAAACTGGGCACATGTTGTGTATTCAATTGCTTGCGTAAACGTGCACGACGATTTGAGAACCAGACCTGTACACGTGCTTCAGTTAAACCTGTTGATTGAGCCAACTCCTCACGTGTATAAACATCGGGATATTGAGTGCGCGCAAAAATTCGCTCCAAGGCATCAATTTGATCGTTAGAGAAAGTGGTGCGTGAGCGACGCTGTTTACGTTTCAATTGTACTCCAAGTTCTGTTTCATCATCGCTATCATCACCCGAACCTGAAGACATTGGGCCTAAGATACCATCAATAGAATGCCCATTAGGTCCATCGCTGCGTATGCCGCCGCTGCCACCTCGTAGTAAGCGACTTATAGAGCTTACTGAAGGTGCGGAGTTTTTATCGCAAATGCCACATTCGATAAGTTTGGCGCGAATTTCCCAGCTGAAGATACCTGGATTTTGTTGTTTCATTTCTTCGATTTTTGCTTCAATATCGGGTGTTGCAACGCGTGGTTTGCTGCCACCAATAACGCCTGGACGTATGGAACCGGTCTCTTGAAAGCGATTTAATATCTTTGAAACACAGCCGTGAGAAACGCGCAATTGACGTGAGATGACACATGGGCGCACGCCTGCAGCAGCCATTTCTACGATCTGGCGACGTATATGATTGGGTAATGGGCGGCCATTGATGAAAACGCCACCAAGTTGATTGACACGTCCTTGTCCTGGAAAGGAAGAAAGAGAAAAGAATTTTAAATAAACAAAATTTATAGAAATCGGTTTCAAAATTTAGATAGTGAAAAACTTCGATCATTGAAGGATATGTACAAGGTCAGCGGTAACACAGTTTGACATGTGACATAAGATCGCTGTCCATGCGATTCTTATGTTAAAAGAAAAGTAGCAAAAGTGAGTAGCGTGAGTATCAGATTTTTAACTAAAAAACTGCAAGATCATTGCGTGATCAATAAAAAATTATTTAATATGAATTTTCTTGTCAAAAAAGTCGCAGCTCCTTATATTTGAAAAAAGTTTTTAAGCTAATATGAATAAGAAAATTGCACGATCACTATTGGAAAATCAGTGCGGCAAGATCAATTTCTAAAAATTTGAACTCTGATTAAAACTATCTGTGTTAGTGTATTTATTAGTCCAGATCTTTATAGATTTTTGTAAGACCAGACTTGATACAATGTTTGTGTGTGTACTTCAAAGCTGATCATTAAACTCATAAGCATCATTACTTCCAAATATGTCAACAGTTTTAATTTATGGTTACAAGGATTATGTGCAAGAATGTAAACATATGTTATAAGCAAATACCGCTGTGTGTGGGAAACTGAATTTAAAAACAGCTCAAATGATCTTGCAACTGATCTCATTTAAATATTTCCAAATGAGTAAGTCTGAATTGTGTAGAAATTAAGACTCAAACTCAATTATATCAGAGAAAAGGCAAACACAGCAAATTATCTCAAATGCTTCATGCAAAACAATGCATATAAAGATCATTTTGAGATCAGTTATTGGGAACATTGTTTACTCGACTGTTTTGAGGACCATTGTCTTTTATTTGCTCTAGATTTAAATAAATACCTTATGAAAGATGTTGGCTTACAAAAGATCAATTCGCACGATCTTTTGTTAGATAATTTTGTAGCTCTTTAGATATGAGAGTTATGTAAGTTTGCACAAAAGAAGTAGTTGATGGCTTAATTTTGCTTATGCAATTGGCTAAATCTATTCAAGTGGAGATGTTTTATTTGAATATTTCTTTTTAATTGTAATTTGATACCAATTTGTGGGTAGTTTTTCATCTTTTTGCTGTCAATTGTTTGAGAAGATAATTTAATTTTTTGCATTTAATCAAACGGAAAATGGTTTATAGTTTTTTTTTGTGTTTTCAAGAGCATTAGGATGAGCCCTTAGATAATCTTTTTTCACGATTTAAAGTCTTGTAGATCAGATGAGATCGCTTAAGAAATTTAAATACACTTTAAGTGTACAAAAAAGTGGTAGAGCATATTACGTAGGCAATTATTTCAATGCCGATCTCGCTGGCATGATAACTAAGACTATTATTCGATATTTAAACATAGAGCTCATTTCCTCATGAGCGTTATAGGAAATGAAAATAGCAACTACGAATCGTTATACCAACTGGTGCACACCTGTAAGTTAACTTCAAAAAAAATTTGCTGACAAGATCACTACACATAAATAGTAAATCCAGTAAATATATGTATGTACAATAAAGATTCTAATCACAAATGTTACAAATTTATCAAATTGATAGAAAAATCCCAAACTCTTTTAATGACTTAAACTGAAAGTTCAAACTTTCGAACTACGGCAATGATCGTGTTCTTAAGAAGTTGCTCCAATTCTACTGGTCTTCCCTTCATAAAATATATTGAAGAGAGTGCATAATTTAAAATTATAATGAAAAATAAAAATCAAACTAATAATCCAGCCTCTGAAAAATGCGCTTTCCAGCTGTGCAAGCTAATATGAGTTGCTGCAAGATCAGCAGCAGCAACATAAAGTGATCTTCAGTGCAAGGAGAAAAAAAATCAAGAAGCACCAGCAACAACAGCAAGCGCTCCAAAGACGACGTGCTCATAACGTGCCGTTGTTGTTGAGATCAAAGTTAAAGCCGACGCGCCAAAACGTCTGCTGGAGTTAACATAATGGAGCAGAAAAAAAAGACGGAACGATCATCAACATAATTATGATCATATTGATGATCATGTATGTTGTAGATAATAATGATGCTGATCATCAATAAGAAATGCAATAGTTTGGGGCAACCAGTCAACGTAGTCATAATCAATAAATGGGGAATGAAAAGGGGAATAAAAATAAAACTGATCATGACAGTCTGGAATTTGTGTTCAAGGGGATAAAGCATGTAGGTATCAGCGTGCGGGCGGTAGTAAGTATTGCTCATTCATGTTGTAAATGCTGCTTTATTTTCTCCATACTGAAAGTAAGGTGTTAAAAATATTCTTTCGGTACGATGACTTGTTAAAAATATTTTGTATTAAATTGTCTGGGAAATTAAAAATTTGTTTAAAATAAATAGCAATTAAAAATTGTTGAGAGTCTTAAGCTTTGGAAGAAGCTATAGCTGAAACTTAAATAAAACCTTAACATTTCTTGAAAGACTTTTAACGATCAACCCTTTAAAGCACATTGTGATTTCTGCTTTTTGAAGGTCATCTGAAAGAATACGTTGAATGATCATATTGGGAAAATAATTGCTCAGAAAGATCAGTTTCCATAGTTTTTCTTTGAAATGATAAAAGTTTGAAGAACTGTTTCGAGAAAAAGGAATCCATGAATGTATCGACGACCGAAAGTGTCAATTTTTACTTTTAATTTACTTTACTGTGATGACATTAGTATAGATATATTTATGTGTGTATATATATTCTATTTTTTCTATTTTCTATTTCCGTTTGTAACAATCGACAAATTAAGACTTCAGTGTGCTGGAATCGCAAAGTTACAATTAATTTGCTTATCGATTTTATATTGTTATTGTTCATCAGATTTTCTTAACTCTATAAAGAGAATATCAGTTCCGTAGAGAGATATTCATATACCAATATCAGTGACGTATCCAGGATTTTATTTCGGGGGGGGTTTTGGATATGAGATTCTTTCTACGTAGTGTATCTTCTTTGCAAAATCGTTTATATACAGTTTCTGTCAAAATATTTCGGGGGATTCTATCCCCTAGCATCTCCCCCCTAGATACGGCCCTGACCAATATGATATATCTTGATATGACATATCTATTGATGCGATCATTTTGTGTATTTTTTTTAAGATGGAATAGATTACGTTAGATAAGTGTTGAAGGTAACCATTGTATACCCGGTTCATAACTTCATTGTTAATTATTTTGAAATTCTTTATGAGCCCGAAGATGATCTTTGTCAACATGATCTTTACAGCTTCAGTAAAGGACTACGTCAATAAAATATAGTCTTAAGTTATGCTTACCTTTTGCAAAGTGTCTATATTATGGTACGGCTCTTAAAATATTCCATATCCCCATAGTTTTGAAGAAATTTTCTTTTTGGTTAAGTTCTGAATCTTTTGGCTTGGTTTTTGGTCACTTAAATTCAATGTTTTAATTTGTATAAAGCAAAAGAAATTAGTTTTTGAATTGTGTTCATAAATACTTTTGATCAATAGCACATGACATATTGATTTACAATGCTTCAAAAATCATTTCTCAGGAACTCATTCTCATATATTTTTCAAATAGACTTAAGAAACAAACTTATTAGTTGTTGCGTTCAAAAAAGTTAGGAATATGCTTAGATTATGCTTAAATTAAACGACCATTCGAAAAATATTTCAACATTAAACACTTGGCAACTGTCAGTTTAAAAGATTTTCTTGCGATGGACCCTAATCTGCTATATTGAATTAGCCCTGATAATGAGTTACGCCCACATTGTAAATCTAAATTTGGTATTTTATCTGTTTTACGAAACAATCCCAGGCTTATAAGCTCGTTCTGCCCAATGTTCATGTAAAACAAATACTTCAATGTTTTGAGAGAAATTTTTAGATTTCGTTTATTCTGAATAAATATTTGTTAAAGAGACTGGAAAAATTTATTGGCTTTTCATTGAAAACAGTTCTACTCAAAATTTGAATTTTGTCACTTGATTAATTATTGTGGAGGGGAGTCCAAATAAAGGTTAATTGTATCGAAAAATTATAGGTTTAAGGGTTACCTTCGCCTAAGAATTTTGATTTACAAGACGAGCTACGAGTTTCAAAGAGACTTAAGACACAAACGTTTAGATGGTTAAGATAGACCAGATTCTATAAAAAAGTTAATAAAAGATCATAGCGGGGTTACTAGATGGATGGTTTGCGTCGCTCTAGACGCAAAGGCTCGAAAAGCTAAAAAGATTTTTGAATTTATTTTGTGGATGTATGAACAAAAATACTAATTTTTTGCCTCGGGCGACAATTGTTCAAGGTATACATCTGTATGTTGTACTTTGGGCCCTCCAATTATTTTAAGTTTAGTCTCAAAATCTTAAGTGGTCATTCACCAAGAAAACCGTGGTTTCTTTTCGTTAGAGTTAGTTTTTGAAGCTACATAGTTCCTTAAGCCCTTTTGAAGACTCTTGAAACTCTCATTTAAAAGTGCATAGTAATTAATGCAATCATTTTTTAACTTTCCTACAAATGCTAATAAATAGACTTTATTTTTGTTTCAAGAGTCAAATTAACACTGCTCAAAAAGATCGAGCAAAGTAGGATTTCTTTCTTTTTTTTTGTTCATATTAACTTCTCTAAAACATAAAGAAACTTAAAGACTTTGTATTTTTTTAAGTCAACAAATAACTTCAAAAATAATTGCGTAGAAAAATACAACACTAGGTTTTCACCAATATCTCTCTAAATAGCTCAATTTTTCATAAATGTTCTTGAAATATCATCAATAATAAATAAATGCTCACCTTGAAAAGGGTATCCAGCAAAGTACGGTGTCATATTCAATGCTGAAACAGCCATGTTCTTCACTTATAACTTCTGAATAACACAAAGTTTAAAACACTCGAATAATAATCCAATAAAATATCGATTTCTTGTATGAAAATCTTTTTTATTACGCTTCGTATGCAACACTTGTCCCAGAGTTTTCAAGAAAATTCTATTTTTTATCACTTCAAAGCAAAATCCATTGACTACTTGTGAAAATTTTATTTAGCGTCCGTATGCGTCCGACTTGTTCGCTTGACGGATAAAAACTGATTTTGAAACGGTCAACTTGTAAGCCAAAACGCATTTCTGAGATTCTTTCTTCAAATGCATTTCTTGGCCGGACAAGAGCATAATAAGTCAAACCGAAAAAGAACACAAAAAAAACAGAGACCTTAAGAAAAATCAAAACAATGGACCCACGCTGCATTGGAGATACTGAGAGCCAGTTCAGAGAGCAGCCAGCACAGTGCCGTTGATCATGCAGTAAAAGCGCATAAGCGAAACAACAGTCGCAACGAAACAGCGCAACATTATGTTTGCAAAAGAGAGCGCGCTATACGCCTATACCTATTTAATTTTCAGTACGTAAGCTGTTGTGTTGAGGAACAAAGACCTTTCCGTATGTTCAATGTTGCCAGAATGAAATAGCTTTATTTTTGTTGTATAGATCCAAATTTTCGGAATGGCTGCATTTGCTTTTGAGTTTCGACTCCGCCCAGTATTGTGGTTTTCTGCTTTGCTTTGTGAATTTTGTTGCATTTGTAATCACATAAAAAAAATCTCGTTTGCAAAAACGTTTTTCTCAATTGTTCACAGATTTATTTCAAGTTTTTTATTTCTTCCATAACACCACGTACATTGTTTTGTTTTGATCTAAGCCGACATATTTTTGATTTAATTTGCGTTCATTTGATTAGAAAATATTTTATTGTTTTGCTCGTTAGTAATAACCTTAGTGGATCGTAAATACAATAGATGAATATAGCACCTGGATTAAGGAAATATTTTACGCAAAACAATATTTAATACTCAATTACTGCCTGATGTATTTATATCAAACTGTACACACTTATGTAGCTGAAATAATCGTTTAGTAACAGCTTTAAAGGAAGTTCCAGCTGTACAGTTATCAATACTTAAATAGGCAGTTGCAAAACGGTTACATTCCTTTTTAACTGAAGAAGGGCAGTGCAGCAAATAACAATTTTTGTAATAGTGGGCAGTGCCACGCCTCTAACAGGAAAATAAGTTATCTTGGCTTCACTAATGGACTGTTCTTGATGAAATTTGGTTTCAAGATCAATTAAACCTTAGGAAGGTTATTAAAAACCTAAAATCCTTAAGAGGGCGTGGCACCGCTCTTAATAATAATGGGAAATAACGCTGTCACAGCTGAGCTGCTACACTAACTTGATGAAATTTGGTGTGGAGATATATTGAATAGTGAGTAAAGATAGTTCAAACAGGAAAAAACGTTTTCACTGCTAAACCAATACATTCTTTTTGATGAAATGCGGTACAGAATTAGATTGAACCCTGAGAAAAGGTATTTAGATACTTTAAGGTGGACCGTACCACGCCCCCAATAGGAAAATGAGTTTTCACAACCAATTTTGATGAAATTTCGTACAGAAATAGATTGATCCTGAGGAAAGGTATTTGTTTTTAAGTGGGTGGCGCCACGCCTCTATCAGGAAAATATGTTCCCTTAGTTAATCTAATTGAACTCTAAGGAAGGGATAGAGATAGAGATAGAGCAATATGATACCTTGATATTTTGTTTTTGGGTGATGACAAAAAATAACTTATTTTTGTATCAGTTTTTTAATAGCAAAAAGTCTTTTTTGTTTTGTCCCTATAACGGTTGAATTTCAACCACTGGTTAAATTCGGAGCTAACTGTTTCAATTCCGTAGCAGAAAAAAATTGATTTCTTTGTCGAATTTACTCCGGGGAAAAAATTGGAATCAAAAAATTTTAATGCCATTCCAGAGAGTTGGTGTCAATTCCAACTTTAATTCTTTATATTGATACCTAGAATAATATCGATAATGAAACCTGTTGCTTGTACCATAGAATTGAAAAGTAAATTCCGAAACCCAATCCTTACGAAAAAACATTTTTCAACGAATTCTGTTCCCACAATCACCTTTGAACATAGCCCAGCCAGTAGTGTGCAAAAATGTCTTTGCCTTGCAAATGATTATGTTTTCGAAATTGTGAAAAATCTGCATTGTTGCCCACCTCCCACCAAGATTTCTTTTTTAAATCGCTATTTTTCCTTTAAGCAGCAAATGCCCAAACTAATAATTCATGTTATTTTAACTGTTTAATTATTGGCTTGACTATTATTTTATATTCATAATGCACTATGTTGTTGTATTTCGTCGAATAGGGAAATCGCACTGGCAACAATTTCCTGGAACTTTTTAATTAATGGCGTTAAATTCGAAATTAAATGGAAAAAAGTATTAACAAAATAAAAGGAAAAAGAGACACATTTCAATTGAATAGAGTGCATTTTTTGTCAAATAAATGAGCATAGCGGGAATAACATAAAGATTACACAAAAATCCCAACTCAAAATTTAAAGCAAAAGTTTGTCGGTAAATTTAAAAATTTACTACTTAAATTGTTAACCGTTTTAACGGAAAAACTAAACATTATAAGACAAAAATTAACTTTCTTTAAAAAAATTTAGGAAAATAAATATAATTACAACAAAGCTTAAAATAATTCCTAACTAATAGCAACTAAATCTTAGCTTTGACATGTGCCGTCAATTAAGTCTCTCCAGCGTTAGATCAAAGACCTTCGCGCACGAGACAAAGCAGCAAAAGACTGCTGCCGATTGCAATGAGGTGCAACAATTATATGCAGCACAATAAAATCGGATCTATATAATATGTATGCTTGAAACGTGCATTGAGGTGGAGCGAAAAAAATAATATTTCGAGCTTACAAAACATAAGCAGCATAAGCTCTTCTGGATTCTTTGGACAGAGCTGGGAAATATATATCTCAAAATAAGTTTATAAGACAAATTTAAAATAATTTTTTGATTTATATTTTGAAATAGCTCTATCAAAACTTGCGTCCTCTTGAAAAACTTTTCCTTTCACATAGCCAGCAATAAAGTCAGTAGGTGTGAAGTGAGGACATTATCAAAAATTAGTGATTTATTATATAAATCGATTATTAAATTTTGAACAACATTGCAACTCGGCACATAATAGCAGTCGTGCTATTTTGCTGCAACTAGGCCTTCCCAATTTCATCTTCAAGAACCTGAATTTAAAGTTTCCTAACCATCTGTCACAAAACTTCACTATTCACCACCACTGAAGAAACGTTTTCTGTTTCCACTTTCAGAAAGAGGACACGATACCGTAACTTCTCACTTGACCCAATATCAGACTTTTGTGCCGAAATCGAAGTTTTTTTCGATTAATTTAACTAAAAGAAAGCCTTTAAAGTCAAAATTCGAAAAGATTCGAAAAGATTCGAAAAGCTATATCACCGACTTTCGACGACCGTATCTCCGAAACTAGATACGTCTCCCAACATATATACCGAAAATATTATTTAAAATTGTAAAATTTTTCGTATAAATCATACTTCTATTGAAAAGACCAACTAGTTTCTTTATATAGCATTCGTTTTGTTGAAGCAAACGTTTACTCAAATTGAAAAAAGTTTTTCCTTAGGCAATATTTTATTACCCTTCCAAAGGCAAGGAAATTCAAACTGTTTTTGTAGAACTGCGTTAACTGCTTTTATCGAAACATAGATTACTTCAAACCTATCTACTAATTGACTTAGTTCATGGAAAAATTTCTTATTATGAGAATAATAAAATCTTTTGTACCAAAATGAAAGAAGTCACTTCTGTTTTTGTTATTACCCCGTAACCTTAATAATTGAATCCTGTCTACTATGAGTTCTTGGGGTTAGGGTATATCAATATTGATGCACAATAGAAAAAGCATTAAGTGGACGGTAGCTGATCTTAAGTGCACTTTGCTTATCAAGTGTAAGCTTCAGTGACCTAAGCCCGAACTTTTTGCTTTCTGCAGCATTACCTACTCAATGGATCAAAAGACTGCAGATTGAGTGAGATCTGTAGGTTTCTTCACCCAACCTATTCCTATTTATTGTTGCGAAATACATAATTCTCCAATTTAAAAAGTTCAGTTGGAGTATAAGGTTTCGTCAACACGTGCAGTAGAGGAACTCGAAAGAAATTCTACATTTTCTTTGCTTTGATGTGCCAACATATATGTACTAAGAATCAAGCCAACTGATGCCAACATACTTATTGTAAGTGAACAATATGTATTTCAAATTTATCAATGTGCAAAAGGTTTGTGTAGTTACACAAAAGACACAAAGACTTTTTACACACAACGGCATTTTTCACTTTGTTATAAGAGGAATCTTTCGTTACATTTCTAAATGTGGCTTCAGCAACATTTCCGCACCACCCTAAACTCACTGTTAAAGCACAAAATAAAATCCGGTAACAACAAAAAAAAAAATAGCTAAAAATAGAAAAAAGTCAACAAAAATGAAATTGTAACTAATCGATTTGGGAGGAGGAAAAAAAAAAAAATAAGAAGAAAACCCCAAACCGTCAAAGATCAACAGTTAGAATTACGTGGCATAAAAATCAAAATGTTTCAGCAGAAAAATTAAATGATTTTAATTGGGTGCCGCCGCTGTTGCTGCTGTATTAGAGACAACAAGAGGGCGATACGGCTGCGGTGATAAACGCAACCATCACATAATCAGATGAAACGGTTTCAGCTTTTCTTGTATAAATATCATATGCACACAACATATACGTTGATATAAAGTGTCTATGAGTACGTGTGTTTTTAACTATGTATATGTGTGCATAACTAAAATGCATCTCAAAAGCGCATTCGTTGTGGAATATTCATCAAAAATAAGAATTACGAGTTGAATGTTGAATATGAACTGATCTATGAGAGAGCGTACGATAGTATAATAATGCGGGGTTGAGCCAAGCTCATTTAAATGCTTCAATAGGTGGCAACACCAATAATTCAATGTCTAATTAAAAATTATTAAATATGATAAATTTTGCTATAGCGAGGGAACGAACGGGTTTCTGGCATGGTGTTTTGATTTAATGTTTGTTTTTAACTGATAATTTATTGCGTGCTTAATTTTGAGGCGATGGAAAAAATCCTATAGCTAGCTAATTCAAAGATAAAAATATTGCATTAATCATTTGCTGCTGAGTTTTTTCATATGCTAAAATATTGTGAAACACCAACCAGCACACGAACTGCTTCGATTTTGCTTAAGTTTTGAATAGCTTTGAAAGAACGTAAAAAATCAGTTTGTCCCACTCGGCATTTAACGTTTCAGAAATAGTACATAACGTTCCAGCAATGATTCAATTAAAATATTGCAAACGGAACGTTTCAGAAATGTTTGTGAAGGGTTTCTGAAAGCTTGCAGACTTAATGTTAATTGAATTTTTCTAATGAAAATGTATATGTACATATATATCAACTGTAGGCTGGTTCTCTGTTTGATGCTTTGCTAAGTTAAGGATTGTGTAATAATTTTCAATTATAAATTAATCATCTTTCTAATAGATCTCGACTGAAGAGACAAGGTTTACTACCTCTGTAGCCATTATGTATAGTACAAAAAAAACAATATTTCTTAGCAATGGCTTAAAATAGTAGAACTCTCCATTAGTTTTTTAAGATCTGTGCACTTATTGTTAGGCTCCAAGCGAGTTGTTTCAATAAATAAATAATAAAATTTAAAAAAAAAATTATAATTTTAAGAAATGTCACTAAAAGTAGCTGCATATTAAGTATCAACAAAAGTGATAAAATGAACGATTATACGTAATAAAATATCAGCGAAAGTGACGCAGATAGAAAAAACAATAAATGTCTGACGGAATAACAAAAATTGAATACTTTGAATCTTACAAGGCTTATGCAATGTTTGATAAACGTTTCAACTAAAATTAAAAAACAGAAATGCATTGCTGAAAGCTTTCTGAAATGAAAATGAAAGATTTCTGTAACGTAACTGAAGCTTTTTAGGATTTCACGTGACAGATTTTTGAAAGGTTTACGAATCGTTACACGTCGAGTGGGCTTCTCAAATGCTAAAAAGGTTGAAAGGAGAGCCAATTAAACCTATACCTGTCTCGTTTCACTAACTTTGCAATTAAGACTTATAGGATATAGCTTCAATTTAATGTTCTTAGAGCTTTTCTTAGCTAAGCAAAACTTCCACTAAATTGGAATGGATCGTATTCCGAAAAAATTAATGTGTTTTTAAAAAAAGTTTTGAAGTGCATCTTTGTTAAATAGACAAAATTTATATTAAAAATTTAATAGATGTCTATGAAAAAAATGTTACACACTTTTGCATATATGTCAAACTAAATACTTCAAGAAATTTACATAAAAGCGAAACACTTGACAAAACAAATGCAAAAACTGTTGTAAATAATAATCATAAAAAAAGTTCCCACAATTCATAAGATAAGGAAAATCGCTCAAACAAAGAAGAAAAAAATACACACATGAAACGACCGCCAACTGAGCGTATAACGAATAAGCCCTCTAACATCTTACCAACATTGAATTACAAAAGATATGTACCATTTTTTTAACATAAATAAGATAAAATTAAATTGTGGGTATGTAAAAAATGAAGTAGCATTTGAAAGCGAATGCTTGGTGCGTACCAACGGTGTTCGATATTATTATATAAGAATCATTATAATAAAAATCACAGATAGGTACAACAATACACGACGCTTACCCATATGAAAGCAAACACCTATGCGATTACGAATAATTGGAGATGTAGTATCGTATGCGCGATATTTTAAAGTGATACTCTTAGACATAGAGATCAAGATGCATGAGGACAAAGTTTTATAGTGGCGCCAAGCTTATCGCCTCGTCCTCGAACGAGAAATTTTGGATTTGTATCGTTCACGTCTTGTTCTTGCCGAATGTTCGGGGTTCTTCGCGTTTGCACTTATATATTTATTATCCGCAGCTTTGTCCGCGCATTCCACGTTGAGCAAACTCGCAAATATTTTACTCAGGCCTTACTGCAGACAATTGGGACCATGTATCAATTGTTGTTGAATGGAAGGTGCCATGCCCCGTGCCACACTATGTTCTATACCTTTCCGATGTCAAAACAAATATAGCCTATAAATTTAAACTCAGTCGGGGCAGTACAGACAGACAGTCATTTGTCGTATCATAATGTTGTATCGGCCAGACTTTTCTCGTTCTCGTCCCCAGTCATACGAGCAATAATTTTGTTAATATCGTATCGGTATCGTCATCGGTTCTTTGTGAAACACGAATCAAGCTTTAACCTGAAATTTGGTGAAAATTGGATACGACTTCGCAAAGTATTTTTTCCTGAGTGCAACATATCGATACTTTGCCTAACTATAGATGTTACATACAGGCACCTACTATTCGCAAATCTTAAACAGCAATAACATTAATGACAGTAACAAAAAAAAAGAGGAAAAAAAACCACAACAACAAACACACACATTAAATTTACACTATGCACTTCAAAAGAAAAGAAAAAAAAAATCAGCAACTGTGGCAACTCACAGTAGCAACGAGGTTGTCATAATTTTTGAATGATTACCTTGGAGCATTTGAAGAGTCTCTCGATGGTGCTTTTAATACGATATTGGTGATTGTGCTGTTGTTGTTGCTTTTGTATTGATATGATGCGGTTTTTGACTGTGATTTTTCGAACTGAAGTTGAACACCCACAGGGTTATTTAACATTTAATTTAGAAAATGCAAGAAGAAATATGTAGGTATGCAGACAAAGAAAATGAGCTATAGTAGTTATAGTATCAGTCAAAGTAAAGTGTAGTAATAAAAACAACAAAAAATAAACAATAACAAAGATAGCAATTACGGTTACTAACAATTTGAAGTATGAATTTAGGTATGTACAATGTACATACATGAACTAGGTGTACATTTGAGTTGATACCTACATTGACATCTACTTGCTTCGAGATACAAGTATTATAACGAAAGATATAAATTTCCAATAGAGATACACATGGTTGTGACTTCAATAAGATATTAACTGTGATATTGTCGAGATCAATATGTAAGGTGTTTCTTTGACCTCGCCAAAAATTAAATATCCTACACCAAGTTGAAAAGAGGCAATTGTCGGCCCTCAATGGTAAGAAGATGATGACTTGGCCACTTGATATCCTAAGTCTAAAATATTTATAAAAACAGACTAAGTACTGTCTTAGTTTTTCCTATTACTCTCTTAAAATAGCGTTAAAATGTTTTACTTGTGTGAGGGGTAGGCGTGTCCGTGAACCGATTTCGCCCATTTTCAATCCCAAGTGCAGGCTTTGTGCCAAATTTCATTTAATTATCTTGCTTGGTTTTCCCGTAATGGTGATTTCATAGGCAGGAAGTCAAAGCGGCTACTTTTTGATACCAGCCACGCCCCCCTCTAAGTGTTGCTATTGGGATGACAAAGTGAACATAATAGTGTGCAAATAAATTATATTTTTTATAACTATCGCCCTCCTCTATTGCATCGATTGTCAGATGTAGATTTGTTGAGAACTTCAGGATGCTTTCTTAAAATTCATATTGGCACCATGATTTCTCACTGTTAACATTTAAAATTTTTGTATGTTGTTGTTGTAGCAACTTATATCTGAAGTATTGTTTAGCTACTGAAAAAATGTATGCGGTAAAAATGATCATGTAATCGAAGAGATAATCTTTAATAATTTTTTTTTCACTTCTGCAGGATCCTCGAATGGAAGACATTCGGACAGCGATTCTATATGAGTGGCATACACCTTGTAGCTGTATGCAGGATTATTCCATTTTTTTAGAAACTAGCAGCTAGTGTTTTCTAAACATTATTCTGTTCCCTTAAGCAATTGCATTTGCTTGCGCTGAGAAAGTGTGGAGATCGTCAAAGAAAACTTTTAGTATCTTGGGGTGTTTCATACTGTGAATAGTCCTGCCGTTAATGTCTATATCAAGAATCGGTTTTATATACATCGGTCAAGACAAGTATGTATAGTATAACCGAAGATTCTTAAGAGGAGTGCTATAGTTTGCAGCTATTGAAGAAAGATACAACATCATTGCTCAAATATTGATATAACCTATGATGTCTTAGTTTCCAACTGGGCTCTTAACAAAAGTTACTATCAAAGTGGTCTATCTCTATAGTCAATTATAGCGTGCTTGCCCACCTTATTGTTTTCATTCTTTCCGTCTGTTTGGTGGTATGTGACGCGATGTCGATTTTCACTTGTAACGCCGCACCGTACGGTATTTGTTCGGCGTCTTTGATGTATTGAGCCAACTATTTTGTACTTGAACGACCGCACACATTTTGCGTTTTGTATTTGGTTTATGTATGAGAAACTATTAAATAGTCACCCATACATATTTTCATATGCACAGATAAATGACTCTTGCGCACTAATGCTCCAACTAAACTGTCTACTACGTAGTATAGCGGTGAATACAAACGTGCGTATTTATTTTTTGTGCTCATTAAAATTGCGAAAATTCTTGAGATGCCGTAATTGGTTGTGATTTTCTTTTATTTTTTTAATTTGAATGTTTTGTTTATAAAAAAGATTTTAATTTTTTTGTATAATTATTAAAAAAAATCAATGCTTCCGCATAAAACTCCTATGTAGAATTTTAAAGCTCCAAAGAAAGGGGCAGGTTGATTGAAATCGTTGCAAAATGTAGAAAAGTGTAGTTGAAATAGTAGGGGGAATGTTAACATGCTCGAAAAATGTATGGCCAAAAAGTTCAAAGTTTGAAGTATAAAGACATTTTCCCATCTTATATATCTTTCAAGAGACTCGGTAAAGCATCTTTCTGATCTGAAAGACACATTAAAAACATCTAAAAAAATGTCCGGATTTCTGGTCTGAGATATTTTTTGACCTTGTTTACTTTATTTATTATGCAAATTTTAGAATTTCATTATATATAATTTTATTTTATTATCAAATTTAATTTCGGTCGGTTTCGAACCCTGTAAGTTATTCCTTAAATATGATACTAGGTACATTCCTGCTTCCAAATTGTTGATTTTCTTATTATTTGTTATTTCTTAAGTAGATGTGTCCTTATGTATTATTGTCCTTAATTTTCTCTTATCACAATTAAAATAAATGCTGGTAATTCAATGCACTCACTATTTTTAAAATGACGCGGTAATTGCATCTGTGGCTTAGTGTTTTTTTAAATGCTGCATGTTGAAGAAATAAACGTCGTCATCATTATAATGGATTCAATATGTAGATGTAGAGGGACATCACACCATGCAGGCAATTGTGTGGGCGTGAAAACATTAATCTGCAAAAACTTTTGTATTTTGAACAATTATGCAAATAAACGTTAAAAATAACAACAAAACTCTATGACATTTCATGTTAATAAAATGGTGCTATTTTTAGTAGAACCACAGGTACACATGGTGTGCACTGAATTGTTTTGACACAATATGTGCTATAAACAATAGTATACCGGAAGGTGTGAGTATGACACAAAATGGGTGTTGCCGGACTAGTGGAACATTTCTGCTAACGAGTCAAAGCTTTTCGTGCACACATATCTTTTTGTCCAATAGAATGTTTATCAATGTGCAGTTAAAAATAATCCTAGTATCGATTTTAAATTAAAATAGAAAATATAAAGCTTACGTCATTGTTATTGTGCTTAAAATTGCTGACAAAGAATATTATTACTTAACTGAATTATGAAAATATGTTTTAATTTGTATACAAATTCATTGTCGGAATTCATACTCATGCTTATCATACTCAGATTCATTGACATACTCATAACCACTCTCACATTCATACTTGCAATCGAACTCTTATTCATAGTTATACTCATAGGTACTCATAGCTACATTCATTTTCATATTCATAATGTATCGACTCACTCATTTTCACTTTCAAGTTCATACTCATACAAACACTCATACACATTATCTTAGTTTAAGTTAAGTGTATACATACTCAGATTAGTACTCCTACTTAAGCTTACAAGCATATTAACTTAAACTCATATTCATCAATTAATTTACTGGACGCATGTCTAACCTAACCGAGTTTGAAGTAAGTCTAAATTTAGAGTTATAAATTTCATTCTTGTTCAAGTTACGAGCTGCCTTTGGCTAACTAGTAAACTATATATACTACTTATGTCCGCAAAATTTCTTACATAAAATTGTTTGTAACGCTTTGACGCAAAATATACTGAACAAATTTTAATAATTTATTTCTTTAAACAACATATTTGTGTTAAAATAGATTACTGCATGCCTACTTTTTTTTAGAATTAAGTTCTTGAAAAAGCTCTCGCAAAAATTGCCGATTTGCATTTTCGTTGCTGATCCTTATGCTGCTTCTTAATTTTGTCTTCTTGGCATTTGTACATTTTGTATTTAACTTCGAAGTTCAAAGGACAAACTCTCTTTCAATTGTTTTTTTATTTTGAAGAGGTAATGTGATGTTAGAAAAATAACTTCTTATTGGAAAAAAAAAAGCTAGAAAAGTTCCACGTGTGAAGCCTTAGACTACATATCTTGTTAGTCTGAGAAAGATCATGGAACTTAATAGCCAAGACCACATTACCGCCAATGGTAGCAACGGTATGTCGCAAGCTCAAAAAACATTATTTTATGAACGGTTGAGGCTCAGTCCAGCTCAAAGCACAACCTAGATGAATTGTATATACTATTTTCTCTGGCCAACCATTAAGACGCATCAGACTTTTAAGGTGAATCTCCTTTTTGCATTATCCGATGGAGTAGTTTCTGCCATTTTTTATTTTCTGAAGTATTTCCTTGAAGCCTCAAGTAACTCTATAATTAAATTTCTAAAATTCGTCTTTATGATATCCTTAAAGTAGCTTTTTTACTACAATTTACGTATGGTACGCTCATGATAAATTGTCATCAAAAATTCAACACAGAGGAAATAAGGAAAACAATAAAATAGAACAAACGCCCACATGTCAACTTATTGTTCAAGCTAACAGTTGATCAAACGCACAATCATGCTGACCAAGATAAAGCGATTTGGGGAAATAAAATTTTGACCCGCACAACTGTTACCTACAATGCGTTCTAATACCTACAAATTCTTCTCACTAAAATATCAAGTAAATATGCGCTGAACTTAAAATCAAGTTGTAATGATTAATTGAATAACATTGATCTTGCAACTTACAGTGGCAGCAGCGAAATTGCCGCCACGAAAAGTGAGAAATGATACCGCATTAATCACACCTTTTTTTATTGCATTTAAAGAAAATTAATAATGATCTGGGCTTATGAAAAAAGTTACCGCTCTAAGCCAATACAAATTAACCGCAATAAGTGTGATCTTCAACGCCTTCAATGACGCCGCCGACAACGTACCATGATCGTTGGTGCGGCGCTGAAACCACAAAACGCCATTTGGTCTACCTCTTCGCAACAATAAACAGCACAAATTGCGTTTAACGCTTTATGGCAATTAATGTCCTTTTTAAAGAAATTCCAAATTACCTGCGCGCGCACAAAGGATATTATTCTTGGGCGATCTCCTTGAGCAATGATCATGGCTAAGATATTTCAAGAGCACACGCGCATTTCTTATAAGTAGAACAAAGTGAATAAAACAAAAAATGCCCAAAAATAATACTCAAGAAAAAACGCCTACATACGCGTGATTGCCTTTCACACATTTGCGCTCGCTCTACCTCCACAATATTAAGGTGAGTGATCGTGTAATGTTCATCGTAGACATTTTGGTGTCTATTGCATTCGCTTGAATGCAACGTTGCACTTCGGTGCTTACGATGCTGAATAGCGTGGCGCACACTTTTTATATAAAATGATCTTCCCTGTTTAACACACAAAAGGATCAATGCATTTCTAAGCATTTTTCTGAACTTCAAAGCGGTCTGTTGCAACGCCACACACGCTGTAATGATTTTTGACACCTCATGTCGATGCTGGCGCATCATAATTAGAACAATTCTTGTGAAATCGATCACTGTGCGATTACTTAAAGGTTTCCTCTGTAACAAAAGCGCCGCAAGTTTTAATGAAAATTGTTGTTAATTTCATTTTTATCTAAATGGATCTTTTCGTTCGCTTGAAAAAAAAACCCCATTACATGACTTTTTCATGACATTTTATGATTTGTTTATCTTAACACTTTCGCACCTTAACACCTTGCAACATGTTGTACATATAAACTTTTTGACACCGAGGTGCATTCAATTTAAGTTGTCATGGTACTTACATCTTTTTAATTGCTATACACGTGCGCTTGGACAAAAAGAGCAAAAAAGGAGAAAATACTTTGCGTGATTGTTTTAATTGCTACTGGAATGTTGCTCAAGCGTAAATGTGTTATAGCGCCGCTTCGGTCGATTTATTTTTATTGACTTCGAGCCTTATTAATTAGGTAGCTACATTGAATTAAATCCGTTCTGCCACGATCAATCGTAGTCTGTTTATTTGTTAAAGGTTTGGCGCCAGTTTTTACACCTTTTAATTAGGATTTCTAAAAAATTAGATCCAGGTATTTAATTGAAATGTAGGGTCGTGTTTGAAGTGTAAAAAGTTAATAAATGTTGTTAGCGCTATGAAGGGATACAAACGAAATGTATTTCAAATGTCCCTAAAACTTTTGAAAGTTTTTTTTTTTTGATTTTAGTTACATGTTTTTTTTTCAATCTAAGATATTTATATAAAATTGCTTACATGAAAATGGTTTGTAACGCCTTGGCGCAAAATATACTAAGCGAATTTAAATAATTTCTTTTTAAAAACAACATATTTGCGCTTTAGATGGTTATGGACTATTTATTTTTTAAAGTTATATATGCTGTTTTTTAGGATTAAGTTTTTGCAAACTTTCTCACAAAAATTGCTGTTTGATTTCTCGTTGCTCATGCTGCTTATTTAAATCTGTGTTTTTTTCTACTCGTTTGTACCGTTTGGTTTCAAAGAACAAACTCTTTTCCAATTGTTTTTTTGTTTTTTTTGCTAACGCTTTTGGGCCATAATAACAATAAAGTTTAGCTACTACAGCTATTAGCCTTCTTAGCTATTTAGCTTGCAGCTTCAAACATATGAAAGATCTAAGCAATTGTGTCTCCTAAGATACCTAAGTTTATATTGCCATAAATTGCTGCTACAAATGAGCAGCATAATGCCTAGTACAAGTAAATTAATATGTGCCATGAAAAAAATATTTGTTATCGGGCGCAGAACAATTTGACTCAAATGGCATTGCAAATAAATTTATTAAATTTATGGATTTTACGTATGTTAAAATAAGACTAGTTCTCTTGGTTTAAATTGCTTTAACAATATTTTGCGTTACATTACAAGTTATTTACGCCCCATTCGATATAAAAGAAAAATTTTAGCTGAAAAGATATTTTGCTCAGCAACACCAAGAAACAGGTGACGCAAATGCGAAAAATACTATTGACAGCCGCTGCAGCACAGTTTTCACTAACTTCCTTGCTAACCACCGGGGCGCAACTGATTTATTTAAAATGATTGCATCGGAAACAAACAATTGGCAGTGGAACCGCAAACACAGCAGCATGTATTTTTATTCCACTAGGCGTTCAGTTAAAATTTTTCGGATATTATGAAAAACTATCTGTGCCCTAATATGCTGTGCATAATAAGACGTATTAGTTAATTGTTTCAGATTTTTTGCTTAAGACACTGTGGAAGTTGTAACCTTTGCACAATGTCATCGTCTACGTTTATCATAGCATTTCTAACTGAAACGGTTACGCACCTCTATAGGTTCTGTCGAAGGCTGCAAAATGGATAGGTTTACTTCTGACCTATAGTAAAACCTATCTCCGGTGATCTTAATTGAAAGGTAGTTTGTCCCTGGCTAATGGCAAAGGAAATGTCAACTTGTTCTTCGAGCTTTCAAATAACATGTGTGTTTATCTTTCGATGCATTGTCCCATTATAACCAGTGTTGTCGTTTTGGTATGATGTTAATACATGTGTAATAAATGCTATCTTAATATACTAAATACATATTCAAACGTATTTGTTAATCTATTTTCAAGTTTGATGGCCTATTTAAATTAGTAAACACTATGTACAGGTCATCTTCACGTTTAGCATTTGAATGATTATTATGACATGGTCCTCACATTTTATTTAGACCTTTATCAGCTCTTCTGCTAATAATACTTAGATTGGTAAACCAAAATATACTACAGTCTCCTTGATTTCCATGCAAATAGTGATACTTTTGTAAATAAACTAACGACAATACTAACTGCTTGCTCTCTCTTTTTCTTCATATCCTACCGCGACACGCCTACAGACTCCTTGTGATGCGTTGCCAATTTATTCGTTGAGATAATTATGTTTTTCCTTTATGACTTGTTCCTCCGGTGCTGTTCCACTGCCTTTTCTCTTCATGCGATTTTTCGCTTTTGTCTAATCAAAATTAATTTATTTTTAAAGAATGCGTTAGGAAGGTTGTGTAGCAATTTGTTAAGTGATCGCTAACTTAGATATGGTAGGTGGTATTGCAAATTATAGTTGATAATTATTGATAACGAATGCATTCGGCAGAGATGATTAGCTCGACTTTTTTGGTTTCTTCAAATTTTCGGTTTCAATAGGCGGCAGAGTAATTTAATTTAACCGAGCAAATACTTAAATATAAAATGAATTAATATGTGAAAGTGGTGCACGAATTTCAAGAAACTGAGGCAATAACAGATTTGTTATCATCAGTACGTATTCGTACAGGCCGTTCAGCGGAAAGCATTGCTGCTATATATGAAAATATAGCAGAGAGCCCAAGCACATCAATTTGTCATTGTGAACACAGGACTTAAACCTTTCAAGAACCAAATTCCGTAGTATGCACTCTTGCAAAATTCAGTTAGCGAATTAATTAAATCCTCCAGATGATTTTAAGCGCCGTACTTGTGCCAATTGGATGAAATAGCAAGCAGTAGCGTACCTAAGGGTGGGAGCGAGGGTGCAGCCGACCCGGTCGCAAGGCTTGGGGGGCAGAGGTGACAAAATGGTCGTGGTCGTATCTCATTCAAAAATGGGGATTTTTATTTTACTTAATGAAACTAAATGAATACATACGGATATATTAATAAATAAACATTTCGTATATGCGCCGATGAAAACCTAAGAGAGATTGTTGAGTAATCGATGCAACCTCATCGTTGTGAAAACTTCTATGAAATTTACATATTTTGAATAATTCTTCTGCAGAAATAAAGTACTCTAATTACAATCTACCCACTTTGCATATGAAGAGGTAGGCAGCTCACCTACTTCCTCACTTTTCAAGTGATGAAGTGGGTAACGTAGGCGAATTGCCTACAATGAGACAATTGCTGTGGCTAGAATTGAGAGTATTACTGCCTACATTGGGTGTTGCTGTTCATCGGTGTTGTTTATAGCATATTTTCCGCGGTATCAATAATAATTAATCAGCTAACGATATTTTCAAGTGAATCTCATAAGTCCTGTCTTTGTCAGTCGTTTTCGACAAAGTTCATTTATAGGACTATTAACTAAACGATTTATATAGAGCTATCAAATATTACCGAGAACTACTCAAACTAAGTCCATTAATTTCCTCCAATAGACGAACTTATAGCAATGCAAAAATAATACTCACACTTAACATATAATAAAGAATATCTCTGTGCGAATTTGTTAGTTAATTTGTTTTTGAAACCACCATACAACTTTGAGAAAAAATTTCAATTTCATTTGTCATTTCGTTACGTTAAGTTTTTTGTTGACCATTAAAGAAAACTACATTTGCACTTCGTGGACTTTGATGAATCCGCCAAGTGCGGCTTTGACGGTTGTTTTTTCCTTCACGCTTTTTTTTTTATTTTGCTGGCGTACAGTTTTTTTGTTTCGTATTGTTTTTTATCGTATTTCGAATGCTATTGGTAATGGTGATGACAAGTGACGTTCATACTAGCGGCTTTTGCTCGTTTCACTAAATGAAGTACCAAAAACTCAATTTATTTGCAATTAAATTGTGTGCCACGAAAATATTGGATTTTTAGCGAAGGCTATGTATGTAGCTACATATGTTAGTAAATTAGTTAAATAATACAGGGTACTGCATATATCAAATATTCATAGGTATTCTTTGAGTTATGTTTTCTTAGTAGAATAGTACAACGGCAATATGGATCAGTTCATTAATCTAAGGCCTTTGCTTTAACTGCGCGTTACATAAGAATCAGCTGAAGTCTATTAAAAAAGGCCTCTTCATGCACTGCCTACAGTTTAATTAAAAAAAAAATGTTTTAAGACTATCCCAAATTCAAACCAGTGGCATACCGTGGAGACTTTTCACGCGCGGCGAAGATGTAATTTACCGCCGCTACTTATTATTTTTCTCAATCATCAACAAATTTTATTTACAAAAAAAAAACCAAATAAATGGTCATCACTTTTCTGTCCGTCAGTCTGTCTGTCTATGGAAATTACAATTATGGAAGAGCCAAGCAAGATTAGTGAGCGAAATTCGGTACACAAGCTACATCTTCAAACCATGATTGGGATTGAAAATGAACGAAATCGGTTTACGGACACGCCTACGAACCACACATATAAAGTGTTTTATTGAGAGAGAGTTATCTAATGTAGCGTATCCAAGTTTTTCTAAAAACACTACACATATCTTGGACAAGCTGTGGAACGAAAAACTTTGTAAATTTCGATAAGAGGGCGCGGCACTTCCCATAAAAGCAAACACCTGTGAACGCTATAATGAGAGAAATATGTAGGGTATTTAATGAAACCATTTCACACAAATGTGAAAATGGGAATGATTCAGAAAAGCTCAAGACAAAAACCAGGTGCAATTTCACAACTGGGCGTGGCATCCTCCAAAGAAGCATAAAACTTTAAGACGCTGCACTGACAGAGTTTTTTAAGTTCATACAATCAAATTGCACGCAAACGTTGGAAATGCTTTGGCCTGGTGCCAGAAAAACATGGACTATAAACTCCAGGATAACCGGGAGATCGTTTCAAACTAAGACAACGTGCTGAGCTGATTTCATAATTCAACTTTCTGTTTTTAAAGTACCTATCAGCTTAATTGTTTTCAAAGAGTCAAAAAGTTTTGTATATCTGAACATGTATGTACCAGCCTTGGTATGCACTTGCCTCGGTCCGTGTTGATATTTGGATAACGCAAAATGTTGTTCCACTCCTGAGAATAACTGTAAATTAACACCGGCTTGGGGAGACTGTAAGCCCGGATCACGACCATAAGTGGATAAAATATACTTTTACAAAATACGTCTCAAAGCCGAATGAAATAGGCAACTTTATAACGGGTGATTTTTTAAGCGTTTGGTTTTTAAAAATTTTAAAAATAACAGAAAACTTGCAACGGTGAATGAAATAGTTATTTAGAGCGACACACCAATTTGTTTCATCTCCTTTTTAACGATTATTTCATGTAAATGTCCTCCATGGTTAGGACCGAGGTGGTTCATCCGTAGGCTCCAATTTTTGCATATTTTTTCCAGCATTTTAGCTGGTATTTCACCAATGGCAGCTATAATGTTGACCTGTAGGGCTGCAATAGTGGCTGGCTTGTCCTTGTACACGAGAGACTTCACGTAGCCGCACAAAAAATAGTCTAGGGGATCAAATCACATGATCTTGACGGCCAATGTACTACATTTGGCACCTTTTTCCAAGCTTAAGTCTTCCATTTTGGGCAAAAAAATGTCGGTAATCATCGCACGGTATCTTGCTCCATTGACTGTAACGTTGAGATTTTCATTATTTTTGAAAAAGTAAGTTCCATTGATGCCGCCGGCCCACAAACCGCACCAAACAGTGCATTTTTCAGGGTGCATTGGCAGTTCTTGAACTGTCTCTGGCTGCTCTTCAGACCAAATCCGGCAATACTGTTTGTTGACGAACCCATTGAGCCAAAAATAAGCTTCGGCGCTGAAGAAAATTTTTGGATTAACACATTTGCAAAACACATTTCTCACAAACCACTAATTTTGGCAATAAATTTCAATAATTTGCAAGCGCTATTCGTTTGTAAAGCTATTCATGGTAAAATGGCAAGCCTTATTGAGCATTTTTGTTGTGAAAATATGTTACGAATCACATGTGAGCTTTTAAAAAAACTGCACTGAAAAACCAAATAGCAAAAAATCACCCGTTATATCTTTAATCATTACAACAGCTTCGAACAGATATTTACATATGTATATATATCTAATCTCTTCTCTGAAACACCCTGTATATATACAAATTCTTATAAATATACACCGCTGTGTACCATCAAGAGCAAAGCAGCAGTTTACTCTAACCTGTGAAATAAAATTGAGAAACTTTGCAAAATGAGAAAAAGAAACAAAAAACTATTACAACTTTTAAGGTTCAAAAAGTTCCATAACGAAATAACAACTGTCGGCGTCTTTTTTGATCTTTTACACTGATGCTTTGAAGTGCTATCTTCTTATTTTCTCAACGCCGTGGACCGAACTTTAGTTTAAGTTATATATTTTTTTCCTCAATTTTCTTTTTCCATTCCAACATGGGCTACATGTCATTGTAACATAAAAGTTCAATTTTAATTGCTCGTTCGACACTCTACAGCTATTTGCTAACATTTTTACGATCACTTTGGCAAATATGCGCAATCAACAGTCAGACTGATTGTCCGTTGGTCGGTCGGCACTCGAATACAATGACAACGACGTCATGAATGAAGCTTTAGAATGCCATAAAGCAGGCTAAAATTATTCGTGTTTGTTTCCTTTTTTTCCCATTTCAATTCCGTAACTCAATTTCATATGCAAAAACTCGCGATCGCTTATTGAAGGAAACAAAAGTGATCGTATAGATACAAAAACAAAAACAAAAACCAAAACACTAAATTCCCTACCCCAACTTTTTCCCACACACATACTGTGCTCGTCATTATTCCCCAACATTAATGTGTTTTGTCTCTGTGCGTCTTTGAGCACGCGCAAAATCGCTTACCTTCCGTCGGCTGTTTGATGATCTTGCTGTGCATCATGATCATCAACATCAGCATCATTGAGGATCATTGAACATTCATAAACTTTATGTTAAAACGACTTGTTTTTAGGATTGGGTTTGGGATATCCCAAAAACTTCATTGCAGCATCATATGTGGATGCTACGTCGTCGTCGATTGCTCGAGACAGTGTGTCTCGTTTCGTGTATCCCTATTGTGCATGGTAGACCCATTGACGACAAGACCAATTTGTTTGCACCAATTTTTTTCCTTTCTCGTAAAGTATTTTTGCAGTAACTTCTGCTTCGTTATAATTTATTTAATGTTACTATACGATTATCAGTAAGTTCGACTATCTGTCAGATTGTCCGTCCCAGGCTATAAGCATTTACATTCGTTCATCGATCCATCCAGCCAGCCATCGATCTGTTGGTGGTGAGTAATGTGTAGCATCGGCTTTCTTTTGAAATGATGATTGAATGCTGTCAGTTGAATGCAAATTTATGATCTCTCAATGGTTATATTGTGTTGTCTTCTTCGATGATTTACTTCAACGCTATATAATTACAATAAAAAGTTTTTTATTTATTAAATCGTTGAGTTGAAACAAAAGCAAAACTTCTGGGAAGTTCGTAAGACAGAAACACTAAGACGTACAAGGATTAATTTACCATTGGTCTTTGTGGAATTAAACGTTTGATAATTATTAATACATAGATATGTTGATAAAAAATGTTTATGACAAATGCTCTTTTCAAATTTTAAAAAGTAAGAACGGTAGTTTATCTGCCGTCGGATGATTACGAAAAAAAAACATGTATTTCAAAGTTCCAATTCACTTCGTTTCGCTAAATTTAAGAACATTACTCGGTCGTTGACTAATCGTTCCTCTTCAAAATCGCCTTGTAGAAATTTACTACACTCAGAAAATAATTTTGGTCAATGTAGCCACATTTCTACCAAATCTCAAGTAAGAATTTTTGAACCGATGGCCCTTATTTTTAGGTTTAACCAAGCTGGGAGTCAGGTTGACTACAGAATTTTCACAAAAAACGAAATCACTCCACGTTACTCTTAAGTACAGTCAGTGGTATGCCTTGAACATTATTTGTTCGTGGCGGAAAGCAATCTGCCGTCACCTTTTGGAAATATGTTGTTATTATATTTTATTTTACTTTTTGAACTTTTGTAAAAATTATAAATTTACTTAAAAAAAAATCATGGAACTTTCTTTATCTATTGAAACAAAATTTTAAAATAAAGTTTTCAAGTTTCGATCGATGCAATTTTTTTTTATTTTATTTGGAAATCCCAATGAATACCGAGAACTATTTTGCCGCCCCCACCCCCAAGCGCTTTTCTCGGAGCGATGGCCCTCCTCTCCTCTTGGTGAGGATATTGCTTAACGCAATGCCTGAACGACCCCTAATGAGTGCAAAAATTTCCGCCCCACCTCCAAGCCTTTTTCGCGGAGCGATGGTCCTCTTCCCTTCCTGGCGGCGAAATTGCTTAACGTAATACATGAACGACCTCTAATGAAGTGCAACAATTTCTCTTGCGTCTGTGTGAGTGAATAGAAAAAATTCCATGATCTGTTGAGATTATATGCTTCAATAAAGCCCAGGATGCCAGTTAAGTCCTTGAATTTTCAAGTTCTTACTCTTTTTCTTCAGTTAATAAAAATATAATTTGTTACTCAAAATGATCGATCATTTGGTTAAACGACAGTTATGTTCCTGTCAAAAAGCAACCTGTAATTTTCTTACAAAATTTCGCAAACTGAAACAGTAGTTAAAATAACTGTCCACTTCACAACCATTGCTATTATTTGATGCTTCGAAACTCACACCCTCAGTGATTTTGAATTCCATGCAAATACCATGATCAATTGACTGATCGTTTTACAAAGATCAACACAAGCAATGACAAATAAATTCCAAAAGTATTTTTGTTTTTTTCTCTACCAACATACTCAGTTCACTACTTCATGCTAATTTTGTGCGCTGAAATCTCAAAGGACACATTCCATGCCTGCCTTGCTTGTAACAAAACAATACGATCACCTATGGTGTTTGACTAACTGAATTACAAATAACTCTAAATTGCAACTTCTGCATTAACCATTCAGAAGTCATAGGGACATAGAAATTGGCTAAATTGGGTAAAACATCTATGAGCAAGTAACAGATGTGCCAAGTGATCGTGCTAAATTATTCTAAGAAGCATTTGAAAGTGTTAATGTCTCCATACAAAACACCCATGTTAAACGCGCGTATTGTAGTCACATAGCAATGGTGACGTTTTTACGACTTTGCCTGTGTGCACTCCTACGCTAAATATGTGTAACGATCAGTTGACGATCGTTACGTGAATACAATAGCTGCATATTTGAGTAGCCTGATATGTTTTTTTTTGTTCCTTCTACTGGTTATTGTATGGCTAAGAAATTTACAACGCTAGTAAATCTTCATCAAGTTTCATATGCAATACAATTAACACTGCACTGATCGTGTATTTAAATGTTCATACACTTTGCTGATCACAAAATGTGCGTCAAAATGTTCATTCTACTAAATGTCAAAATGTGCAATTTTAGCACTTCATTCAAAATCGTTGTATTTTTCTTTTTTTTTGGAAATCTTCACATGTGTGAACGAAAATCAGTTTTCAGATGACTTTTATGTGGTATTATTGGTATCATATAACGATCATTTAACTGGCGTTGTTCCTCCTTTTTTGTTGGTTTTTGCTGCTGCTTGTTTTTATTTTTATTGCCACTTTATTGAGTTTGTAACACCCTCAATTTAGAGTTTTGTTTGCTTTTTTAACAGGAATTTGAAAATATCTTTTTTATTTTCATAAAAAGGACAATTCAAGTGAAGATGATTAAGTGATCTTGTTATCGAAGTTTTTTGTATTGAGTTGTAAATATGCCACTTAGCTGGACATCAGATACTCTGTTTGTTAGCACGCTTTTATGAAAGTATCCTTTTATAGTGAATTTATTGATGGACACTTTTTAACGTCTTAGAGTGACCCACCGAAGAAGATCCTGAAATCAAATTTTTGAAGCGTTAGGAGTTAGTCTGGTGCATAACGTTAGGACTTCTATTCAGCGCTAGAGTTTGACATTGCAGGTGTGTTGCTTTGGAAACACAAATGCTTGCCTGATAACTGGAGCATCATCTCTTTTAGTTTCAAATGCTTATGCTAAATAAATTTTGGCAATTTATTGTTGCTAAAAATACTTTTTTCTATACTTTATTATCAAAAAAATTATCTTCAAAAGTTTTAAATATTAATATCAAAAATTTCAAAATAAGGGGTTTTTTAACGAACTCCATGATCTCTTATTTCATTATCCAAAAAAGTCTTAAAAAATTTAAAATTTTTAACGTTCCAGAAAAATTTCAAAATAAGTTATTTCTACGGAGTCCTTGATGTTTAATTTTTTTTCCAAAAATAATCTTCAAAAGATAAAAATTTTACAGTATTAAGCATTGCCGAAACTTAAAAAAAAACTCCTTTGGCGAACTCCTTGACCTTTAATATCATTATCCAAAAATAATCTTTAAAAATTATAAATTTCATAAGTTTTTAGCGTTCCCAAAAAATTCAAAATTGAAAGGTTTTTTGACGAACACCTTGATTTCCAATTTTATTAATCAAAAGTAGTCTTTAGAAGTTCCAAATTTTATAACTCTTAGCGTTCTCGAAAAATTCCATACAAGAGGTTTTTGACGAAATATGTTATTGTTGAAATTTTTTATTTAGGGTTCCTATTCGATGCATGTTTTTGTCCAGTTGGAATATTAGTTGCCGTCGTGGCAGCTCTGATTGCAAGAACCAATCGAAAGTTCAAATTCAATCAGGGCAGCCACGACGATAACTGCAGCGGCAAATTGACAAAAAACTGCATCAAATAGTGACCCCGAATTCGGAACAGAATCGACGCGGGTTAGTGTTCGATGAAAAAATGTGCAAAAAATTCCCATGTTGAATGAAAGTTTCCCGTGTTGGATTCCATGTGGGAAAGTCTGAGACGTGAGGAGTTCTAAACATACGCAACAGGTCTTCCGGCGCCCCTGTACTTTATAAAATTTAATCGAAGTATATGCTGAAGTTCTCGAAAGCCGTTTTTAATATTGCAGTTAGTTGTTTGAGAAACTTAACATGTTTTCATGTATAATATTCTCTGAAGGGCTCTGCAGTAGGATCTTTTTAGGCTCCAGATGCTCGAAAAAGGGTCATTCGGGTCATAAGTATTAAAATGCTAAATACTGTAAAACTATCTGTCATTTCAAGGCAAAATTCAAATGCTCTAAAAAATTCCCATCATCACGATTTGTTAATAAATTTTATAGCTCCAACTAGTGATTTAAGCCACATATTGTGTGGTTGCATTTTCTAATTTTATCATAGTACCTACATAATTCCAACAGAATTGTATTTCAGCTGATTGAATTCTATAAACTCAAGCTAATTGGCTAAGAGATTTATGAGCGTCTAAGTCAATGACTAAATTATGTGAATTTGAGAGTTTTTTAATAATATAAAAAACTTTCAACATATATGCACCACCTATTTCAAAATATCTTTTCAGAAATGTTGCATGAATATGGGACTTTAAAAAATACCGAATATTTCTTCATCGCGTATACCTTAAAAAGAATTTCAAGGCAAAGATACAAAACTCTTTCCCGAAACACTTGTCAGATAAGTTTCACGGTAGATGAATGCTAGAAGCTATAAAAATACGTCAAGGACTGTCAAAACACTGATTCCAAATTAGTAAAAACTTAATATAAATTAATAAATATTAATTTCTGTTTTAAGAGCAGTCAATTTGAAATTCAGAGGAGGCCGCAGAGCAGCTCGTTAAAATAATCGATGCTTAAAAATATCTACATTTCTGTTGTCTGTTGGTATACAAAATTTTGTTTGCTTAAAGTTTTTTTTATTATTTGTTATTTTTACGTTTAGGATAGAAGCAAAATTGCTTTAGTATTTTGTCATTACACCTTACTACATATTAGATCTTTCGAAAAGTTGTTAAGATATCTTAATCTCAGACATTAAATTACATCAAACGTTTATTTCATTACTAAGAATTTGTGCTCTATCAAATTGATTGAAATTTCTAAGTGATACCCGTCGGCCCACCCTTTACTACGCACATATAAAAAGCATTTAAAAATTATTTGCATGTGTTTGACAAATCTTTTGATGTAGGCTTAAAGCAAATTGCTGCTAAGAACATAAAACGATTTAGAACGTGCTCCCTAGAGCAGCAGCAGCATGAAGACCAACTTTTAGGTGCTCATGTGTAAACTTAAACGCTTCAATGAATGCAATAATTGAAAACTGTCAATAAACAAATTACTTTAATTTGCGTATAAGACGAAAATATCCTGTAAGGCTATGTGGATCAGACAAACATTTTGATTTGGTGATTTGCGTAAAATTTGTTTAAAGAAAAATTGATTTTTTCTTGTACTTTGTACAGCTGCAATTATATATAGAAATTTCGAACTATGTCTACTAAATGCAACATTAAATACTAAAAGACACACTTAAAGAAAAAGCTTTTATAAACTAAAAAAACAAAGAAGAAAAAAATTAACAAAAAAGTTTGTATCATCTAACATAAAATACGTTAAAAATAAACCCATAAACTGTTACTACATTAGTGCAGCTACTTTTAATTTGTTTTCTTTCGGTGTAAAATATTTTCAAATTTCATTGATTCATAAACAATTAAAAAATATTGATAACACAAAAAGTAAACTAATTAAAAAAAAAATTCACCAAGCAGTTGTTGGTCCGTATGGCATTTGGTACCAGCAACTGTGTGACTTCGATTGCATTACCAGCATCATCAGCGTGTTCCATGTGCTGTGTGCATTTAATAAGCGTAAACTTCACGCTTAATACGCTCAACGTTTTCCCAATTATTGTTTGTTGCTGCTGTAATTGTTGTTGCTAATGTCCTTTTACTCAAACGTTGCTTTAGAAATTCGAATTTTCAAAATTTACCAAACACATCGGCAGCAGTCTAGTGGATGAGTGTAAGATTTTACGATACCAGGTGTGAATAGTTGCCAAGTTATTTTCAATTAAATTTTTATTGATTTTATTGACTTTGCAAAAATGTTAAAAAAAAAAAATTTAATTCAAAAGTTTTTTAATGGTATAATTTTAATTTCAAATCATTAATAAAGTGCTATCAAATACGAAATTGTAGTTTCTTGACAAGTCAGCAAGCCAACATTGGTTGAAATTTGCTAAAGTTTACAACTTTTTGAGAAGGATGATTTGAAAGAGTAAAACAAAAAATATTCCATGTGACTAATTTCCAATCAACAACCTAACATATTCTATGTAGACAAGTTACAAGCATCCGCAATGTTCACCAGCAATTTATCAAAGTTCTGAGAAAGTTTCAGCTGAAATTCGAACAAGCGGTAGCAAAAAAAAAGTGTTGCCAGTTATTCAAAATGTTGCTGTGGAAAATTTTTGCTTGCTCTTTATATTTTGGATAAAGGAATATGAAGAAGCTGTTCCGCAGATTTGAATATAATTGAACGTATCTTGTGTTTGGAAATAGTTCATAAAATATATTTTAATTGTTCTATGAGATCCGCCAAATATTTGGTAATATGTATTGACTAAACCACATTTTGGTTGGAACAAAAATTGTCCTTGTCGACACATATGTTGCTATCCTTGGGACTTATGTAAGTAAATACTGCGTAAAAAGTAGACGTGGTTGTACATTGGACAGTGCGCGGAAAAGCCGCTGGCTGGTTCAGCTAATCTTATGCATATAAAAATGTGAACGAGAATGACCGGGTATTATTGACGATAACGAAACGAGAACGATTCATATTAAAAATTTCTCGTACGAGAACGAGCACGACACGATAAGCTTGACGCCACAACGAGCACGATACAATAATTTTTGAACTATCGTATCGTTCTCGTTTCGGTGAAGCACTAATTTGCTCTTCGGTTTTCGCCTAAATCGGTATTAATAAATGTATTCGTGACCGACAATACAATATTTGTTCCGCCAAATGCATAATTTGGCGATTATTTACATATGAATGTCTGCAACAAAGATTTATTTGTTCCGATCAAGTTGTCATTTGGTGTTTATTATCAGGATGAATGATATTTTTTAGTAAATACATATATGGAAGACGAAATCTACGCTATAAATGTGATATCAAAAGTCTTCTTAGATATGAGGCCAGAATGCAACAGAACGATACATCATTAAATAAAATTTAATCATTCTTTGGTTTTTGTCTTTGGCCCAAAATCCGCTGTTATAATAATTCCTTAATTTTAACAAAAATTCCACATTCTGCCAACTTTGTACAAGAAAGCTATTCATAGGAATAAGCGCATAGTAACATTTTTCAGCAGCTCACTTTAGACAGATAATAAACTAGCAAATGGGACAATAGAAGCTAAAATGTGCTTAAAATGAGACAATACAAAATAGAAAAAAAAGGAAGAGAAAAAAAATTGCCAACAACAACTAGGCTAAAAATGTAGCAACGACCTACCCAAATTAATGACAACAGTGCAGTGACAACAGCAAACGTAGAAAACACCAGGAATGTCAACAACAACAAAATACTACTACGATGAATGTACTACCGTGGGTGCTGAAAATGCCGCTGAAAAATAGATCCTGACAGCGACAATAGCGACAACAACAACAACAACAAGTAACGATAGTAAGGCAGCCTTCACGCTTTAATTGGCTGCCAACGACAAATGTCATACATTTTCACAAATGTCAAATGCAAACAATGAATAATAAAAGGGAAGGAGAACAAAAAATACCGTAATAACATTTCGCCATTGAAATGATTAAACAAGAAAGGGGAGAGCTCTTGACATTAAAGTGAGAGGGAGAAAAAGCATGCAATTGTCATTGATATAGTACAGCTGCAGATCACTACTAGAGCAACAACTGCAACAAAGCTGCGGCTTAGTAAAATCTCAAGGGGGACAAATACAAGAATTTCGCTAATCAACAACGTTCAACCACCAATCGTGGCTGATAAAACTTATGAGAAAGAGAAAGAGTGCAAACTATAAACAAAAATGGGGATCATTCTCTACAAAAGAAATGAAAGAAAAAAAGTGGCTTGTTATTTAGTTTACTGTAGCAGAGAGGCGGGCTTTGTTTACATTTTTTTGTACTCACTCTTTCTTTCAGACTCGAACATGCAGCTAAGTATCAAGCTCCAACTATCTCTTTCTATTACAACACTACCTTGATCGTTGCCATTGTTTCGTGCATTTGAGTAAAAAAAAACCTTGATATCAAATCGTTTACGGTTTCGGCTCAACGGTCGTTGTTGTTCGTCTACCAACCGATTGTTGTTGCCTGGGCATTATCAAAGACCGCCCATCGCTCAATTTTTAATTCCGGTATTTTAAAATTCAATTCAAATCATTGATTGAGTACCGAACAGTTGCCTTTGCCTTTATTTCGCTGGGAACCAGTTTTTTTTCGCTGTTGCTGTTGCTATTGTTGTTGTTGCCGAGCCGATGTTGCCACCGTGTTCGCGTTATTAATTCATACGACAACAACGGCGGCAACAAGCAGAGCTTTTGCTTTGCTCTCTTTAGTTGTAGACAAAGTCTCGTGCTGTTTGATCATCGTTGTAGCGCGCGCGCTCGTTTTGATCGAAAGCCCCCCATTAATAATAAGATATAGACGACAACTTCCGTCGGAAATACAACGCGTCGCAACGGAAGTGTATTGTTTTGATGTCGCGTGTTTTTCTAGGATTATGGGCTATGGTTCTTAACTTAAAGTTAAATTCGCAACATTTAACTTGTATTTGATAAAATAACAAAATTAAAAAATAAAAATAGAAAGAAGTTCAGCAAAAAATGTGAAAGAAAGCTATATCCTTTTTGTGGCCAAGTGCAATTTTGTATTTCCATATATGTAACCATTACCAAAGTACTTACTTTAACTGATTTTTCATTACCTGCATTAGTTCCTGAAATTAAAAAAATCATTATTAGTTTTTTATTTAATACACTATAAAAAAACGTGCTAATCGAACATGGATATGACAAGCGCTAATTCGTTAAATATGCGCCCACTCTTTGCCGGATATCCTTTTCAAGGTAAAATTCTATTGTGTTAAAATTTTCTTATTGTTACAACTGTGTAATCGTAAGAAAGATTTAAGTAAGAAATTTGAATCCTAGAACCGAAAGAAATAGTATTTTCCTACTGGTATGTTCTGAATTTCGCTTAACTAGTGTCCTTTTCATCTTCTTGTAAAATTGTGGGATACCGTTTTCAACTTTTTTCATGTTTTCCCGCATTTTTATTTTTCTTTCAAAACTGATCTCTTATATGGAGCCTTAGGACGATCGCTCTTACGGATAATTTGGGGAAGTCCAGTGTAAGGCTGGTGGTGTATCCGGTCGCTTGTGCTGCATTTGACTTATGCTTTTCCATTTCATTTCTTGTAACTTTTTTTTACTGATGATGTTGGGATAACAATTTTTATGATGCTCCGTTGGCAACAATTTACAAAGATTGGATTAAAAATAAGTATCATTTTGTACTCTGATATTTCGGAAGAGTCCCAAACTTTTCGAATCAGGAAGAATACGCCTGTAGCTTTGCGGATTCTCTTATTGATATCTTTTTGTGCTTTGTCTTACCGAGATATCTCTTATTGAGATTCTCTTATTGATATCTTTTTGTGCTTTGTCTTACCGAGATATCTTTAATGCCCCCGAGATATTTGGAATAGTAAAGGCGTTTCTGAAACTCGCCTTAATCTCTATTTCTTTTGCTTTAAGCGTGTTAATTTTCAAATCGCATTTTTCGTGACGCTATCTGGATATCGTCAATTTTCCCTTGCCAACATTCTTGACCAAAAGCAGGAAATACTCGTCGGCAAAAACGCGATCTTCAAGAAGTTTGTGAAAATTATAATCGATTACTACCTGAACGAAGATAGGGGACAACTTTGGCGTAACTTCGACTTAGATATGCAACTTTCAAGCAGCAAGCCATTATGAAGAATCTAACACTTAAAAACATTGTAGTGTGCTGCCAACTTTCATGGAATACATCTCGGCATTCCAGTTGTTTTTGCGAAGAAGATCACCCTTTTTTTTGGAACCACCAGTAAAGTGCCTTTAATTCAGTAAATAGTTGCAATAGTGATTTGTAGGATTCAAAATATATTTCCTTTGTAAGTTCCTTGCTATTTTTCGCGCTAATAGTGTATTTCAAGCATTGGTTACTGTGGAATATCTCATAAGATATCATGACTTTGTGTTTTATGGGCTATATCATGTTAGATGCTTAACTTTTTTACCGCTTACTCAGCGTTGTTTTTGTCGATCGTAGCAATTTAAGGTAAGGAGTGATCCTGTCATTATCTTGTGAGCTGAAACGATTTTCGCACTTATTTTAACTCAGATACTAAGATATTCTCCACTTCCTACCAACGTAAATGTGATTTCATTTAAACTATTTGGTTACCGGTGATGTCGTCCGCAGGAATCCAATTTTGTGATATTTTTTTCGGATAAAAAGGCTCTCTCCATCTAAAGAAAAGTTAATCTACTACTAAAATCATAAAATCATAAAGCTTCATTGGAAAAGTAAGCTCCAGGGAACTCGTTCCGATTTTTGACACATTATTTACATCCATTTCTCTTCGCGATGTTCTGCATCATCCTCAAAATCTGTCACGCTGAGGATTCTACCAAAGCATCGACGAATTTCTCTAGCATCTTTCCTTATCGTATGGCGTTTCCACTGCCACATTCGTAATCTCATTTAGTAGCATTATACAACTTTATTGATTATTGGTCGTCTTCTATTTCTTTACGTAAGATTTAAGAAAGTTTAGTAGCCAATAGCTTATCGTAGAGCTGGCATTGACAATATTTTTATATCGATGACTCTGTAAGTGCATAGACCCATATAATTGAAATTTCCCGAAGGCGAGCGAAAAATATTGTAGTTATTAAGCGATCGTGTATGAGATCCCATGTAAGCTGTTTGCTTCGGGGAAATCCTAGGCCACATTGTGAATAGTGAGCTTATCTCTTCCAAAGGACATTCCCGCTGTTACTAGATAGGGTTCGCCACATTCATTCTATCTGTAGTTAAGAATAAATATCAATTTCTATTCGAGATTTTCTAATTCTCTTTAATTTTTTCATATAAAAAAATTATTCAAATTTATGGCCTCTTTAGCAATAAGTTTTCTTAAATTCCTATAAGTTGTTTTCCCAGGATTTGGTTTGGCCATAAATAATTATAAAAATATAAAAAATTTCAAAATTGAAAAAATTTCTAAATAAATTTCCATTTTTTTTTTAAATTCCAGGGCAAGGTCGAGTTAATCAACTCGGTGGTGTTTTCATAAACGGTCGCCCACTGCCCAATCATATACGTTTGAAAATTGTCGAAATGGCCGGTAACGGTATAAGACCCTGTGTAATATCGCGACAATTACGCGTCTCCCATGGTTGTGTATCAAAAATATTGAATCGCTATCAAGAGACTGGTTCAATACGACCAGGTGTTATAGGTGGATCTAAGCCAAAAGTGACATCACCAGAAATTGATGGAAGAATTGAAGAGCTGCGAAAAGCAAATCCCGGCATTTTCAGTTGGGAAATAAGAGAAAAGCTGATTAAGGTTAGTAGTAGTTTAAAAATTTGTTGCAAACGACATGGAGTTGAGTGTACTCAGCGCGGTATTTGCGCTTTTACCTTAGCAGTAGATATTTGTATAATTGCATTCAAATAATATTATTGCAAAACAGCTGCATATATGAGGTCGTTTTCATCAATATTGGCAAAACAAGAAGGTCAAATATGCAATTTCAGGTGTAAAGTAAACAGGAAGCAATAAAATATACGGAAATAGTAATAAACAATAAAAAGTCTCGTGCTAGGGTATAAGGACAAATATGTACCACATGGGATCAGTTTGTACCTATGATAAAACTAATATCCCCAAAATTCTTCAGTATTGCAATACAAATGTGTTTTAGAATGAATGTTCCATGATCGAAAGACAATAAAACAGCAGTAGCTTAAACCACAGATAGACCTTCAGTAATCTTAGTGTTGGAAGCGGTAATAACAAAGAATTTCAAACAAAACGTCACGTGGCAGCACTTGCAGCGGTACTTCCTTCTTTTCTACTGACCTACCCGCTGACTTTGTTTATGGCACGTTGTACTTTCTACTACTACTGTACTGCTTTTGCTTGTGCCGCAAAATGTACGGAGCTTACATTGAGAAAATTTATCTACTGAAACTGAAATGTTTTCTTAATGATTCCAAAGTTAAGTGGGCAATCAGCAGCTTTAAGCCACAGAAAGCTGATAGCCCAATAACTTCGTCCCTTGCGAACTGCAAAAGATTATTAAAATTGCGGGTGCCCATTGACAGAAGAAGACGATCCTGTGCTGTGGGTAAAATAACCTTTTCATTAATGCTCCCATTTATTTAAAATTACATCGCTGACTACCTCAATCCAGGGTTGGTTGAGCCCTGTTAAAATATATATTCTAACTTCATATGATTTGATTTGATTTGATTTGTTTTGATTTGATTTGATTTGATTTGATTTGAATTGAAGCACGCCATAAGGTGTAGTGCTCTCACCTTTTCTGTTGAACATAGCTATTAATATATGACTACTTTTGCTGATAAATCATGGTTATGAAGCTATAGTGCAAGCGAAAAACAATATAATGGATTCTTGTGACACTCGGCTGCTCTAAAAGGCAAACATTTTTAGTGATAGCTCTTGTTTTGGGATTAAAACTCTTTGTTTTTGTGCGACCAATGAGCTGTCAAATCAAGTTGTAAGAAGTTAAAAAAGCATGTGATCAATTTAGTGAAAGATATAGCGATGATCTAACCCTGTGCAATCTAATTTGTTATTCAAGAGTGTCATTCCCTTAGGAGAGGCTCTAAATTTAGCAGTCAGGTAAAAGCTTAATGAGAAGTTGCGTCTATGGGAACCTAACCCTCATCAGTACCATCATCGATATTAATTTCAATTCACCGAAGATACAACAAGTTGGCGATCGTCGGGACTAAGATATGGGATAGTAAAGAAAAGGCAAAGTATTTGTTTTAGTTTTGTTGCAAGAATTGAATTATTCACTTTCTGACTAGGCTTGTCTTCTTCAAAATTCGTTGATTGGGCTTACAACAATGGCTTCAGTTGTACATACATTTTGGCAATCCCAATGCGAGTAAGCCATATCTACTCTGCTGAGGTAGAAAATTTTATGAAACATTATATGTGATTGGGTCACCTTTTATCTGCATTTCCAAAGATTCTTCGATGCGGGAAGAAACCTATCAATGCATGGCTCTAAAGAGATATTATTTCAAACTTTCCGAATTTCCGCTCTCCTGAAGATGTCTTCTGTTTCTGAAAGGGCACCGCGCAACAAGGAAGAAGACCATGTTTGGTGGACCTATCAGTTAGCTATTGCAAAATAAGAACCTGTTTCAGTAGCTTTGCACTCTGAATTATTAACTTGTCAAACAAAGTTTTGCAATCGAATGTTTTCAAAAAATTCCTATTCCCTTTTTTCATAATAATGTTGACTATTAGTGAGCACAACTTAATAGAAAGTGATTTCTTTCAGTGCACCATGCAAAAAATGTTTTGCACCATTCATTGACAAATTTGTCAACCTTCTCTCATATATTAATCTTTATTTCTGCTAGCCATTTTATTATTCCATAGTTGCCACCCAAGCTGTTAACAAATCGATTAAAGCATGAGTAACAAGGTGCAAGTGTTGTCGAAGTATTTCCGGTACCATAGGTGTATTATTAGCAAGTCAGATATTGGCACGCACACCATTGACAGTTTTTGGCTTAAGGCTCAAAAACTAAAAACAATAAGAGCACAAAAAAAGTCATTCATTGTCGCCGAACTACAGTCACGATCCGTTGGCGTCGGCATTAGTGATCGTGTTATCCTTTTACGCAATAATACGATCGTATGTCAATGAATTAGTGCGATCGATCGAAAGTCAGCACAGCACACAGTACAGACTAACCGACTGACTGACTGGGTGCCGCCCTTTTGTCTGAACAAATAAGCGTAACTTTGTCTTTAGGCCATGTTTTATATCGCTTTGTATAAGGTGAAAAACAAAAACCTACGTCACTCAGCGGTTGCTTGGATTTTTGGCAGACCAACTGTCTGTCTACATACATTAATTTTGTTCAATATATTATTTTTTTGGCGATCACATTGAACGTGTTAGCATTGTTATGTTACTTTTACTTGAAGCAGCAATTAGTTACACTTTATGTGCGAAACAAAGTCATATGATAAACCAGCATTGATGATCGCCGTTTGGTCTATGCAATGAGCTATCTATCGATCGTTTATCGTATGATGGTCGATTGTACGATCGATGACGGCAAAAAAAAAACGCGCGCGCAATAAGCAATTCATATCAGGCGGCGAAAAAAGTCAAAAGTATCTACTGAATGTTGAGAGAGGAAGACAGAGGAAGAGAGAGAGAGCGAGAGAGATAGCGATAAAGTAGTGTGCTATATCTGGCTAACATGTAAGGATGTTCGCCAGTAAAAACAGCCTCCAGGTGCGCTTCACGCTTAATTAGAATATGTGCGCCGCACTCAGTAGGTTGGTTTGTGCTGAGGCGAGGGCATACCAAATCGTTGGTTTGTTCAATCGATCTGTCGTTTTTTTTTGTTAGGCGATCTTTGAGTTTTATTAAAACATGATCATGATGCATGCATATGTTGTATCAGATAGTTTTTATTGCTGCTTAGTGCATTTGACGTATGCGATTACTTCTGGTGATCATGCATTTTGCGGCATGCCGCACATGTTGCAATTTAATCGAATGTTTATTTTTATTACACGAGAGAAAATTGTTCCTATTTTTATAGTTTTGTAAAGTTTAATTTAATTTATTGAACGCGAAATTTGAGACATAATACGGCTTCTTTTATGTGGTCAAATACAATCTTTTAATATAGTAAAAAATTTCTAAAACCTCTAATATTTATACTACACATATATCATCCAAAAACAAAACAGTTTTAAAAAAGACAACATTCGCAACAGTCAATTCCATTTGAAAGATTTATAGACACAATTGAAACTGCTTCAAGTTTTGTCTAAGGTGTCTTTCCCAATTTGGAATCAAGTGAAGATTATTCGCTGCTAATTGTCAGGGATAGCACATTCCTTTTTAACTTTATAATGATAAAATTGGAGGTCTTAATTTTACTTAATCTGTAAGCAGCACTTCACATCTCTTCGAAAAAAGGTAGGTGCTAGAAGCTAGGAGGACTACAGGCTGCGACCTCGAGGGATCCGCATCAACAAGAGCTTGTGCTTTACAATATTGCCAAAAACAATAAGCCATTAAGGACATATTATCCTTATGAAGCAACCGAAATGATATCAACACATATTCATTTCAAATGGTCTGTCTTTCAAAACGGAATGGGTTGAATTTTCTTTTAGTAATCAATTTGGGCACGCCGCACAGTGGAAGATCATGGCCATAAATAAAAAAAAGTTTAAGTGGTAATGATTTTAAAAAAAACTTTTTTTCTCTAAGGAAGCTATAAAAGATATCGCACGATTTGTAACATCTTTGAAATCATCATTGTCAACTTAATTCAAATTGATATTCATTTTGAGTAAAAACTCTCATTCACATCCCTACTTTGTATAGGAGGTAGGCATGTCCATGAGAAGGTTTTTTTTCATATTCACAAATATTTGTTGTCTTATCCTAAGAAAACATTCGTACCAAATTTTTATGGCCACCGTTTCAAAACCATTCACTGTGCGCCGGGAACAACACGAGATCTTCGAATATTGAGTGTTTTCGTTTGGTTGAAATTCAATTATTTTAAAAAACACATTGCAAGCCCAGGACTAGGTATATTCCTTGTATTCCTGTTAATCCCACCATGTTTAATTTGTATTCAATAAAAGAAGAGGAGTCTCACATCACAAGAACTCAAGAAAAATGCAAAATAATTTAGCGCCTACAATCCAAGGGCATAGCATTGAGAGACGGTTGTGGAGGTCCCACGTTTAAATAAATTAATCAGAGTTCTTGCTACTGTGATGAAAGTCTTCATTTAAAGTATCATGCAATTTATAACTTTTTGAAAATTCATTATACGTTTTTTGGCGGCGACGCCCACTTTGTTAACTTGGCAGAGATGAAAAACTCGGGTATTGATTAGTTGTACTTACTCGAAAAAAAACCATAGCAATCCAAGGTATTTTACTCCCCACCCAAGTAACACTACTGGCTCTGTACATAATAGAGGTGTTGAAAACAGCCTACAGCGAAAACGCTATTCATTAGTTCTTTTCATTTACCTTCATATTTAACATTTTAAACCATTTAGCGACTGAAAACCACCCCAGCAGGAACTTAAGTTGAAGTTCTCATACTAAAAAGGTTACAGTAACAAGCAAGGATGCACTGGCCGAAACTCGTTTAGCTCTTCCAGCTCTTATAGCTATAACAAAAAATCTCCAGCTCTTCTCGAGCTCTTTGCGTTATTGGAGCTAAATCATTTCTGTTCACAATCACTGAATGCTCGCTTAGCTATTTCCGTTATTCGAAGTTAAAACTTTCGGCTTACAATCGCTGCATGCTTTTTATTTGTGTGGTTTTGTGTTCAAGAAGCTTGCTCCTTAAGCTTTTCGCAATTAGCTTGCCGCAGCTAATTTAAAAATTTTCGTCCTTTTTTGCAAAATATTATTGAGATTGTTTACCAAAACTATTGTTGTAGCCAGCTTCCGAAACAGAATTTTGTGTGCATCTCTGCTATAAAGCATAACTAACATTAAACACATTTTTATTGACCAATCAAAGGTGTTTAGTTCTAAGAATTATCATTTCGTTCTTCATTTTTTTCTAAAGACCACACCTGTAAATCAAAATTGGACCACCAAAATTCTACGAAATACCACTGCCTCAAGGTATATTGTAGCGTGGTCGCTTCGTTCCCCAAAACACATACAAAGGTATACAAAACTTTGGCATGACACCAAGCATGTGTCAATCTATCTAAGCCATCTATCTAGAAGCTGTCATCTAATTAATTAAAATTCAATTGCGCCCGTGTTAGAAATTGAAATGCGCTTGTCAGTGAACAAGATAAGCTGTCACAAGCCAAAGAAACTACAACAACAAAATATGGAAAAAAATCGGAAAAAATAGAGAAAAATCAACTACTGTGTACTGAGCTGAGCAACAACATACGAATGCAGTGTCAGTGCCAAACCAGATATGATATGTTTTTATGTCCAGCTGCCAGTTTGTCTTGTAGCGCGATCTATCTGACCGAATGAATACCTGTCTGTCTGTATGTCTGTTTGTCTGACTATTCAACCGTGTGCGCATATTCAAATGGCGTAATGCCCTAGTGCTTAAGCTTTCACGTTCGTTTGCATTTCGTTGGATTCAACTCTTTGGGTCCGGCACAACAAAAAAAAAACTTTAAATCAAATCATTTTTATGTCAAATTCAATAAAAATAGAAGCAAGTAGCGCTGCTTCATCAATGGGTCCATTGCAATGAGATATCAAGCTATCGTGCTGTTAAACGATACCTTACTTAATATTTGATATTCATCAAGCAAAGGTGTGGTTTATTTGTTATTGATATTTTTGGAGCGATTTCTTTGCATGATCGGAAACTATAAAGAAAAAATATCGATATCTACCGGAGACATTGAAAAAGTATTAGCACTTTCCGATACTTTTGAATTTTGCAATCAATATTTATATTGCCATTTAGATAAGCGGTTTGTAAAACTATTGATACTTACCGATTATAAGCAATCGGTCTTTTTTAGAGTTTTCGTGTGCCGTTACGTAATAGTTTTGATAGAAATACATATTTTAAGCTGATTGTATTTACTTGACACTTTTTAAAAAATCATTCATCATCAACTCAATTCAATTGATACCTTAGACCTCAATGTGTTCATATTTAATACCACGTCACACATCGTAACACAAATAAACCCCTTAAAATTGTACTTCGGTTTACCATGTATCCTGCTGTTTAGCTGACATCTGTGGCATGTAGCTTAGCTAAAACTAACAGATTTCAAATTCGAAAAAATGTGTGTTGTGCCACCTTAATAGCAACAGCATTAACAAAATGTACTTAGGTTTAAGAATGTTTAATATTAAGAAAAGAACATGTAAGAAATCTAAAACACCAACTAGCCGCTGAGAATGCGATCATGCCATTCAACGGAAGTCACATTTACAAGAGCTTAGCACATAGCGCATGGTTACCAGCGTTAGTTAATTTCTCCATAGACGGCTACTAGTAAAATACGCATGACTTCAATTGGTCCAACCCTTTACATTCAATGATTTTTTAATAGCCATCATCCTTAAACTCAGATCACAGGAATTCTTTTTATTCCTACCACAGAAAGAGGTCTATGGGCACAGCTCTTAGCCAGCGCCGTATTAAGAATTTATAAGGTCCGGGGCAAAAACTGGAGCTTGGTGTCTAGGCTCCATCTGTATAGAATCCTCTAGTTAATACGTTAATCCAGCGCTGTTTGGGACACCTTTGAGTTTGGGGCTCAGTACTTTGGTCCCCTCTAGTCTTATCTTAATCTAGCGCTACTCATAGTTATAGAAAGTTTTACTCTTACTCAGTGGCGTCACTTCACCAAATCTTGGGGGGGGAGGGGGTGAGAATTATAATTTCACCACTATTAGATGAGTTTATTGAACTAATGTATTGAAAAATACCTTATTTAATGGCCCTTGAGGGACCAATACCCTCCCCAGCCCCACTGAATTGACGCCACTGCTCTAACTTATTTTTAATACATAGACGGTACTTGAAGCAATGTGAAGCTTAAAGAAAAATTTGCAAACTGCTCGATAGTCGGAATTTCATCTGTCTTAGTTCCCGTAATGTGGTAAACTGGCTTCAACCGTGGACGCTTATGATTTAGCGCCAAATTGAAGTGAAGCATTTTTGATTTGGATTCAAATAGAATCCACATTGATTTAAAGTGACTTCATATTAATATGATTCAAGGTGACAAAGTGTTTAATGTGAAATAAAAAAGAGCAATTTCAAATACTTCGTATCTTCTAAATCCAATGTAAAGTTCTTCAAGATTGAAGTAAGGTTAAAAAATGTTATTTTCAATACGTTTCGAATTCAAAACGAATTTAATGTTGTTTGTGTTAAAAATAAAAAGGAAAAAGGTTATTTTTACTATTTTCAACATCAAAACTTGCACATTTACATCAAAAATGAGGTTTTCAAATTTGTAATGCCATTTTTCACTGAGTGCAAGTTTTACATTTTGAGATTGTGGGATTAACCAAACGCACTTATATTCAATTCGGCAAAAGTCAAGAAATTGCAGAAAATAGAGAAAAAAATATGCTCGAGATCCGAAAAGTATATTTTGAGTTTAAGTTCAGTACAATCACAAAAAGTTCTATTGCCATTAACGATTTAAGGGCTGTATACAAAGTCGTATTGAAAGTGAGGCTAAGACACGTCTTAACCATCCACTTTATGTAAGCGATAAAAATTTTCATAAAAAAGTGGCAATCCTGTATTGCAACTGCTGCATTGCACTGCGCAGCCGCAACTACTTAAGCCAACAAATAACGTAAGCCAAATGTAGAAAATGTGTAAGCCATCAAATTCATTTCTTGTGGCGTAAGTGTAACCACAATAACACCAACAAAAATGATAAGAAGGTGTCAGATATTTAGCGCATGCACACATTACGTGACGCGCACACTTGCTCACACCTGTATTGCTGAGCGCGCGCGCACTCATATTTATAGGCATTTCAACTGTAGTATGAGACATCTTTTGCGCGCAGTCGGTCGAAAGCATTTTTTTTTTGTTGTACTTTTTTTTTTTTGATCTCAAGTCACTTTTTTAATTGGATTAATCCATCCATCAAAATTGTTGCGCATTATTAAAAGAGATACAAAAAAATCAAATTGAAAAAGAATGATGATAAAAAGAAAAAAATAATATAGAAAAGTTCTGCTGCAAGTATTTTTGTTCTTAATAAATTTTATTTTTTTTTAATTTATTTTCTTTATGACAGTTTTGACACTTCATTTTGGTGCACATGGATTGGATTATTTCCGAAATAAACTAGCATTTATGTATAGGATGTGATCCTACCAAAACATATTAAAACACATATTCAAACTGATAATAGGGCTGTTCACTGTATCATAGAATCTACTTTGTTCATTTTACAACACAGTAATTTTTGGAAAAATTCTTGCACGATAGTTGTGAAAATGAAGCCTGCTTTCGAGTGTGGTAATGTGATAAAGTTATGTGTGTTCAATGTGCTTTGTACATAGCACAGAAAATTAAGCAAATCTTCAACGTCTGTTGGCAAATGAAAATAATAAACAGGAGAAACCAAGCAAAGTTTCCAAAATGCTGGATTTTCGTGATTAAATTGCAGTCAGCAGTAAAATGTCACAATGTCTGAAATAATGAAATATTGTTCATACTTGCAGTGTTTCATTCATATAAATATTTTGTATAGTAATTTTACGCAGTATGAAACTGTGAATATACCTAATGAACAATACAATAAAATACTTTTTACAATCGAGATTTTTTTAAGCTTTTATACACGCAAGGGGAAATGGCATTGCAAGTTGAATTTTTGATTTGAAGTCGCTAATTCTGAAGTTAAATATTGTAAAAATAATAAACCATAATAATGATGGTGTAGGCAGTTGCCTAGTCTGCCTATGGGTAATCCGTCCCATCTCTGTTTATTGTACAGCTTACGTCCTATGCTAGTCAAGTCTTAATTATTGAATTTTCGCAGCTGCAACTGGAAGTATGCAGGCCTATAGAGTGTCGATTGACAAGATTTTCTAGCATCTTTCCTGCTGATATGACCTTTCCATTGCTAGCGACTTTTTATAATCTAAATTGAGATTACTGCTTCACCGAGAACCGATAAATATCGTTATTGTTCTCGTTATCAGGAGCGAAAACGATAACGATAACGAGACGATATCAAAAAAATTATTTCTCTTACGACCGAGGGCGAGAAAGAAAATTGTCTGGCCGATATCTCGTTCTCGGTGATAATTTAATGTGTATCTTACGATAGACACTAAATTATCGAGAATGAGATTCAGCCAGAACTTCCATAGTACAAAAACACTTAAAACGCTATATTTTGGCACCTAAGGTAACAGGCGTTTTAAAATTCGGGGCTACGTTGTATATTGTCTATGTTAAGTATCTCATGAGATCTGAGCTAGATTACATAAAGGGGCGTGGCACCTTCATAGAACAAAATAACTTGAAACGCCACATTTTGGCGTCTATCGCAGCTACAGTTGTGAAACCTTATGCGTAAATGAAAATGGTTTGTGCTAAGGTAATTGGTTATAGCTCCTCCCATTCAACAAAAACCCTAACGTTGCGATTCTTGGAACTTAAGCCAAGTTGTGAGATTTCGTACTTGGAGCCAATTGTCTGTAGTAAAGACTGCTTAAAATGTAGACGTGGTTGTACAACGGACAGTGCGCGGTAAAGCCACTGGTCCAGCTAGTTTTATATATATAAAAATGTGAACGAGAACAAACGAGAAATATCGGCGATAACGAGACGATATCGATACAGATCGAAAATTGCTCGTGCGAGAACGAGTACTAGACGACAAGCTTGACGCCTCAACGAGCACGATACGATAATTTTTGAATTATCGTATCGTTCTCGTATCGGTGAAGCACTAATTGAGATGGGGTTATGGTTGGGTGACTGTTTCACTAACATATTCTCTTACATCGTTTGTCAATCTAAAGCTCTATATGGCTGGTATACAGTAAGGCTTTTGAACTATAAGATTAGCAGACAAATTGTTGTCAGAAAGCCAATTGTTCTGCAATTCCATCCAAACCGAAAATATCACTAAAATGCACTCATAGTGCTGTGCGTCCTTAGTTTTAACTAAAGTTATTTTTACTTTCAATTACATAAATCAAACGCTCTTCAGTTTTAAAGAATAAGGAAGCTGAATTAATCTTATATTAACATATTATATACGGTAGCACTCAATATTTGTTTATTAAAAGTCATATGACAACATTTAGAAACATATAATTTATTACGCCAAGATAATTTTATAAAAAGCCATAATTTATATTTATGACAAAACCAAAGATACTTAACAAAAGCCTAAAAAAAACCAAGCAGTCAAAATTACAAATGCTTATCTTAATTATTTAAAAAAGGGATATAAATTAAGTAAAGTTTTTATCTCTTGATTACCATATTTACTAATATGAAATATTGTTATTCGATTATAGGAGGGCTTTACCGATCCACCATCAACATCATCGATAAGTCGTTTACTGCGTGGCAATGACCGTACAAGTGACGATGGACGCAAGGATTACAGCATACATGGGATATTGGGTGGTAAGTTACAAAAAATTTAAATTTTTTTAGATTTTTAAGCTGTCTCTATTTTTCTACTTCAAAGACCATTTGACAGTTTTATATAGAAATTCTATAAATAACTAATTCAGCAACATTACAAAAATAAATTTTATGTTATAAAAATTTATCGCATCTAAGAATAAAACTACCATTACGATCACTCTTATTCATAGGTACACTCTTAGACACGATCTCAATTGGGCTCTTACTCTCTTTGTATATTCTAAGCAAAATTTCACTGCATCATGTTTTTATTGTTTTTCCCTCCCTATTACGATCAACACTCAGTGATAGGAGATAGAAAATTATTCGATCATTTATCTGATGATTTGAAAATCATCATCAAATCATTTGCTGGCCAAAATGAATGGACCCAACAAACGAACGAAAGATCGAACATTTTGCTATACCCGTTCAGTTTTGACCGTCGTTGTCGGTCTTCGGCTTTGATCGTCTTAGTTCGATCTCGTATTAAAGACACTGAGTTGTAATTTAACGATCCGTTCAAAAAAAAAAAATAAAAATCGTCCAACTTATCATCGATCGTAATATTTGACGCTTAGACGATGACACCTGAAAAGCCAAAAAAAAACTTGTATTTCTTTCTCCACCTCTGCTCAGCTGCTTTTTGTTCTGCTTTTTTGTAAATCTTCTGCTCAATTTGAAAATTAATAAGCCTTCTATAATTTACACGTGAGAGCCAATAAGGCTGGCATGGTATTTAAGCTGTTGAAAAATTTATGCAACATATTGTTGTTGTTGCTGTTGTTGTTGTAGAGGAGCAGCATTTGAGCTAATCATTAAAAATGCAAAGTCATTTCGAAAATGTTCATTAAAGCAGGCGAGAATTTGTTAATTTTATCTTGTGTTCTGTTCTTTTTTTCATCAGTTTTGATTGAAGCCCATATGGTGGGTTTGAGAGCAATATGCTTACAATTCTATATTTTGGTTTCTTGCTGGAGAGGACTTTGGAAAAAGAGTGCGTCTTGATTTTTCCTACTTAGTTTTAGTGATATAAAAGTTACCAACAACAGGGAAATTGAGTTTGTCGACGAACACTTAAAATTCTCAGAAGCTAAAACAAAGCGTAGAGTATAAGCAGCATGTAATAAAAGTCAAAGGACTCTGCTCATGATGTATTTTTTCGGGTTCATGTCAACTTCAGCATAGTTCCGCTTTATTCTTGAGGATTCATTTTACAATCAATGGCAAATTGTGCTTTCCAAAAATTGACTCAAGACAAACACTTTAAGGGTCCAGGCTGCCACTGCCGAAATTCATTTGCGCCCTCTCTTCAGTAATTGGTGCAAAGTTTTTTTGTTCAAATTTGCGCCTAAATGATCTTTCCAGAATCCAGTTGCATTCATTTGGACCTATTTGAGGATGAATAAAATAAAGCAATGAGTTGAATTCCATAAATACATATTTGTGTCAAGATCACTAGTGATCTCTTGTCTTTTTTAATAAATTGTTGTAGAATTCTCTCAATTTATTTTTGTTATTTAAAAAATTTGCGCCATAACGCAATGCGATCATTTTTAAACTACAAATTACAGTTTACACGATCGGCTACTTGCGTTTGTCATCTTTTATCCACTGTTCTTATATCCAACTCTTTTGCACACAAAAATTTAAACCGCTTACTAGATCAATAACGTACAGCTATTAACAAAAGCTTACAAACAATAATACAATTTTAATTGTTGATCAGCATTGATTGAACATCGAACGATCGATCGGTTGCGGCATTTTTACTTTTAACATTTTTTGGTGAAAATCTATAACAAAATAGAAAAAAAAATCATATCAAAGAAGCTAATAATAAATACAATAAATGTAGAAAAACGAACGATCAAACTAACGATCGAATCATCGATCTTGGCCAACTAACAACAAATAATCTTTTCATCTATCACAACTCAAACATTTGTACAACTGAGACTTCGTATTTCTTTTTTCATATGCGCTATTTTTCTAACATTTTTGTCATGTCATCTGAGTGCGCCTCCCAGACCGCCCACCTACCCTCAGCTAGAGATAGCTACTACTTCTAGACTGGTCACCTTATTAGGTGGCCAGACAATATCATATTTTTCGTTGTTTATTATTAGCCAGTTTTGTTAGCCACAGACAAGCAGTAGCCTGTTTCGTTACTGCTGCGCTTGGTCTTCATCACCTTCAATGGATTTTCTTTGGGCCACGTTCGTTTTTAGTTTTTGTTCTTTTTTATTTTTATTAACTGTTGTTTTTGTAATAATTTTTTGGACACCACGTACAACAACAAGCAAATGCGTTCGAGAGATCAAAGCGTACCGCCGCGTAGTAGAAAAATGAAATCAAAGTACAAATCAAATGAAATTATATGAGAAAAATTAAATAAAAGAAATGAAGGAAAAAAAAAGCATAAAAGATCATCATCAAGGGGAGCTATACAGACACACGATGTGCATTTGTATTGTTTTTGTTGTTGTTGCTGTTTTTGTTATTGCCGTTGATGACGCTTATTATGCGCTTTGAATGATCGCCAGCATGGAGGTTGAAATCAAATCAAATATGCCACAATGATATCTCAAATAAAATGCAGTCGTACAAAAATTTCTAAAATAATGTAGAAAGAAAACATATTGCAAAATTCAGTTAATATGGCATGTAATAGAGCTAACGTGATAAAATTTGGCAAAAAGTTTTATAAGAGATCAAGCCTAATCGTTGAAGATATCGCACCGATATTTTTAGCCTTTGTCTGCAGTAAACGCAGTATAAAACTCGAAGATCATTGTTTCAGATAAAATAATCTCCTCCAAAAAAAATTGACAATAAAATGGGATAAGTAACTGAAGTACAAATGTGTAAAACACTAAAATTATTCCATCAGTGAACAGCAAATCAGACAATGGCTTCCTCATTCCATTCTTCACTATATCCGTTTAAGGTCGCTGAGGAAAGCACAGTGGAGGGAATCGAAACTTGCAAATTGCGACCTCGAAGTCTATTACACGTTATTTACTAAACATAAAACTCACTAAAATAATTGAAAACCATAATGTTCTTAATAAGGAAATTAACTTATTTGCATTCTTTCGTAGAAATTTAAAACTAACACTTTTCGGTGATACATTTTTTAAAATTATTTTGTGTTTGGAAATCTTCTTGTGTCAATATTAAAACAAAATTTATCAAGCTAAATTTATAATGCATCAATATAACGCTTAAGAGCTTTAAATTCACAATGCGTCACATTGAGATTTTCGGTAGCTCCAGCTTAAAAAACAGGTACAACTGACACATGCCAGATTCTATTTGTTGCTATTGCTGTTGCTACAAAACATATGTTTGCTTTCAATTCCAACAACCACAACAATACAAAATAAAATTAAATAAAAAGTTGAATGCACCAGTTTAAATTGTATAAATCGAAATGGTACACGCGGAGAAAAGAACCAAAAAGATTACATTGATTGATGACAATTTTTGTTGCCCCCACAATTTTTTGGTATGAAAAAATGAAAAAAAAAAAAAAATAGAAATGAATCGTAACCACCAGCAAGTTGGAAAAACAACAAAATACATACACGCTTGATTGATTTTTTTACTAGTGCCTGATTTTTTACTATTTTTTTTTTCTTAATTCTACACATTCCAATTTCATGGCACAAAAGTTATGTTAAGCTGTCTGTCAATATTGTTATTATTAATATAACGTTTACAACTTTTTGGTAAAGGTCAAATACACTTTAGTAAATACTCAGAACACTGGGTTACTATTAATGTAGAAATTAAATGTCATTGCCAAGAGGATAGTAATAATTAGATTGTGATCGTTTTCTATGCCACTTCTAAAGGATATTCTCTAAGGGGAGAGTTGAGGCAAATTGAGGACTCCACTCATCGTAGTGATGTCAGGAAGCAACTGATGCATAGTAGGTAGCGTTTGTTTCACATTGGGCGGTTAAGTAATAAATTTAACAGCAGTTAGTGTTTGCACTCAGAGTGGGCGGCTACATAAAAGTGCATCGGAGCACTAAAGGTTCCGGCGGCTATCATACTCGTTTCTGCTGCATAACATTGATAAAACGCTTAAGATTTAACGCCAAAGCCGAATATATTTAAATTGAAGAGAAACATTTTTGATTTGGATTCAAATTGAATCCACATTGATTTAAAGTGAGATCATGTTTAAATCAAAGTGATAAATCTAAAATTAAAAAGATAAATTTCAAATACTTTGCAACTTCAGAGTGCAATTTAAAGTTTTTTAAGATTGAAATAAAGTTAAAAAAGTTATTTTCCATACTTTTCAAATTCAAAATGAGATTTAAAGTTGTTTGTGTTAAAAATAAAGGAGAATAATGTTATTTTTAGCATTTTCAATTTGAAAATTTAGCGCGTTGAAATCAAAAATAAAATTTTTAAATTTGCAATGCCACCCTTCCCTGAGTGTGATCCCATACCGAAAGTCGAATTTGGTAATGAAAAGCTCAGTTTTAATTGATACACATTCAATCGCTATATAAAAATTAAACAAAACTCAAAGATGCTTTTTATATAAAATTTGAGTACAACATTTTCTCGATTAAACATCAGATCCGAATGCGCAAATCATGCGGCTATCCTAAGACATCATCGAAATGGTGGTTGAAACAAGAAATATGTGAATCGCAGAGATATTGGATAGAATTGAAAGAGTTGCTAATCCTGGTACTCTTCCTTATGTCGAACAGGAACGTTGAAAGCTTATCATCCTTGCGGGAGCGTTCAGCACTGGCAGCTGTGGTTTGCAATGTGTGCAAATCGATATCAACTTGTGGAAAAAACATGTTCAATTTCTACGAAACAATATAATTTCACAACTCAAATGGAGAAAGACAAGCTCTTGAGTTTGCTTCAGATGAATGATTTCAGTCGATAATTTTTTGCAATTTCCTCATATTTCTCCATGAAACTGCCTGGAGCGTTCATGATATACGCTTCTTCCATCCATCCTTAGAAATAAATAAATCTTGACAGCAATTTGAACTTTTGGCAAATTTTCGATTGATTCCTGAGATAACTGAAGCAAATATACCGAAGAAAGTATCTCTCTGGAAATCGAATTCTTTTTTGGAACTATCATTGTCTTCGATTGCAGTCAGAGCAACAATATATTTTCTTTTCCGACGAGCAGGCAATAATATCAAAGTATCTTCTATATTATTTGCAACCACTCAACATTCTTGCAAGAATTTCCGCAAAAGCTGCAAGTCACCGAGAAAACTCATAAGATTTTTCACTTGCATGCCTATGGTCAAAGTACTTTTCTACATGTACAAGCCTATTCAAAGAACTACGGGTCCGGGAGGCATCCTCCCGTTAACCTCCTTCCCTCGCCACCTGTCGTCGGGCCTGATAATGAATAACTAATAAGATAAAGAATCCTTTTTCAGTTGATTGCATCGCAGACACAATATTTGAATTAATTGATTTACTGAACTGCGATAGATCTTTCTCTATCTCCGTTGCAATTAGCTAAGGCAAGCAAAGTTATTTCGGTAATGTGTGACTTCTGAAACTTCAGTTTCGCTAACGCAGTCGGGCGCGACGTTATTGTGTTTGTTTTAATATAATCTGTATATAACTTCCCTCAAGACCCTGCTAATCTTCACCTTGAAATCACATCTATTAACAGTAGAATTTTTAAATATTGAATATTTTCCACACAGCTTAGCAACTCCACCTTTTTTATAACAAAAAAAAAATGGCTGAAGAAAACTTTAAAAATGGATGCAGAATCAATCATCCATTATAAGCAGCGTTTAAAATTAGACTTTTCCTAACAAAGCTTCATTTTTAACACCTCGCTAATTACGAATAAACTTGATAATATAGCACCACATATGAAATAAAATTTATAAAAGTCAGGCCTAAAAAATTAACATGCACTCACATGCATAGAACTTGAAAACAATTTGGTTAGTAACCTGAGCGCTAACTATTATTAATTAATATCATGTGAATAATGGCGATAGTAAAAAAAATCAAAGTAATTAATCTTTATACAGAATTTTGGAGCACTTGAAGCAAAGATTTTCAAAAGTTTTCAATAAATGTTAAGATTAATTTCTGGCCGTAAGCAAAGCGCCAGTAGGTACTTTGTAAGATTGCTGTATTCCTATAACTCTGAGAGGAGCATAAAGCCAAAATAAAACATCTCTGTCGTTAGCGATACTTCGCAATGACTCTTATTTCCTTACACGAAATTCTCGATTGTTGAATTTCCTTTTCAGCGATCTTTTACTGGTAGCTTTTGGTCTAAGACGTCTTCTACTACCTTGTGCATTTTACTAAAAGACCTGGCACTAAACTTTATTAGTGGGAGTTTATGGAGAGTATGACCTAATCTTCCACATTTGCGTTTGAATTGTAAGTGTAAATCGACATTTGAGATGGTATTTGGCCAACAGACTTTTAGTATGCATTTTTGGCATGTGTTAAGGAAATCAGAAATACACCGCCTACAATTTTTCTAAGCAACTTTATTAGAGAACTAAGTGATAAAGTAATCGTTAGGAAACTTAACATAGAAAAACTACGTGCTATAAGTTATCTTTAAACCAAAATTGGGATAAATTGTAACAGTGGGCGTGGCATCTCCCACACTAACAAAAAACATTCAATGTTATATTTATTGTGCTATGAGAGTGATTTGGTATGATGACGACCAAAATAACTTAAAGTCGATGGTATTGCATAAGTGGGCATGGCATCACCTATGTATAAACACAATTGATAGTATGAATTTAAGTGAATTATTGCAGCAATCATCTTGAAATTTACCATAGCAGGTCAACTCGCTAAAGGCAGCAAAAATAGCATCAGTGGGTGTGGCACCTCCCACACAAGTAAAATAGTTTAAATGTTATATTTAGGTAAACTGTGTCAACAGTCATAGTGGATTGTAGCAGTGCCCTAAATTGTAAAAATGAGTCCGGCATATTTCAATTTTGTTCTACTTTTTTTAACATTTTTGAACTTATTTCACTGTTTCAATGTTTTAAAGTATAAGTATAGTTTTGAAGTTAGAAGCAATTATTATCTCTATGATCGCATAAATGGATTCACATGCAAGATTTCAACATGCCTGACTTTGAAACACTAAAACTAAAGGACTGATTTTTGCAGCAAGATCATCATCCATAATATCACCTCATGCGTATCTTTTCTAAATTTCTCATCAATAACACCTGTAAAAGCGAAACGAAGATATTAACTTATTTAACGGTCAACCTATTAACTTGGCTAATTAGACAGTTATTAAGAGGAGGAGCCTCAAACTGTGGTGTGCCCTTTCACAGTGTGCATGCTGAAAAAGCACTAAAGTAGCACTAAAATTGTACAGCACATTTCAGATAAAAAAAATTGAATGATAAGTATGATCGATGATTTTGACAGGGTCAATTTATCAAAAACACTGCTTGCTACCAAAGTTAATAAATGCGAGGAAAAAACAAAACCTCAATTTTACTCTCAATCATTAGGAATCCAAAAAGCCAAAAAACAGAACATAACACAACAAAGCAAAACAAAACGTAACAATGCACAAAAAAAGGGTTTCACTCAACAGTAGCCGCCGCCGCGTTGTTATGCCTCTGTTTTTTAGATTTTTTTTTTCTGGAAATTTTTAATAGCAAACAATAACAAATTAATATTTTGTTTAGTTTTAAACGATTAATTGATTTTTTTTCTTACGATTTCGCTTTAAGTTCCATCTTCTTTTACGTTTTCGTACGCATATCTTTTTAAATTTGATTTTATGTTTTTTTCTCTCACTTTCCGTTGTTGTCAATTTTTAATTAAGTTTTATTGTACCAGAAGATTAATCGTATTCGGCTTAAAGTTTTGACATCAAAATTGGCGGTTGTGTTAAAAAGAGGAGTGTTTTTTCATTGGCTTTTGTATAATTCGTCTTAAATCTAATTAAAATTAAAATATCATATTTAAAAAGGCACTTCCAACATTAATACGACAAAAATTTATGACCAATCGATAGGTTAATGGTATGCATTAAAAAGTGTAGACCTTAAAAAATGGTATACGGTTTACAGGGCAATTCAATTGATATGTTACGAGCTTGACGCAGTTGCCGCTGTCGAACCGCTTAACGCTTAAATTTGATAAGCTGATACTCAGTTTTTAAGTTGATGATATTCAGTATAAGCGCCTCATTTTAACCTTTCTTCATATTTCCATAAAATTCTGACTGGTGCTTCTTAGTGCAATAAAAATGGCGCTTTTTTAAAATATTTCTGAAACGTAGGTATACACCAAAAAAAAAAACCAAAATAATTCGACAACTCTTTAAAAGTGGTCCCAATGCATTCAGCAGTAATGGTTACTAGTCCCAGTAAGCATTGCATAGAAATGAAACTTAAATACAGAGTTGAAGAGCATAATATTTTCTTGTCACTTTTCCAGTTAACCCAAAAATATTGAAAATTGATGTGGCTATAGCATTTTGAAATAATCAAGATTATTTTCAATGAAAATGCTATTTTCTGACTTTCACAATATCCGGGCTCTAAATCGCATTTAAGACCCAAGTTGAGAAAGTAGAAAAGTCTTTATATATTTTATGAAAATTTTTATTTAATTTTGGCCGAGTTAAACCTCTTTAAAAGCAGCCGTTTCAGCAAATGTAGCCCACAGAATTTGTATTTTAAACGGCTTTTAAGTTACGAACATATTAAGAATTATGAAATATCAGATTTCATAAGTTAGAATTATTAAGTTTAGACCCTTTATAGCTCCTAAGCTGTTCATAGAAATATTATAGCAAAATTTTTGGCCCATTTGCTCGAATATCATTACTAACTTCAGGTTATGTATAGGATTAAAAAGTTTTTTCAGCTTATTTCCGATAACCACAGTACCATTTTTCCTCTGTAAAATATGATTTACAATTGTGATGTGCCATGTTTCCTCGCAAAGTTATAGCCATTTTAAAATTGCAGAAAAGTAGATTGTTTTTATTCCAATTTTATCACAAACTGTTATTTTATCAATTTTCAGTCTCTAATCATTTTGTTTTTACAATTCAAGCATTTATTGTTTTTCCGTGTTACATATTTTATTACATTTCTGGAAGTCATAATTTTATGTTGATTTATTATCCCTTGAAAACCACAAAACCTGTTAATTCATTTGCAGCTGCTGTTTAGTTTTGGTTTATTGCCTACAATATAAATATGTTTTTAAAAAGGAATAAAGAACAAAACATTCAATCACATGCTCAATCACAAGCTCAGTAGAATTTAATAAACTGCAAGATTTTACAACAGAAATTAAATAGTATTTAATACTTGATAAATAGTTTCGTTATTATATCACTGGGGGATGAAATGCGCTCCCTGTTCAAGAAATGTACAAAACAGTGATATACTATATACTTTTTTCACAACATTTTCTATGCATTTTCAACACACCTTTGTAATAAAAATTTATATAAACAAAACTTTTTATATTGTTTAAATGTACGTACCTACAATTCAAGAGTTGTTATCACTTTTTAATGAAATGTACATGAGAGACCTGGCAACAGTGGCATCAATTCGGTAGAGCTAGGGGACATCCCCCCAAGGATCTGATACTAGTTATTATTCAATACATCAATTCAATAAAACCATCTAATAGTGGTGGAATTATAGTTCTTTGGCCCCCTCCCACCAAGGTTTTGGTAAAGTGACGCCACTGCCTGGCAACGATTAATTTTAAACGTGTACGATAAAAAAGAAGACCACTAACTCATCTTAGAAAAATATGGCCTGCCTTCTGTTATAGACTTATGAGCAAAAGGTTTTAATAAGCATTGGAAGAGCTGTACATACAAAGATAAAGCTGATTCTTTAAAAAAACGAAGTGGAGCTGAATTGTTCGTTTAGTCAAAAAAGTATTGCAACATTGAGATGTATATTTCAACGAAATGAGCTATTTTTTCTATATAAATACTCCATGGCTTACGGTCTTAAAATTTCAATTCCTTAATGCACTTTCTTTGGGCCAATAGTTGGGGAAATTTTAAATAGTTTGAGGGAACTAGTGTTTGCCTTAAGACTTTGACCGCCAGAAAGCTTTTCATGACTGCTACCTATTTGAAATACAGTAAATATGTACAACATTTAATGTTTGCAACTTTAGAAAAAATGTTCCAAAAAATCTCTATGAAAATTTATTGCTATGAGTTTCTATTTCCGTCCGCCATTATTCACATGATGTTAATTAATTAACTCTCATGTTCCTAACCAATTTGTTTTCAAAATTCTTAAATGAGAAGGTACGTTAATATCTTAGGCATGACTGTTATAAATTTTATTGCATATTTAGTAATATAATTTTAAGTTTATACATAGTAATATAATTAGCAAGTTGTCAAAAATAACACTTGTCTAGACCAATTTAAATCGCTGGATATATTGTATGTTAGACTCCATATTCAAATTTTTTGCTGCCATTTTGCTGAAAAATGAGCAGGATTTCAAATGAATTTTATTAGTTAAGAAAGGATAGAACATTTTTTAAATACAAAGGAAAAATTAACATTTTAAACAACAAATTATGTATTTTAAGACATAAAAAAGATATAAGCGTTTCGTATTACATTGGGCTAGTGGCTGAGGTTTTGAACGCACCGCTCAATAAACGCCCTCTATCAAACAAAAGATAAAGTGTCTGATAAATACTCAAGTAATTTGTATTATTCTGTTACTGAAACTGCACACAAAATAGTTGCGCTACACAAAAGCATAGAGACTAATCGAGCCAAAGAAAATCACTTGAACCAATTAATAATTGTAACAAAATCTGAAGTAAAAAAAAAAAACAACCAACTCACATTGATTTCTACACAATCGTTTGGGAAATTAAATAATTGCAGGGTGCTATTTACAAAACAATCTCTCCAGCAGACAAAGTGGCACGGCTTTATGAAAAGAAGATCAAAACGGTCCAAAAAAATCAGAGTTTTAGGGATACCTTTAATTTGTTGTCTTGCATGTCGAATATTTGCACTGCTAAATGTCGCAATATTTTTTTCCTCTTCTTTACAAATAGTCGGTTCCAATGCGGTCAAATCAAACAGGTTCAATTATTTGGTTTTTTTTTTTAAACACAATGCCATCTAAAAAATGGTTACTTAAAGACAGACTGACGCGTTTTGACTTTTTACTTAAATCCTTACCACAAATGCGTTTTGTACTCGCTCTCCTTCATTACATTAACGCTGCGCCTAAATGGCATTCACACCTCCCTCAAATGTCAAGTAATGATGCAGAGAAATACCACAGGGAGAGAGAGAGAGTAAAAAGGCTCATTAATTTCTTCACACCCAAGGCAGGTACCCTTTGCTGTTCTTCCCAAGTTACAGTCACAAGACAAATGATCTCTGTGAGTTGTGTGCTTCTTACAAAAGCAGTGATTGCGCAAATTTTTTATACCAAATATCCTTACCATGATCATTCTTTTGTGAGGTCTTTTCTCCTTTTTTTTTCTTTTTGATTCTTCTCTTTACACTCCCATATGTCATGTGTGGTACGCTGCTTTGTGTTTGTTGGCCCAAAAATATCGTTGTTTCTCTCAAATGATCTGACATTAAAATCGTTCATGCCCGAAAAAAGTGTCAACCCAAACAAAAGAGCCGCTTCAAGATCAAACATCCCGATCGTGTTCGGCATCTTTAATTCACACCAGGGTGTCCTGGTCGGCGGTGTTTTTATCTTTTGTACTGTGAGCTGCTGTTGTTGATGAGTTACAAAATATTTTATTAATGTATTATCACACTTTAAAGGTCGGTCGTTTGATCGGTCCATCTATTCTTTGGTTTTATCTTTCTTTCAGCAGAGGGAGTTGCAGTTCATTTGAGCGGTGTTACGGTTTTGTTGTGATCAAGTGTGTTGCAGCAGTTTGTTTTTATTGTTATTCAAATTTGATATCTCTCAAGAAATAATGCATATGATTAAGAATCAACGCGGTATTAGGTTTTAAAAGTTATGCGCTTAGTAGTTTGTTTGGGAAACCTTTTAGTGTTACTAAAATCGTACTGATCGTGCTGGAGATAAGTTTGATGTTGGTGAAAGCATTAATTATAATTATGCTAATAGTAATTTTTATTAAATAAATAATGAAAATGTTAGAAAGACTTTATTGTGGATTACAAGAATATCAATTACTTGAGTTCTCGAAAACAAATACAAAATATGAAGTCTTAATCAAATTAAAATTCAATAAAAGCATAAAATCAAGAAGTGATGAATTAACTTGAGCCAGAATATCGACTCAACAACAAGCAGAAGAACCTATCTGGTATACATAGATTGCACTTAATATCAAGTTGAGCAAATATTTAAAAATCGATTTCGGTATCCTCTAATATTTATACCTTTTAGTACTGCTCACATAGTCCCCAAAATCGTTTTTTTGACTGATCAGCTGCTCCTTTTCTTGCGAGAGTATTGGCCTTGTAACAATTGCAATTCCTAACACCAAGGTACTATCAACTCTCCCTGGCTTAATCGCATACATTTTAAGCTGGAGTATAGAATTTCCATACATCAAGCGCACATAAAGCTCCTATTTGTATGTGCACCCCCAAAATCTCCGCTCATCTGCCTTAGGCCTGTCCATACATCAAATATTTTTGTTTTCTGCAAACTTGCGCTGAGTATAATCACGCCTTTACTGGAATAAAACTTTACAACTAGGCGTTGCACCTTACCTAAGAGTAAACAAATATTCTATGATATATATAAGTGCCGCTCTACCGAATAGTAGGCTTATATCTATAAATGGGCGTGGAACCTCCACAATACTTCAAACTTTCATATTAAAATAGTTTTCTAAAGAAATGTTATAAAACTTATGATAAAAATGTGCGAGGTTACGCAGACACCATCTGAGCAAGAAGTAGGCGTGCTTGTACAAATAACGTGGCATCTTCAGTAGAAGCAAAATACTATTACTAATATCAATGAAATATTTCAAGGAATTGAATGTAACTTGAAGTAAGGACATTGAGCGAAAAGTAAGCGAATGTAACTAAGTGGAGTGCCATCTCTTACAACTGCAAACGAAATAGATGATTATATATAGTAAAGGTATTTTTTCAATTGAAGTAATAGAAATTGGCACAAACATTGTTCACACAACAAGTAGGTTGTACCACCTGCCATAGGAGCACATAGTGCAAGATATCATATCAATAAAATTTTCTCAAAGAATGTCATGAATCTGAATACCATGTCACAAAGTAACACCAGGATTGTCTTAACGAAAAGTGAAGATAGCAGCAAACTTGAGCTACTAATTGTGCAAGTGTCACTCTTTTCCCATACGATTCTCTCAGCAAAAAATTATTGTTTACAAATTTTGTATTTGTCACTCTCTTTTCCCATACCATTCTCTCGCAAAAAATGACGTGCTAATCAACTGCCACAAATTGCACAAAATATTTGAAGGGCCGTTCATGAAACACATTGCGCAAAATTGCCTATTTGCACATATGTGCAAACTTGCGCGTTTAGAAGAACACCAGTAATATAATTTGATATGATACCGTTTAGGAGCAAGTGGTTGATTTGAAAAAAGAATCAAAAAGAAGCAGGTAGCTTGGACAGAGATTGAGAAATTAAGGTGAGGATATGAAAGTAAAGAAATCTTATTTTCTAGTAATCTAAAGATCACACGTGCTACAAATCTATTGACAATGGGATTCGTTTCGATTCTATTGTTACCAAGATCACCTCCATGGGATATTTTTCCCATGCGCTTGGCGCTGTTTTAGTCGTAGTGACTGAAGAAGGTCCGTGAAGTATGGTTAAGACTTTGCAGTAACATTCTTAACTGGAAAAAAGGTCTTTGGGATCGCACATCTTATTGCATGTTACACAAACAAAATGAATTTCGTTCTCTCCAAGTGGAATTGGATAATATGTGCTAAAGAAGTAATTTAAAACAAAGAAATGATAAGTTCGAAAAAAATAACATGTTGGTGAAGTGCTCAATACCAAAGGCATGTACTTATTCAAAAACACTTTTTTAGTTCTACAGTCTTTGCACAGAAACTACCTTAAAGCCTTTAATATTAAAAATATGTTGGCAAGATTTCGGTTCGGGTTAATTTTCGACCTTTTTCTCAAATCGCGCTACATCAGAATAAATTTTTGTTTTATTGATTTACATCTCTTTTTTGTTAGAATAAAAACCGATAGATGCATCTTTTTCTTCTGTTATTTCCAAACAGTTACAATCGAAATATCAGCGTTTGATGAGTTAAAGATGTATTTTGGATTATGGGGTATTTCTTCTAACAAATTGAATAAAAAATACAAAGTTGTTGTCACCTGAAAAAAAGGAAAAATTGGACCACATTTAACATCCTTTTTGTCTGCGATTATCATACCGCAGCGAACTTTTCCAGACAACGTGACAAAAAGCCGGAAAGATTTGCGCTAACAAATGACCTTTTTACACAATTTTTTTGTGTTCTTTTTATTTCGTGAAGTTGAAGACAAATTTAATCAAAGCAAGTGCGAAACCCATTCGACCAGGAAATAAAAAAGGAAAATACAAAAAAATAAAACGCACAATTGTTAGAAACAGAAGTCAAGGCTAACATTATTTCCGGATCTATGAACAATGCAGATATTTGTGGTATCATTAAAAAGGATTACGTAGCAACAAGAAGGAATATGCTGCAGACGTGACTTCCTTGTGTGTAAAATGATTATGAGTTAGGTCTATGATTCAACTACCTATTTAAGGTTATTCCTTGTTAAAGAAATCCCTTATATTTTATTTTGCGGAAAGTTGAATACCTCCTACAATAATTTTGATTAATAGCTAATGTACTACAACTCAGATTAATGTAATTGGGGTTGATAAGCTATTGAAAAAATATGAGTTATCAATGGTGAAGTACGAGTATTTACATATAGTCATGCATCAATTGCCTTAATATTGTTTTTTGAAGAATATATGTATCTCATAGTGAAATTCGGTATATCCCTTTACAGCACATATAAAAAGTGACGTTGGATTCCTTAAACATCCCTAAAGACAGTTCTACTTCACAATATCGATTTTCATAAATAATGTAACACTCGGCTACTCTGTAAACTCTCAACATAACATTTGATGGACATTGTGAAAAATGATCTTGTTAGTGTGTTGAAAAATCGTAGTATCGGCGGCATTTTTGCTTTATTCTTTTACAACCGTTACCTCTTTACATCTGGTTACACGCTTTTCTATCTAATGTACGTGTGGTTTCTTGACAGTATTTTGTAATGAGCTCTCCAAATATTGTAATTTAGCACGACATTATGAGCATAACAAAATTGACAGTCACACCTTTCTCTCTCTCTATCTGTCTGAGCAGCAGCAGTGTTAGGGTGTAGTTAAAATTAAAATATTTAAATATCACTCTAGAAGTTTTTGATCGCATTATATATCCAGGTTTTCTGCTTATGAATATTTTGTCGCACTCGCTTTCCGAGCGTTTTTTTGTTATGAAACTTGGCATCTCCATAAAAACCGATATAGTATTTCCAATAATGACTTCTTGCATATGTCATATCAACCAGAAATAAGGAATGTTTTTCAGTCACTATTACAAAGTTTCCTTGCGCTTCTGAAATATGGAATGGTCATTCAACACACCCAGACCCTAAGTTCTAAACCTTAAAAGGTACTAAGCCAGCAATTCGAAAAATCTTGTATCAAGATGTCTGCTATGGCAAAAAGCACAATAGAATATTCAAGAAGCGGTGTGATATCCATCATCGAATAAATCTAGTGACATCACATGATATGCGGGAAAAAGTATAGCTTGAAATGGAAAGATATTGAAAATGATCGAGAATACTGTACGATTAGCAGTGGGCCGAATGATAACACATCCGCTCAAAGCAAAAAGTCTTGAAGTTGCAAGATGAAGGTGAAGGTGAATACTGTAAAAAGTGCTGAAACAAGTCCAGGGTCATCACGTCAGGCTTTCGAGATATTTTCTGGCCCTCGATTCGTTTTCAGCTCAGCAAAAAACATTCGGTACGGTACCTCATCTCCCAACTTCAAGATATTTCTTTTGTGGGGCTGTTTAATAATATTATTGATGTTGATGTAAAATATAGATGTTGTGTGTGTATCTTAGTTGGATAGAATGAAATTAAAAGGTATCAAAGGCAGCGATCGATTCAAAGAGCATTCTTAAATTATGTGATTCTAAAACGTATGGAAGATAATCACATCGCATGTTATTAAAAGCTATCCGAAGATATCGGTTGGTATCGAAAGATATCTGGTAGCATTCATAGTTTTAGAATAACCTCAAAAATAGTCAAATGGATCGTACCGAACACATCGAAAAGTATTCGAAAGTTTCGATTGTTATTGAAGCTGTAAAGTAATGAAGGCTTAAAACAACTTGAAAAAATGTGTGTTTCTGGAAAAATAGTTTTCCATGAAAAGCTTCCTATTTTTTCAATCCAGTCTGACATTAAACTGAAGGTCTTACCATTCTGTAAAGATAAAACAAATTCAGTGGCGCATAAAAGCTATATGTTGGGGTAAAATAAGGAAGATAAAACGAAAATAAAGGAATAAAGTGCAGATTTAATAAGTAAATACTTGAGTTTTGAAAAATATTTAGCATTTGCATTAAGTCAAATTTTTAGAATTCCAATAACTCGATTGACTAAAAAGTTTTTTGTGAACTGGTTTCTTCTCTGAAAAACAAATAAAACTATGCCTCTTTCAATATCTAAATCGGGAACACTTACATCAAAATAAACTAAAACCGAACACACATGTCAACTTAACTTACATAATTTAATTTTTCACTTTTTAAAAGTTTTCGAAACACCCAAATAGCCACACTTCATGCACGATTACCGCGGCATCTTTTTAGCATAAAAACGCACAGGCGTTGAGAGTTTAAGAAAAATGACACTCAATTAAATTGCGTGCGGTAAATTGTCAAGACGTCTTGCACAGATGACGGAATGCGCTCTCACACATAACCCACATTATTGACATGTTCATGTAACATGAGCTTGTGTGAACTGTCAACTGTCAAATGTCAACTACTGTGGCGAATTTTATGGAGAAAATCTTTCAAAAAAATCTAATAAAGAATGCACTACATCGATCGATTGTTGGATCTTACTAATCATATATAAATATTCACTACCGCCTTAATCTGTTTTTTTTTTTCACAAAACCTTGCTCTCTTTCTCTATTGTCGGCACTCTTTTGACAGATTTGTTGCGGTCCTTATCGTTTGAATTAACTTGCAATCATGCATTATGTTGCGCTCCCCTCTATGCGGAAGAAAAAAGCGTTGACTCCCTCTAATTTGGAAATAGCTAAGTCATATTAGCTTTTTCACAAAATTTTTTTTCAAAATTTGGCCCCCCAAAATACTACACATTATGCTCATAATAATGAAGTTATTATTACTCTATATCTAAGTTGTCACACGCTTTTTAACGTTTCACGCTTACACCATAATCGCGCATTTTTGGTGGTCATTTGATTTTTAAGGAAGTCGTTCAGTTTTTGTACTGCTACGGAGTTGGGTCTTTGTAATGTTCGCTGCCTTTTAGTATGTAAATCATGTGATAACTATAAAAATTAAAATTTATTGATTTTTATGAAACGTAACTAATTTGTATGTCGTTATGCTATACGATCGTTGTGACTTAAATTTACTCATATACTTAAGGTTTCCCACGGCAAGTTGATAGTTGTTTTTTTTTTGGTTACATAGTTTTTTAATTGAATTCGATAATGCCACCTGCCAACAGAATTTTACTCTCTGAAAATGTCTTTATATATGTAACTCCCCTAGATTTTTATTATGCGACATTTTTATGAGATAAAATATTTTTAATCACATGATTTCTTTATGTCATTAGACTGCTATATCATGCGATTTTTATGTCATGAGAACTTTATCTCATGACATTTCAGAAATTTATAATTCGTTATCATTCGAAATTTTTGTTTCATGAGACTTTTATCGCAATATTATTTTATCTCATAACATTTTTATAACATGAGATTTTGATGACGAGTCTTATACATAGCATTTTTACACCAACCTTATAGATTTCGCTGTTTCTCATCCGGCTATCGAACCGGTCTAGCTTATCAAGTGTTTTAATGTAAGAGTCAGAAGTTCAGTTTTCGATCAACTTAACTGATTAATGAAATTATGTGTGACTATCACAAAATTTTGTAATCCAATAAAATTTTTGTGTTCTGAAATTCTTATGACATGAGAATTTCATGATATGACGCTATTAATTCATAAGAGTTATATGGTATGCACTTTTGTATGTGTGAAATGTGAAAAAGTGAATTTGAAATTTTCATCCGAGTAAGATATTACTCTTTGCGAATTCTTAGTCCAGCCATATAGTAGTATCGCTCCAGCATATCAAAATATCTGCTTATAAAATTTAACAGTTTCAAAAAGGCAATTCCAAGCTGATTTCTACAATCTATAAAATATTGACCCCCTTCTCTCTGAGGCTATGATATTTCAAAGTGAAGTTGAAAAAATCTACTAGAAAAATTCAAGAAATTATTGATTTCATTGAGGTTGTGAAACGAACAATTTTTGATGGCGACCTTTGGCAGCTTTAGATTACAATATCTCGATATCGTGAAAATAAAGGATTGATTCAGTTGATAAAATTGTGCTCAGCCGTGCTATTTTATGTAATGCACTTTTGCTCTGTCAATAAAAATTTTCTCCAAAAATTAAGTTTATTAATTGAAGATCCAATGTTATACTCTTTCAGGTCGTGATTCAGATATCAGTGATACAGAATCTGAGCCTGGTATACCGCTTAAGCGTAAACAACGTCGTTCACGCACCACCTTCACAGCCGAACAGTTGGAGGCACTAGAAAGAGCCTTCAGTCGCACGCAGTACCCAGATGTCTACACACGCGAAGAATTGGCACAAAATACCAGCTTGACAGAGGCGCGCATACAAGTGTGGTTCAGCAATAGGCGTGCACGCTTGCGCAAGCATTCTGGTGGCTCCGGCTCCGGTTTATCTCCTATGAATAGTTCGGGCTTAACAGGCCCTGGAGGTGGTGCTGTAGCGGGCACAGCACCATTAGGCTTTGGCAGTCTGGCCGTTGGTTCCATGGCGGGTTATAGTCCTGCAGCGGGCACTACAGCTGGTGGTGGACTTAATGAAAATGCGCACGCCCACGCCCACGCACATGCACATGCAGCTGCAGCAGCTGCTGCCGCACATCATCCGCATCATCAAATGAGTAGCTATGATTTGATGGCAGCACAATCGGCGCAACATGGATTTCCGAGTAGTTTTCAACATGGACATTTCGGTGGACAAAATTATTATCATCAAGGTAAGATCAAGGCATGAAATTTACGTTCACTTTCAATTACACTAACTTTTAATCTCCTTCATGTTCGCTTTGCAGACTATTCCAAGCTCAGCATAGACGACTTCTCAAAATTGACTGCTGAAAGCGTTTCCAAGATCTCACCTTCGTTACATCTTAGCGAAAACTATTCAAAACTGGATCCCTCAACAAATTGGTCTCAAGCGGCCTATCATCTCAATCATTCAGCGGCCGCTGCTGCGAATTATAATGCTGCGGCGGCACATCATGTACATGCCGCCGCTGCTGCGCAACATTCGCTCAACGATTATTCAAATGCTGCGGCGCATAGCAATCAGTTGAATTCAGCAGCTGTGGCGGCAGCAGCTTATAATCATCCGCTGCCGACACAAGGTCAGGCGAAATATTGGACATGAGCGTGCGGAATTTGCTGTATTCTATAGCATGGTGTGTTTATCGTTTAAGGTTGCTGTTTTTATAGTTTTTTTCCAAAAGAAAGTTTTGCAGCAAAGAGGTGTGAACGCAGGAGTCTCAATCTTGCTAGAAATCTATATTGGTATACAATAGAAAACTTGTGTGACGAACCCCACGAAAGTTTTTCAGTATTTGCCCCGGGAAGGAAATATGTAATTTCTTAAACTATGTATATGTTACTTATTCACACATGTTAACTGCTACTTTATTTAAAAAGTTTTAATTTAGCAAATATGTTTGTATGTATAAAAATTATGCTGAAGTACCTATCCACTTTAGCAGACAACATGAGAGCTGCCTAGTTAAGTATTTAAACTTTATTTAATGATTCTCACGGCAGCGTAGATTATAGTGTTTATTTTATTTATGTATGGAAAAGTTGTAATTATATTCGTATTTTTAAGTACATACCTACTTTTTAACTATTTTATAATAAGTTTGAAGCACTTCATATATTCACAAACTTTAAGGTTGTCTATAAAAAACGTATCTTTCAGTTGTTAACGCTCTTTCCTCCAGAAATCTAGAATGCATTTGCAAAATGTTTTGAATACGTATCTACAAGTTTACTTATGCAGCCTTTTAAAGATTTTGCGAATTTTCATTATCAAAACTTACCTATGCAAATATTCAGCATTTTCTTAAGTACGAGAATTTAGTGCAGCTGTTCGTATACATTTATTTACGTACTACACCAAAAAGTGTTATTTACATGAGTGTGGTACATACTTCCATACAAAATAAAGCGCATAATCATCCGGCCTGGCCGGGCATTTTATCTACAAGCCGATGACCTAGTAGGAATTCATAAGCGACTGAAATAGCCGGAAATTGGGCGTCTATAATATTTTTGTGCATACTTTTTTTTTAAACATGAATGGAGACTGGAATGCTCTGTTGTTTGAACTTTAAACACTTTGGGTCAATTTATCTCCTTCACGCTTACTGATTTATCTGGTGAGTTTTTGGATCCATAAGTTCTGTTTTTCACAACATTGCTGTGTGTTTTTTAACTCTCCAACAAAATTAACAATAACTGCAATAGTGGCTGCGGCAACACATATCAAACTGTCAAATTGCTCATTTGTTTGATCGGATGTTCACGTCAACAGGCTCAAAAACTTTCGAGCATTGCACGTTATGCGAGTTTTTGATTTAAGAGTAATACTCTCTTTGTCATTAACATTGATCGAGCTGAATCTATTTATAGTAAAATAAAATCTTGTTTCCTCTGGAAATACATGTTTGGAAAATGTAATCAGACACTTACATAATTATTCAAATACTTTTATCCTTGCAAGTTTTTTGTTAAAATAGCAATACATAAGCCACTCGGCATCTAATATTTCGTAAACCTTTGAGAAATCTTCACATAAATTCTTATAAAGTTTCAGTTACGTTGCAGAAATCTTTCATGTACATTTCAGAAAGGTTTCTGCTTTCAAAAATTGTCAAATTCACAACAAAACAATATATTCAAATCAAAAAAGCAACACGGACTCATTAATGAGCTCTAATTTTTAACTCCACAAAATTTAATAGTCCTTACCTGCAGCGTCACCACCTCAAAATCTGGGAGAATGATATCACACAACATGAACAGTTCCAAAATTCGGTCTTACATGTGGGTAATAACTTCTCAACATTAAAGTCTTAAGTTTTTGGCACGTCTACAATAACATATTTAGTTAAACCTTAGCGACCTGTATAGGCCTCTTTTTGAATGACTGTTTTAGTAAAAAGAACTTTGACAACTGAAATAAAATTTTTATAGTAAAATCCCTTGAAAAACTTACCTATATACCTATGTATGTATACTATTCGAAACATAAGTTAGCTAGCATATTTTAGTTGTATTAAGCAAATAAAATAAATTTTTTTTTTAAAATTGTATGAAAGTAAAAAATGTACACCCGAAAAATTCAGTGTTTTACTTGGAAAGAAAAATTTTAATGTTTATTACTCTTTTTACACACAATGACGTCATTCGCCTAAAAATATCTAACGCCGCTATTTATTGCCCAAAATGGAAGAATTGGAGAGGCGAGTTTGGTGAGCAATTAATCTCACGTTTTGGAGCAATTCATTGGACGCCTAGATCATGCGTTTTGACCGCACTATACTATTATTTTTTTTCAGGGACAAGTCAGCCACAAATGCAGCCCTGGGAGGCAACATTACAGCTGCCATTGGCGAGATACCGGCCGAAATGCTGGAAAAGTGTGCGAAAATTGGAGCTTACGGATGAACCACCTCAGGTGTAGTCGCGGACAACATTTACATGAAATAATTTTTAAAAAGTAAATGAAAGATATTGATGTATTGCCATAAATAAATATTTCATTCACTATTGTAATTTTTTTGTTCTTTGTTTAATTTTTAAAAACCAAACGCTTAAAAAATCACCCGTTATTAATATAATAATTTTGAAGTAGCGCAGCTGAATTGAAGTACCCCGTTTATACATGGATTTTCGTATTATAATAAAGAAAAACACATTATTGGAGAAGAGTAAGGATAAACCTTTTTTTAAGATTTTTATTTAAACGTATTTATTTAATACTCATTCACTGCGTACATAGCGAGCTTAAAGTTTTAATTATATTTTTTGATAGATTAAAACATTTAATGTTGGTATTAATAAAAACTTCAAGAAATAAGTAATATATTATAATACAAAAATGAATTAAAGCGTAGTTGTAGAGTTTTCCATTATTACAAGTACATAGTTTATTTAAAAAAAAAACCGATTTCTTTAGTATTGACAACATCAGACTTATAATTACGAAATATGTAGAAACGTTTAGTTAAAGCATATTATATGTATAACTTGATATATACTTGAAACTTTTGTTGTTTTTTTGATATTTTTGACATTTTTTAGCAATATAATGTTCAATACACATAAAAACTAATAGCTATTTATCATCTCAAAAAATGTAATTGTATAATGTATATAAGAAAAATTAAAATTTAATTAAGTAAATAATAAAATTATTTTATTTTAAATGCAACATTTTTTATTAGTTGCACAATTTATTGTCCATAATTACTAATAATATTATTTTATACTCAAGTCATGTGATTATTGTCTTCATTACATCATTTAAGTTTGTAGTATTTTTAGTACCACTTTTACGATCTCTTAATTTTTTCTTTTTTAATATACATATATATGTATATGTAATCATTGTTTTGTATATATTGTAAGTTGTTTTTTCATTTTTCTTCTTCAAACAATTATTGTCCTTTGCGCAGTGTAATCTACATAAATTTAAATTGTATAGTTTTAAATATGAATAAATCTCAAATATTCTTTTATACGTTTTAGAAAATATTTTAAAATAGTCATATAATAATAAACTTAAAAACGGGGCTTATAACAAATTTAGTATTTTTACAATTATTACAAAGTGTGTGTGTGTTTTTTTTTTGGTTTTTGTATATATGGGTATATATGTTTTTATATCGTATATATTTATATTTATTGTTTGTCACATTCATAAATATTTTTGTATTTTTTTTTGTAAGGATTTTATTTTTTGATTTAATTATTATTGTCATTTGTCAATAGAATGCATTATGTTGTTAAGTTCTCAACATTCAATACTTAAAATATTTTTTCTAAGTTTCAACAATATTTTATCTATTATCATTTTGAAATTTGGTAAATATGTAGCTTTGACTTTTAAGTAAACTGTAGTATGTGTAGATTTAGAACTGCGTTATAACTTTCACTAACAATTCGTATGGAGTTGCATATATTTAAATGGAGATAATATTTCAATGAAGCTAAAGTAGTAGTAACCTGTATCTGTGGATAAAAACTTTTGAACTCGCTTTTCCTACACATTGATTTTCTTCTCATGTAATTTTTATTCATGAAATAAGAATTTATTTGCGAAACACGCGTAAATAGTGCGCAAGAAGAATATGACAATCCCACACCTAAAACTATTTCAGCTCATACTATGCTTTTTCGAATCAGGCGTTCATTATATTAAGTTTTCATCAAAAGCGATTTTAATGACATGAAAAGTTCAGGTGAAACTTAGCTCATGTAATTTGCGTTTGATAAGATGTAGTTTTTCACAATTAATTTTTAAGATTTTATTCAATAAAATTTTTGTGTCATGAGAATTATTCTTCTGATATTTTTTTCCCTTTTACTGAATATCATTATGCTTTCATATCATAAATTTTTAAGTCATAATATTTTTCTAACATAAGAGTTTTATATCAAGAGATGAAGATATATTTTTCTGTATGTTATTTTCATGATATGCAATTTTTAGCGCATGAAATTAGCTCATTTGATTTTTATCTGAACCAGCAATGTTGATATATCTAACAAAACAGTTGACATACAAAGTTCTGACTTTCTGAACCATTAAGGAACAAACAGGAAAATATTATTAGAATTGAATATGGGTGTCAACCGGTTATTTAATGTTGGAACTGTCCTCACATGGGAATTTCATATTTTAATAATTTTTATATCCTATTATATCTTGTGAATATTTATAACATGAGATTTTTTCATGATCTATTAAGATCATGAATGATCATCATATGTCATGATCTATTAAGCTTATTGGAGACTCAATAGATAGTAGATCATAACATTTTTTTTCACCAATCTGCAAAGTTATACTGATCAGCTAAATTACCGAATCCACTAAGAAATAAGCAGAGATGAACCTTAATAAAGAAATTAATTGTACACAATCTCCGAAATTCTTAAACATAAAAATATTACTTAGCAAACCAATGTTCCTTAGATAATTTATTTCTGAACGATGACAAAAATATAATTTTGCTATCCGCTTGATTACTTTAGCTATTAAAATATCATTTCCCTATAAATCACAACAAATATTTCGATTTTAACATTTTGATAGATATGCAATTTAGTTCAATTTTCATATGATATGGTTTGTTTCAAGCTGATATTATCTTGGGTAACTTGTTCAATATTGGGTTTTATCATCAAAAAACTCTTTTGGCTACTCTATGTACTATAAATTATATGAAAAACAAATATGAAATCAAAGATATACAAGTTATTTAAAAACTGAGTGTGCATGTAACATTCATAATGTTCAACATTAGTTCCCATTACATTAAGTATATTTTTTTTTTGTTTTTGTTACTATTGTCACTACTACGTATTTTATTCACTACAAATATTTTAAGCATTTTAATATTGATAACTTTCTATAGCATTGGGTCGACGAAAACTTCTTCGATGCAATGCGGTTATACGTGGTGGTGTACCCCAGGATGTTGTCGACGTCATCGCTGCCGTTGATGTTGAAGCAGGACGTCTTTGATAGGCAGGAAATGAATTACTTATAATACTTTCATCATTTGCTGTACGCGTTAGACGACCCCTATAGTCGCCGCGAGAGCCTACCATACCGGCGCCACCACCCCAAAAAACCGCTGGGCGTAAGAAACAGCGTTTACAAACGGCCGCGATGGGTTGTCGCAGTCGCTCTAGTTGGGGGTAGTACTCGACCTTCAGAAAGCAGTAGGGAAAAAGTAAAACAAAAAAAAAAATATAATTTAATTCGCAATATATAAGAAAATTGTAAATAAGAAAACATTAACATACACACTTACAATATATGTATGTGTGTATGAAGACACAAATGCACACGTACATCTAACTAATTAAGCAAAAAAGATTTTCCACAAAGATACATGACAACTAATTGGATTTTCATTGGAAAGAGAAATTTTTTCTTTTGATGCTAACATGCAGCTTTTGTTGTGGGGGCATACAGAGCAATATAAGACAACTAAAACACATAACAGTCATAGACACAGCAGCAAAAAAACTTTGAATAGAAAATGTTACAATTTAAATTTTATATGCCATCTGAACCATCAAGGAGAAAGTAAGACAATACTTCTGAAATAATGCTGAAAGGAAACATTACCTTAAATGGGACTCTCTTAAAATCTCTACAAAAAATAATATATGCAACGCTAGAACAGGTAGAAGTTTTCTGAAATTTCCCTCACATGTGACTATCTCTAAGCATTCAGTGAAAAATTGATCTTCAACTTCTTTCCTTTGTGTTAAAAAACAGAGCTTAGTCGATGGAATAAATTTGAAACGTTCTTCACCTGGGACTTGATGTTTTTAAATCCCATGCGATTTTGTAATATGCAATTTTTAAGACAAGGTTCTTATCACTTGAAATTTTTATCTTTGATTTGGCTTATCGGTATCTTATCGGTAAAAGCAAACTTCACGACGAAATGACGAAATATTTTTCAACTCAAACTTAAAACTTTGTCTACTAACAAAGTTTTCTCACATGCGATTTTTCTCAAATGAAATTGTTGTGACATGTATATCTGACGAAATTTTTACATAAAAATTTTTATTTATGAAATTTTTATCCCATGTGATTTTTATTTCATTTCATTTTTGTAACATGAGATTTTTATAGAAAATTTTAATTACCTTCATATTATTTTCATACCAATGAATTTTTTCTTGGCAGGCGCTTATCACGCCATGAAACTTCAAACACATGGAAAGCCAAATGGCAAGTGATGCGTAAAGTTTTGTAAGCAACTTCTAAATTTTGTACGTTTGGCTTTGTAATGGTCGATCAGCTGATTCACTTATTAACAAATTGCTTTCTTAAAAGGTGGAATTGTTTGGCATGTAATTTGAGAAACGTGATGCGTAGTAAGCCATGACGCAACAAAGCGACGCGTTGTATGTAACTAAACTTTTAAAGCCCTAAGGTACAACAGCTATCGTGGTTTGTGCATATACTTAACATAAGATATGATCGCAGATGAAAAGGATTTTATTATCTTAGGTTCGTGCTTGAGCTATGAGAGATAAACAAAACATTTTAACAGGTTGGAGTATGAGCTGAATGCAAACGAAATCTTCTTAGATGCCCAAGTTTTTGATTAATCCTAAAAGTGTGCTCGTTTAATTAAAAATCACATTCAATATTTAAAATAAATATTCTCAAAGTACAATAAACAAATAACTGCGAGAAATTTCTCAATAAATCATCTGCCGTAGAAGATGGAGAATAGATGCCAAGACTATCGTGATGAGTAGTAGTTTTTCAACGAGTGCTCATGATTTAGAAAATAAAGAGTAATTACATTTCAAAACACCTGCCCACGATCTATATTTCCTATTGGCTCCACTGTGTACTCGTAATTCTACTTACATACAAAATTTAGTTTTCTAGTTCGTTACAAGTTTTATGTGTAAATTAGCGTAGAAATAAAGTTTTGTGCTGCTACTTTTCGAAGAATTCAATTTGACATTTACAATGCAACAATTGTGCTAACAATGCAACAACAAAACATGACTTAAATTGTGCCTCCAGTGGCTTTAAAAAGTTTGAGAAACTTTTGCGCAGCTAAAATGCAATGTTATATATACATTAGGGTGGTTATAAAAATTAATTTGTAGTTTAAAAAACACAAAAACTGATTTGTGAATATATATATTTAACAGATCAAAAAGAGTTTAGTTAGAAATTTATTGATTATTAGCTATCTTTTGTAAGATATGAGTATCCAGTGGTATTAATTGAGTAGGATTCGGAAGGGCATTGGGCCCCCAAAGATCTGATAATAGTTTTTATTCAATACATCGATTCAATAAAGTCATCTTATAGAGGTGCAATTATAATTAATCCGCCCCCTCCCCCCAAGGTTTAGTTGAAGTCACGTCACTGCGAGAATCTCAAGAATATGAAATGAATGGATGAAATTCAGTATACTGGTAATAAGATCGGTCGAATTTCGAAAGTAGGGCGACACGAAGGTAAAAACTGTTGAACCCAATTTTATAAAATTGAAACCGCTAGAAAGAATTTATAACTCAGGAATATGTGCATATAACGAAAATAAAATGATTAATCCAAATTGGATCAGAATGTTTTAAAAGTATCCAGAGACACATGCTTCGTCTTTAAAATAATATGTTAAACTTTTTAACTTTTCCGGTGTTAAACTGTGCCAAGCGTGCTTGTAAAAATCTTGAGAACAATAAATCGATTATGGTTATTTTTCCACCCTTAAAATTGGCTAATTTTTTGAAATATTTTTAACTGTTTGACATAACTTTTGGAGAAAACTTTTCTTAAAAAAACTTCCATTAAAACGAGATGAGTTTCCCGATAGTTTTGCATAAGAAGTTGTTGGCGCCTATTAACTAAAGCTATATCAAGCTTCGATTCACGGTTGTTAAGTTAAATATTGTATCTGTTTTATCACTTCAAACTTCCAAAGAGAAAAATTGCACTCAATTGAAGATGAAGTTGCTATTCGACTCAATTACCACAGCCATAATGGATGCATCCCATTCCATTTAATTTAATTTATACATGCAGTAATATCATTTTAATACTAAGAACATATTAGCAAGACATAGTAAGAAAATATTTGACAGCTCAGTGACATTTGTAAGACGACACACATTAAGAGACATCAATTTTTTTAAAGGCGAAATTTCTTGTGTTTTCTCTTTATCTCATTCATGTTGTATGTTTGCCAACTAAGACAGGATCCGACATTTATTACATTCCTTAAAAAAAATCTGTGCATGCATTTCTTTCCGGTTGTTATTTTTCTTTTTCTTTTTCAATATCTACTAAGCAATACTCTAAAAACAATAAACATCTTAAAAATCTTAATATGTCAAATATTTCTTGTCAACAACATTCCTTAAACGTTTATAAAAGACATCGCCAATAATGCAAGAATGAAAAAGGATAACAAATTTTAGCTTTTAGTTTTCTTCAATGACTCACAGAATAATTGCTATTAAAAACGAATAGTTTCATAAATGGATCTTAAAATGCCTAAAATTTCATGGATCCCAGTATATTAAAAAAAAAATATACCTGGTATGAGCCTATTAAAAAATTTAAAATTGTTGGACTTTCCATGCCAACATTGCTCTCCAAAACTCAATGCAATGTTACAAATGTTGCTGGAGGGGACTGTAGCCTCGACCACAAGACTCAAGTGAGCTCGCACCATGATTTGTTGGGCAACGGAAAATGTGAACTTTTTTTTGTCACACCATCAATACACATGACAAAGGCCTACAGAGGGACTGACCGTGATATGTCTATCACGGTTTTTGTGTGCTCATTTTCTGAATAATTTTTTTAACTCTTAATTTTTACATAAAAGGGGGCTCATTGTCAGTGAAAAGCTTTAATACGGCACTGACCTGAAAAATTTTATATTTCATTATTTTTTTAGCTTTACAATTACATGATTATTGTCAGAATATAATATGGTTAAAAATATCATCAGAAAAGTTCAAAAATTGATGTGCAACTTAGGCTTGGAATGCACCCTCTGTAAAGTAGGTCTAGCGTACTTATTTTGAATTTTGCATTTCTGTTCGCGACGCAAACGCGTGTGTGTGAATGAGCCCAAATGCAGCTATACCGATTTTCATTGCTGGCAACTCTGTATTTAGACACAAACACATGCATGCCTACGTGACTTTAACTTTTGCCTATGAAATTTTTAACACTTCTCATTTTTCCGCGGCGGCAGCTACCAAAAAAATTAAAAACTCAAAAATAACTAAAATTAACTAATAAAACGTGTTATAAGCTAGAAGTTAAAATTTGAAAAAAGTGCTAGCAACTATGAGGGTTAATTTGAAAAGAAATAAAAAGTTTTTTCTTAAAAGAAATGGTGCTCTCAAAGAACGTTGGTTAAAAGGTGGTCGTATTGGAGTTACATCATACGCAGTGAAGGTAAGAGAACTGGAGTTTGCTCGGAAGTCTTCCATCAAATTGAATTGGAAATGTTTTGAAAGTCCCCTGAATATACTAAAAAAAAACACTTGCGAATGTATTAAGAAAAGTACTGAAAATGCCGTCACCGTTCGTTTCAGGTGGAAGATTAAGAAAAGGGCACGATTGCCATATCCTTGGCGCCGCAATCTGACTATGGTTTTCGATAAAACACGTAAAAATAAGTCGGCAAAGTTATGAAGAAAAAAATCAATATCATGTTTGGTTTTCGAGACATCGACACTTCAAAATTTGATTTTGAAAGTGCCATTAGAATTATGATTTCCTTTGCGACGCAATCTGACGTTGGTTTTCGATGGAACACGTCAAAATAAATCGAAAATGTTAAATATAGAAAATCGATGTCTTCTTTGGTTTTCAAGATATCAATAGTGACTTAGATTGATCATAGGATTTCCGTGGTACCGCGATCTAGATGTTTTACATCCTATAGTATTTGCAACACCCGCTTCGCTAGCCCCAGCAATTCTATAAAAGCTATCTGGAAAACTAAACAAGATGTCAACTATTTTATTTAATATTTTCGATTTATTTTGACGTTTTCTATCGAAAACCATCGTCAGATTGCGGCGCCACGGTAATCGTATTTCTGATGCTACAGTAGAGCCTCGATTTTGTTTTGGATTTGAGGACATTTCGAAAATTACTTGTTTATAGTTCAATTTTAATTTGACATTCTTTTGAGTATTTGTATGCATATTGACAACGAAAAAATTCTCAGTATTTAGAATATAGAATCTGAAACTTATGTGTTTTCTATTAACCTTTTTTTCGGTTATCCGTCATGTGGTCATCCCCGTGCCTGACGGATAATCGAGGTTTTACTGTACTACCAAACTCAAATTTTTTAGTATCGATACCTCGAAAAACAAACGAGATATCAATTTTTTATTCAACATTTTCGATTTATTATGACATGTCTTATCGGAAACCATCGCCAGATTGCGGCGCCGCGGAAATTGTTATTCTAATGGGGCCCGGGGCAAACAAGTTATTTGCATGTTTTGACTAAAATTTAATTTACCTCACACCAAAAAAATATATATTTCACTAAAACTGAAAATTTCTACCTGCACATTTAAATTTACTACATCGATTTAGTTTCATTCCTAAACCCTTGCCCCCCCCCCCAGGTACGCTAACCAAACGACATAAAGTTTTTTTTTACGTATTTTTACCACCACGGAAATTGTAATCTCCCCAAGAAATTCAAAAACGTTCATTATAGTTATGTAACTTTTGATAGACGGTAACAGTGATTTCATACGCTAAACATGCCTTTATTTTATCATTTTTGGTATCGAAAACGAACATTTTGGCGGGTGAATAACCATCATTATGGAGTTCTGAAACTAACATTTTCAAATGTTCGTTGCGAATGTAATATAAGGAACGCAAACATGTTCGTTTTGGAGTCGTTGACGTTAGTTTCATTTACTTAACCATCATTCCTTATACCATTTTCGATAACGAAACCGAACTTTGTTTCGGATATGATACTGCATATAGCACAACTGATAAGAAAATCATATGGGAGACATTTTTTAAACAACTTTTAAACAAAATTATGACGAATTCATATTTTAAGAATTGTTTTGTAGACAAAGACGTGAACTTTTAGAAAACAAATTTAAATTTAACAAATAGTTAATAGTGGCTAAGGAATAGAGTTAAAAATTTAGAAGTTTCATAAAATTTTTAGGTTTCTACTTGCTCGAAAAGTGAGATTCGTTTTTACACACGATTTTTAAGGGGAATTTAGGTTTTTTATTTGTTTTTTTTTTATACTACGTTCGTCATCAACATAGCTGAGTTGCTAAATATTAAGTTTTTATTTTATCCTTTTTCCAAAAACTCACATTACACTCAATACTATGAACCAAATAACTTCTAAATAAACACCATATATCTAAACAACAAACGATGTACTTGTACAGAAACATAGTGAAATTGCTACTAAGTATCATCACATAAATCAATGCCATTTACTCATACAAAATGCCTCGCACGTCCAGAGCGACTAAAACGTCCGCCACCTCCACCGCCGCTGCCACCATAACCGGCTGAATACGTGCTACGCAAAGCGCGATATGAAGGCAAAAAACCTGAACGAGCTATAGAACCTATATGACGTTTCTGTTGCTGATGATACAGCTGTGGATCGCTTTCGGCTTCAGTAACTTCTTCTTCGGGCAAAACTTCAGTTACATCTGACGTTGTTGCCAATTTGGCATTATTTATGCCAAATAATTCAGGATCCTTGGAGGTATCTTAAGTTGACGCAAACCAAAGTTTAAATATTTACAATTGCTTAGCATACAACTTACCCAGCTTGGGTTGAGTTCAACCATGGCACTACTTACCCAAAAAGCGTTTCTGCTGTTCATGCACCGTATCCCAATCTAAATCAGCATAGCTCGGATAAAGCCAATAACCAGCTGGTAGCATATCTAGGCCATAGTCCATATCAACACCTGTTGCACTTCCCGATTGTTCATCATCACGTTTCTGCTGCCCACCATGCACTGGTGAACCTTTGAGTGCGCCGAGATTACGCTTTTCAGCTGCCGCTGAGGCTGTGGTCGCAAAACTTGTTGGACTCATATGATTAGAGTTGTAACGTGCTACTGCCGCCAAATTTCTCTTGGGATTGCTAATGAGACCAAGCCTTGCCAACGAGGCCAAATTACGTTTACCATTTTGTGGCAATTGGAAGTCGCGTGCCAAAGTACCGACATTACGTTTGCCAAAGGACATGAGTCCACCACCACGCGCCACTGAGCCTATATAACGTTTATCATAAGTTGTTACATCAACTTCATCGGGATCTTGCGTTGGTAATTGACCATTTTTGGCCAAAGTGGCAAGACTTCGCTTAGGTGATAATGCGGTACCACGCAAGTAGCCGAGGGAAGCCAGCGCGGCTACTGAGCGTTTATCTTCCTCTTGATAGTCATAATCGTTTAGTGACTGCTCTTCACCGATACCCATTTGGCGATCGCGTAAGATATTTCGCAATTGATTGCGCAGAGCTGAGGCCTAAAAAAAAATATTAAAAATATTAAGCTTATTACATAGGGAATGAATGAGAAATGTTTATTTTAAGGAAACGAGATCGAATATTTATAGTATACTGCTTAGTAATGTTGTGCTGCAGAAAAGTCGAGTGTATAAGATTACAAGACAAGATGTACAGGAAAGATAGTGAGCCTTTTTGGTGAACCTAATCAAACAGGGTTGCCTTGCTATAGCCCGTCCCGATGGCCGAAAACGCCCCAATTTTGTTGCTTTAATTAAAAGTGTATAATATTACAGCTCAAAATGTATGCCAAATGATAGAAATCGAAGGAGCTTATATATAATATATGGAGTTGCATTGTTGAATCCTGTCCCAAACATGGGTTGCCACCCATTTAAAACACATTGGCCATAAAAACGTGTGGTAACCCATATTTAAGGGAGGATTCGACAAGGCAACCATAAATGTTCTATCTAGGCCTCTTCAATATCTATCATTTGGCATACATTTTGTAATTGTGTCATCGTTGAAATCGTTGTTGTCGTCGTTGCCGTTATTATCCTTGTCGTCCTTATCATTGTTGTCATCGTTATTATGTCGTCATTGTCGATTTTGTAGTTATCGTAATCTGTGCATTTTTTCAATCATTCATCCGTTTGGTTAGTTGTTTTCGCTTAATAAGTCGTCTAAGTCATTCCAGCGTGCTCTGTCAACTTAGCTTTATAGTGTACTTTCGGTTAAAGCCCACTACAGACGTTTCTCTAAATTGATTCGATTTAATTGTATGCACAGTTAGTACTCTTAAGTAGGATCTATGTCGATGCGAACAGTTTTTCTAAAGCCACAAACAACGCTGTTGAAAAGGCAGCTAGTGCACACAGTAAAGTTGTTACGATTCTTAATAAAACTTTTCAGTTTTTCTGGCCTCAGTTACTTTTATTTTGAATATGGCGTTATTTGTCTGCTCAAGAATTAATTAATAAAGTCTTTACCCAAAAATTTGAAAAAAAAATAGTTACTAAAAAAAAGCTCATAAATATATCAAAAATCAGGCATAATTCTGTGTAAACGATGTCTCAATTTTGTTTAACTAAGATTTTTCATATAAAGAAGATTTAGATTTTCTATTTATGTTTTGTATGCTCCACACCATGCAACATAAATCTTTGAATGTAAAATTTAAAAAATCTGAATTTTGTTATTGTTATTTCTTATATCATATTGATCCTTCCAGGTATTTTGCTGCTTTCTACAAAGTCAATTTGTATTGAAAAATTAATTCATTTCTGTTGGGCCTACCCAAACTAAATTTTCGTAGGTATAATGAATTGGAAAAACTTCTAAAATTGATTTTACATTGAAATAGGTTACGTTTCTATTGCTTTTTCAACTTACATGCAATTGATACTCAGAATTGGGATTCACCAATTGATTGATTATCGATTCTAATTCACAAGGCGAAACATTGGCAACATCATCTGTGGCTCGTACAATGCTGGGAAGTTCCACCTGTAAATGGAAAAAATAAGAAAAGGAAATTTTAATAGAATTCAATTTAAATAAACAGGAAATACACATGCTAATACTTTTTGTCAATCTTTTTTTTTTTTTGTTGCATAACAATAAAAGTAAATTATGCTTAACTCTTAACAATGAACTTAAAGTTACTGTGAGTTTGTTGGCATTAGAAAAAACTCTAAAAAAAAACGTTTCAAAATTTAAAATCCTTTCATTTGTAAAGCTGTACTAAGGAAACGTTCGTTACGACAATGAAGTGACATTATTTTAAAAGACAATTTGATTTGCTTGCATTAAATATAAAAGTCCATCCATTCTACATTTAAATCCAGCTAGCTATCTGTCATCTCAATTGAAATGCAAATTTTCCACTTTATCTCGTTATTTTGCAAAAATAAACATGGACATAAGGACATGCTACAATCTGCGTACAGCTGAAGTGTCCATATTTTATGACAAGCAGCACTATTTGCATGCCACGAAAGACTCCAAAGAAGATTATGGATTTTACGGAAAATTTTGAATGCAATATCTTGTGTCAAAGCAGCTTCTGATAATAATAAAGAAATAAATACGTATTAACTAGAACAAAAAAAAATTCTTTCAAATATTTAAAATCCTATCAGGTTTAGCTTTTACAAGGATTTATGTCATTATTGTAAGCAGCTATGTCCATCACGTAAAATGTTGTATATTTTTTTTGAAGATCTTACATTTTGTTTATTGTTCTGAGCAACAAATTTTATGTCAATATTTTTATTTATCTAATATACATTTTGGCGAATTTATTTTTAAATTATTAGCATAGTGTCCTAAACGAAAAGTCGATTTAATTCAAACTAAGCAGTTTTTACTTTCATATATTAAATTGAGTAAACAGTTTTGTTAAAACTTGTGATTTAGTTTAAACAATAAGCAAAGCATTCATTTTCAAACACAAAAATGTGTGTTTATCTTTTGCTATGCTAAGATAGTAATCAAAAACCTCACGTAGCTCTTATTCTCTGTTGCACTATAGTAAAATAAAAGCTGAGTTATTCCCAAAACAAGCCAAGTCGGTTATGTCTTTGAAGATATCCTTTCCATAAAGTATATGATTCATCTTGCCTCTTGATTCTCAACACTGAGTCTTTCCCAGAATACGTTCTAATACTTTAAATGTCAAAATGGAAACCTTTTATGTAATTACAAAATAAAATACATTGACCTCTTTTAATATGCGCTTATCAATTCGCAGACTATGGAAATATTTATGACGCCCACAATCAAAATCACAGCATTTTCAAAAGGCGTCATTAATAGCGGCAAAACACGAAAACAATTAATATTTGAGCAAAAATATGCAAAATTAAGCACTTAACTTTACAATGGTGTTAGTGGTGATGGTTGTGCTCACCCGAGCATGTGTTAGTGTGGGCGCAATTAAGCGATTTTCCTCTTCTCGTATATTACACACAGTGCAAACATTTAAGAGTTTTTTTCATTACTTAATATGAAAAAGTTTTGAACGCTTTGAAAATTTAGTGGGAAAGTGCGAACAAAGCAGCTGACAGCTGAAAGTATTACTCTGAGAGAAATATAACATAAAAATAATTAGGTGCTTTTATGCAAGCACATTTGGGATAAGTCCTACTATGTTAAATTAAATGTAGTTTTCAGCTACGATCTGCAGACTAATTTCTTTGAAGAATTTTACATATTGTAATATAGTCTGGTCATTTTTGGAAGTGACCAAGAGTGTCTGCTACTTTTGTAAGGGAGTGCTTAGACACACTTTATTGAGAAAGTATTTTATTGCCTCAATCGATATCGAAAATCGAAAACTTTTTTTAACATAACCAGGAACTAGCTCCGACCCCCCTAAGAAGCTAATTTGATCCTATATATAAAAGAGATTTAATTAATCGTCTAAAACGATGTGAAAAATGTAGAAAATTTTTTTTTGATTAATGCGCCCAGTACTTGGCCCCATTTATGTAGAAAACTTTTTCACGGACCAATAGCACCCCCGACTCTTAAGGTGTTTTTTAATTTATGATTTATGTAAAAAAAATTTACGTCACGAGGAGTCAACTAAGTGGTGTTTTGATCCCATACATGTAAAATATTTTATTGCGGCAACTGATGGAGAAAGATTAAAAAAACAGTTGAATGTGACCGATCCGCGATGCTGCAGAAATAACTCAAATATGACTCTGAACTCTTTGTAGAATTTTATTAATTTTCGCATATTTCATATCATTTCATCTTTATCCACTCATGTCCTAATAAGTATTAACTTTTGCACAAATTACGCTATTGCGTAACTATTCAGTCTTGAGTTATAGGCCCGACAAGTTCAACAATAAATGGAACTTTGGAATTATTTTAAATTTTTTTTAAGCGTGCTTACACCTACATAAGTACAGGTTATGTGAATACAAAAATATTAGCAAAATCTTTTAGGTAAAGTGTTTACGATTTTAGATTTATATTTTATATGGCTTTTAGCAGTTTTCAATGACGCAGTAACTCCTTTTATGTGTTTGAAAACATTCTTTCCAATGTACATGTAAACTTTTGTTTTCATACGCAAAAGCAAGCTGATTCTTCTGTCTGAAATTTAAAGAATTTATATTTGCTTGTTATGTTTGCACACAAACCCTTATGTAAAGTAAGCACACTAAGGGAACCAGCATAATTCAATAGATAGTTGCGGAAATAGGAAGGCAAAGCATAACGCAATGCGGATAAGCCTAAGTGTAACGAGAAAATGCTTCAATATGTCACATAAAAGTAAAATTCACACGTACAAAACAGACAAGATAAAATAAATACTCATACATCTATAGAAAGAAAAAAAGACACATATAAAGCAGTGCTTTGAAACAATGTTCCCAGATGACTTTAAGTTTTCAAAGTAGTAACAGCAACGTATGGAGTAGATTTTTTTGTGTCATTTTTGACCTCATGTTGTTGTTGTTTGCTGCATAAACTTTAATAGTTTCCACTATGTAGCATTTTTGGATTTTGTATTTATACCCATTTGTCCAAACTGGCTTTTGTCTAGCGCTTGCTGGGCTACCATATTGAATTAGGCATCAAATATTTAAATAGACACACCTCTTTAAATCGGCCCATATATTGCTCACTGCTTTTTAAAGCGTTTCTAGTATTAATATAAAAGTTAGTTGCATTAACTTAAACAACTTTCTTGTACAGCATTTTAATATTTTTGCATGGTGCCACACCCTCTTGTTAAAATATGACAACTTTTTATTTAAAAGAAATATACATATTATAATATGTAATAATATTACTAAAAAAAGGGCACTACCTAAAAAGACTATCGGCATCAAATTTATTTTTGGTAAGGAGAAAAAAATATTGAATTTGGGAACCTTTGTCCGAAATCTGTTTTGTTTATTTAATATAACTGGCAACACTGTTTATATTTTGCTTTTGTTAGAAAGTTGTTTTCGGCTAAATATTTTGAAATTATATCCGTACTTTATGTCTTGCATTACAAGAGATTAAGTTTACCCATTGGAAAAATATGCTAACTAAAATATTTTCGAAAAAGTTGAAAAGTTTCATTATTTTCTTATGGTAAAAAGGTTGAAAAAAATTCAGAAAAATTGAGAAGTTTCATTAGATACATATGTATGTACCTACATATCTCAAGGGGTTCTATGAAGAAGAAAGTATGCCAATTTTGGAATTAGAAGGACGTTACGTAGCTTATCGTATTTTACTCGTCAGACTCTTTTTATTTGATACCCACGTGAAGGAAGTTGTGAAGAAAGGGTAGCCGACACCTTGGAGTGAATTTAGAACGATATTTTTGACCCATACAGAATAAAGAATCATATACATTTTACAGCGTCGCCTTCTTCAGTGCTACATTGTACAGCAATAGATATAAAAGTGTTACCTCTTACAGCGTCACAGTTCCTCTAGTTTAATCTAGAGATGGCATCAAAAATCAGCGCTGAAGTGACCATCAGCGGCGTTACTATTAATCAGTCCGTTAGCAGATCCGCCTGTATTTTCAAAAAATCAAGCTGATATTTCCAACAGGGTAATTTGTGTACTTCAAGTATTTCCTATAGCAACAGTTGATTTACACACCCACACACACAAGCCGATAGCTTGTTGCTTTGGCTTACTAACACTCTCCTTAAAGATAATCAAGGGATAACAGCAGCAAAATTTATGTGCCAACTAAATGATATCCTTTTGGTTGCTGTATTCAATAGTTACTACAATAAGTACAACAAATACAAAATGCTTTCACCATTAACGTTGACAGCAACGGAAAACTTTCTGGAAAATATGTTATCTGTTTCAGGGTGGACCATAGATAGAAATTGTACTATAAATTTGTCCCTACATTGCATATTCTTTGAGTTGCCGCTGTGCTCAGCAACGTTATCTACGGGATTGATATTTTCAGTAGAAGAAACCGCAAACCAATGACAAAACAAACTTCGACTATAAAATTAATTAAAAACCACCCTATTCTGCTTGACTAACATGTTTGTTACGAGTATTTAAGGAATCATCTTCTGTTCCTTAAGATTGTACTCCGAACTAATTAAAACATTTATCCAGAAGTGTATTATTTACCAACCAATTAATTAAGAAAAGTTATCACATCAACCTTAATTTTGTGTTAATGGTTTAGTAAAAAAATGAAATTCAGACCACAATGAATTTTATGTAAATAGTTTGTGATGGTATTTTACTTCTTAAACACAATACCAAAAGAAATGTGTTGCGACACCCTTCTCAAATAACAACCATGAACAATTCTTGAAACTGTTCGTTATTATAGGAGAAAAGTGTGGCTAGACATTAACATTGTAGTCACTTATAATGTAAGGGTGTGAGAATACTTTTCAGCGATTACAGCCGAATGAACTTTACCTTTGTCATTATAAAACGCATGAAAATCTACATAGGGAATACTTTTAGCTGCTGTATAAGGAATGCCTATTTTGTCAACCCTCAGTATAAGAAATTTTGGTAACTATTCAAGGCCAAGCTTGCAAAAACGAAATTTTTTAATATCTGAGTTTTTCTTGACGGATCAAAATTTTAGTTTCTTGGCTTGGAGTTCTGAAATTTTTGGTTGGGATCGGTTCAATTAACTCTTTTGAGCATTGCAAAAAAAAAAAAAAATCAGCGACTAAAAAAATGTGTCTCCCAAACCTTGAGAATGAGAAATGCGAATTTTTTTCAATGCCTATGATATACATACATATGTATATCTCCTTGGAAAGGTATTACTCAGTAGTATGGTTTTTAAACAGATTTTAAGTTCCGAAATTGGTAAAACTTTTTTCACATTATCTGTAATCGTCAGCTTATGTAAAGCAAGATTCCTAAAGTAGCAATATATAGTACATATGCTTAAGTCGGTTGAAAGATGTTTGTGTGCCAAATGTCCCATACCGTGAGTTTAAGTGATACAATTGAATACATATCGTTAGCAGCTTGAGCATCGTTTATATTTTGTCATTCAACGAAAGCCCTTGCAGTTCGCAAAACACTACGTCACTAGCAGCTTATACTAGTTGCAACCACTGCTGCATCATATCATCAGTAAAGCTTACCGACTTAGCCGACTCAGCTCGCAATTTTGCATGAAACGATCATAGTTGACAGTGTAATCAGTCGAAATGAAAAAAAAAAAAAAACAAATAAATTTAAACTGTTGAAATCATTTCCTTTAACATTTTAAACAAAAGTATTAATTTCCACAAAAAATAAATTTGTTTGCGCAATTTAATAAGAATTAATTAGAATCATAACTCCTTACAAATTATGTGATGAGTACTTGGCAACGACGCCAAAGTTTAAGAATGCTTTTAATACAACAACTTTATGAAGGATATTTAATAAAATCGGATTAAAAATTAAACACGTCTTCAATTACAGTAAGAAGTTTTACTAACAAAATATTCTATACAAAACAATTACACAATTTTATTTTGAACATGAAAAATTCACTCTATCTTGCTTGCTTGTCTTTTCAATATCTTTCAGCTACTTTAAGTGCTGCTGAAACAGGAGAAGAGAACCTAATTAAAAAAGGATAATGAAAATAACAGAAAATTAATGACTCCAGAAGTTGACAGAAAGAAGGGGCCTTACATTTGAAAATGTTAAATAAAACAAAAAGGTTTTCAGAATGTACTAAAGCAACATAATGCAAAAAATATAGGAGTCTAACAGAGCGGCTGCTTTATATTAATTTTTAAATGCATTTATTTCTCATTTCAAAAAGAAAAAAAATTAAATTAGTAAAGCTAAGTTATGTTTAATTGCATTAAAAATACATGTATGTCTGAAGCTAATTGAAAATTAAAAGGATATGAGGAGTGTGGGCTTTAATGAATACCATGACTGTAAAATGTGGCTGTTAAACACATTAAATTTAGTGTGTAATAAACTTTTATCGATATTTAATAGATTTTCTTTATATAATGTTTATTTCGTATTGTTTTAAGTAGCTTATTTTTTTTTGTTATTTTAAATTTTATTAATTATTTGTTTATTCTTTCAGCCACAACGTCATCTGTGGGCAGTTCTCAAACAAGCTCTCATAATTGATTCCCAGAAAAGTGCGCATTAAGAACAGCGCCAGTATGGCATTGGCAGCATTGGCATTTTACGGTAAGTCAAGAAAAAATGTAAACATTTTATGAGTGCAAGGAAACTTTATCATAAAATTAATATTTTTACCAAGCGTTTGAAGAATCATTAAATTAAATCAACTACTTCTATAGCTAAATTTCCTTAACATGAAAAATAGGTCGATAAAAAAGTTAGAAAACTTAAAAATGCCTCATTCAATAGTGTCATTCTGTGATATTAATACTTTTTCTTCTGCAAACAATTTTTTCTTAAAGAAGTCTTAAATTTTTCTATTTAAAAATGTCAAAGACTTAAACGAACCCTGATGTATAAATATCCTTAAATCTTCAAACCTATAAATCTAAGTACGTGCAAATAATTGCACAAGACTGTCACGCACTTAAGTATGTTCTTTTTCTTATTTACTTAAGTTGGCTTTTTTTTTCTTCCATAAAGAGCTTATTTTTATGTCATTTATTTCCAATGTATTTAAAGACTCCGCAATTTTCCATATTGTTGCTATAAATATTCAATTCATGACTCTGCATATTTTTGCATTATGTATCTTCTCTTATAATACGTGCAATTTCCATCAATTTTCGTGTCTGATGATTTTCAGCTTAATTTTATCATCATTTTATATAAATTCTTATTCTTATTGTTACAAATTTCTGTTTCATAATGTCTGCATAAATTTATTTACCAACTATTATACGTAATATATTGGTGAATGAAAAATAAATAATAAAATTAAATGAATTTCAGTTGTAAAGTGAATTAATTATACGAGTTGATAGATTTTTAAAAAAGTTTTACTCGTAATTGTTTGATAACGCCATTCATACGGTTACCATTCGTCCTTTAATTTAAAGGACATACCTATTTTAATAAACTCGCATTTTATTTCTTCACTGCTTCTTTAGGATTACTGTGCGACTAAAAGTAAATTTGGAATATACATACTTTAAAAAATTTATAAAAAATTTACATTCATTGTGATTTGGAACTGCCCAGATATTTTCTTTGCAATTTTTTCCCGCTGATTTTTCCAACTAACATTTCAATAGTCGATTAAAAGCTATAATAAGTAGTCTTTCAACGCTGGTCAATTATTCCTCGTAATTACAATTTTTGAATTGCATCATAGCTTGCAACCCTTAACCCATTTATCAAGGCACGTGCCATTAAAGCTTAAAAGCCCAAATGTCTGTTTTTTTCTTGTAATGATTTTATCATAACAATATTTGTTAATGTGTTCTTGTTAAAATTAGCCTTTGGGAGAATAATATTATGCGTCATATAATTGCTATATCATGTGCATCACAGCCTTTTGTCTAAGGGATATTTATAAGCTGATTGATAAAATTGAAAACACAGTTCCACATTAAGTGATTTTCATACCACTACTAATTTCTCTATTCTACAAAATTTCACAAAGCTGAAATTGAGCTTCATATTACAATAAATGTGCTTAAAAAATCCTTCTATACTTAGATAGCAATTGACAACTATTGGTAGATGAAACCAGGGCTACCGAGAGTGTAAGGCAAATGCAAATCTTTTGGGGGTCCATAATGTTTTTCTTTAAGTGCATGTTTTCTTTTGTAACCTTCACTCAAGAAACAAGCGATCGTGGCACCTGCATTACAATGAAAAGCTTTTAGGCGATATAACCAAAGGATTTATAGAAAAAATACGCCCAAGTATCATACAAACACTAGAAAGGTTACGAGCCAGCACAATACAAAAATGGGCAGATTTTGAATGCAGTTTGTGATATATTTTTGTTCTTTAGTCAACCATTTTGTACCACTCTTCTTAGTTGTTGAACTAATATCGTCAACTAAAAAAGTTACTCATTTATGGATTTCTGAAACCTGGACCATAGTGGATACAAAAAAATATGGATTAATATTAAGTTACTTAGCATCTGCTGAGTTCACTAAAGGTAAAAATGCTATAAATTCTTACCACCCGAAAGTTTGGTACTGTATTAAGAGATCCAATACACCATAGGCAACTGCTACAATGAGATTTTAAATAACACTCGGAAGAATTATTTTGCCTAATTAAGCGTAAAATTAAAACCTTTGTAAAGTTAATAAAATGAAAAAAATTGCGATACTGCAAATTCAAGGCGCATCAAATAAAAGTAATTGCCAAGGATTAAATTTCTGCAGTAGTACATAGTTGCTGTCGTTACTCCAGTTCTCCGCTCTTGGTGAATTGTGAGGGCCAATAAAATTGTGCTGGTTATTTCGGCCATACAAAATGTATTCCTGAAACTGAAAACACACGCAACATTGGCTACGACACGTTGCATTTAATGGTCGAACCATTAAGAACTTAAGTCTCTCTCCTCTTTCCATTCATAGTTCCTTTAGGATATTTATTGACATTTTGTTTGTTTTTTTTTTTTTAATTTTTGTTTATTCTGTTGGTCAGTCAGTTTATTATTATTAATGAAAACTGCTACTGGCATTTGAGGTTTTAATCTGTGCTAAGCTTTAGGCTTTAATGGACTTTATGTGCACATTAAGGGTGCACATGGCATGAAAATGCCAAATGAAATCGGCATTTACATGAAATCATTATTTTAGGGTTAGTTAATTTTGACTAATTTTGAATTATATGTAAAAACTTGTTATATTGCGAATTTAAAAAAAAAAAATCTATGTATAGAAAAATGTATATATACAACTCACATGATGTGAACCACATCAAGTAAGTACTAAAAGAGTTTGATTTTGTGTTCCACAATTTTGTTGTTTCTTTGCAAAATATTCAGCCGAAGCACCATTTTCGAAAATTCAGAAAAATAGAAAGGTTTGTGAGATCCTATTTTGATATATTTTTCTCTACATTTTTGTGTAGTTTTAAAAAATACCGGGCCAAAACTCTCTACACATCACTAAAAGTACTATTTAGTAAAAGTACCATAAGTAAGACTTATGTGGATATGTTTTTATGTAATGTTAATTCACGCCAAGTCCTCTTTTATAAAAATCGCACACTTTTCTGTCCGGAGCTTATCCGGATGATTGCTAGCGCTTGTGTGAAATTTGGCTGCATTACCTTTAATAATTCACTTCGTACAGCGTTTAAAAGTTTTTGTTTCGATAGGAGGTGCCACGCCCACTTACATTATTTTGCCTAGTTCTTCTCCAGAGCTTTTCTGAATCATTCCTACTGCCTTAAATTATTCTTTCAGCATGACGTTTTGAAGTTTCTACTTGTGCCACAAGCTTGTTGAAATTCGCCAACCTTTTGTCTAGAGCTTGTCTGAATTATTTCTTGTATTTGTGAGAAATTTGGCCACAATAAATATAATATCTCTCTCAATATAACGTTTTAGAAGTTTTATTTGCATGTGCAATAGGCGTGTTCGTGCACCGATTCGCCCATTTTCGATTCCATGAGCTACATTTGAATTTACTGAATTTTCCTGTAACCTTAATGTCCACAGATAGACAGACAGACAAAGCGACAGATAGACATTGTGGTAGACAACCAGACATACTAATAGATAGACAGACGGGTATACAGACTGGCATGACTAAATCGACTCAGGTGTTGACGCTGATCAAGAATATATATACTTTTCTATATCTGCCACTCTCTTTTGCAAGCGTTACAAATGAAATGACAAAGTGAATATACCCTGAGTGTGGGGTATAAATATAAATTAAAAGTATCCAAATCTGTGTTTCAGCCAATTTTCAAGTTATACTCAAGACAAAAACTTAAAATAATGATTTTTCGAAAGACCCACTATGTATCTTATGATGCTTCGCCGATTTTTTTTCCTAAAATTGATATTTATTAAAAATTTTGAAAAATAATACCACAACAATGTCTTGAATCAGCGATGGGCAAGTGCAGGCACTTTCCGCCCTCATGGTCCGAACCGTTTACACGACGCACAAGCAACCAAAGAACAATTCGCAGAATATCAACGCTATCGACGCACAGCGTTGAGTTGAGTTTAATTTCCGAAAGCATATACCATTTGTATTTTATTTTAAATTCTAAATATAATTCTCTGTAATAATATCAACAATTAACTGGAATTTTCAATTTAATATTAAATTAAAATTTTCATTCCAACTGAAAACTTTGTTTGCTTAAATTTGCATGATAAATTTCATTTAATTAAACTGCAGCAATTTTTCAACTATTAGGTTGGAATTCATGCATGCCAACACATAAACACCCACACGCATCAAAATGGAAAGTGTTTTTATTTCAAAATTTACACCAAAGTAAAAGCTGGACGTAGCTTAACTGCTGCTGCTGTTGCTGTCGATTTTAAAGCTGCAAATTTTTAATGCAGCACTCATTGCTCATGCTATTTGCTTATTTGCTTAAAGTCCTAGCACAAACAGCAGAGGAGTTAGCAAAATATATAGCACTGGATGATTTCATTCTTCAAATGTTTGCTGATGTGCAATATAACAACCAACATCTGAAACGGAAACAGCAGCAGTGATAACAAAATATCAAAGCAAAGCAGCGTGGTGTAAAAAATGCGGTTTAAGCATTTTTTTTTCAATGTCACTACTATAGTACGTAGGAAGCAAATAAAAAAAAAGAAAATTAGACAAATGAGAAAATAGAAAAAAAAAGATTTGAAAAAAGACCTATCAAAAATTTAAACCTAAAGCCGACGTCCAAAGCTTATAAGTTTCAAAGGTTGAAGTACTGTCCTCTTTTAATTTTTGTTTAAACGCTGACTTAGCTACTTATTAAAGTAAATACTTATTTGTAGAAAGTCGTTACTTGGAAGAATGCATGTATCATTAACAGTTACTGCCCGTAGTCAACAATAAATCAAAAGTATTTCTAATTATTGTGGAACTTTCACACTTCATCGGTTTTTTGTTATTTTGTGTCTCGTTTTCAAAAATAGCATTCACACCAGCATGCCTCAGTTGTTTTATAAAGTACTGCGAAAATATTATTACAGCAAAGTTTTTAGTTGCTGCTAAACATTATGGAAATTACTAAAAATTGGTTGCGAGGTTGTGCAACTTTGTACGTACGTTCTCAGCGTCGCTGACAAATTCACTCCTTTGAAATATGCTCGTATTTTCTAAAAAAATAATTTTATAAAATAAAACTACTCTTTAATGATGTATCTGCTTACTGTATATGTTTGCATATATTTTGTTTCAACAAAAAATTATTCCAGAAAAATAAATTTAAAACTTTCTTACGAGCTATCGCCTAAAGCCAAAGGCATTTTTGAGTAATTTTGTTTTGTGGAATTTTTAATATCTTAGGAATATTACTTAAGACGGTAGAATAATTATAGCACACTGTACACTTTCTTAGTAATTTCAAACTCATTTTCCTGCTGGGGTTATACTGAGACTCAGCTCATAAATTTTGTGTAGATGTTTTTGCTGTTGTTTTATTGTTGCTTTCCATGAAGACAATAAATGTTTTTGTTTGCCTTAATGTGTGATTCTGTGTGTGCGTGCAACTGATAAGAATTCGTGTGCTTGTATAGATAAGTTATTATTGCTGTTGTGTACGTGTTTTTGCATTATAAGTTTTATGTTGTCTTTTTAAGGAGTCAACTCAATGCGTTGCTTCCCAGCCAATATTTGAGTTACAAGGAAAGCAATACTTTTATTCTGCATACTTTTAGGCATTGCATATAATTCATGTGTGCAGATCAATGCACTTTAATTCCATATTACTATTTTCTTAGTTGTATTGTACATATGGTAGATTTGCTTATCAAATAATAATAGGCGGAGGTCACGCTGTAGAAAAGTTGAGTGTATCAAATTATAGGATGGGATGTACGGGAAGGATAGGGATGCGCTTTGCTGAAACTAACCAAGCAGGGTTACCTTGCCAAACCACGTCACGATGTCGATATAACTAAAAGTGTACAAGATACAGGTTGAAATGCATGCCAAATGATAGAGCTCGAAGAGAATATTTGAGGTTGTATAATTGAATCCTGTCCCAACCATGAGTTGCCACCCATTTTATCTTTTTCTTCGTCTATGGAACATGAATTTTGTAATTTTTTTTCATAAGATTTTAATGAAATGTTTCACTACAAAATTCTATAAATTTTCCACTAACGGAATATAAGCACGCGTGCACTCGAAACCACCACCATAGCTATTGATAGGTCTCCCGCGATTAAAAGTATTTGCTGGGATATTGCGTCTTCAAGGAGTCAACCTTATTACGTCGTTTTGATGTGTTTTTCTTGCCTTCGATTGTTTTCTAAGGATATAGGCAATTTTTGTGCTACATGCTTCCAATGCACAGAACAAAAATTTGCTCGAAATATTTTTTTTAAACATTTCAATTTCCTTGCAGAAAAAGGGTATTTGCCGTTGAGAAAAATTTTACTGTGTAAAATTTTGACAAAAAGGCACAACATTCCTGTGCTACATACTTGTAACTTCCACATACTTGTAGGTGAAAGGCATGCCAACGACTCTGTGACTGAGTAGCTGTTTAGGGCATACTTAAGTAAATACTTACAAAAAATATGCTTTGAAGCTGTTGAACACATGTGCTCAGGTACATGTGGATACTTAGAAAGTTTTGCTTCTTTTTTTTTTGCTATAAAATATAGCAACAAATTGTTGCTGTGTGTAAGTAGATATATCAATTGATTTGTGCTGTGGTAAAAGTTCAAAAAATCACTGCAAGGATATGAATTTTTGTTGCTAAATGTGGGTGGATTTAATATAGTTATTTTTGTAGTTTCCGTTTGTTTTCTTGCTTTTGGCCAGTCAACGAAGGTAATCTTTATTGCTTCATCTCTGCATTATTTTGTTTGTGTTCAAGGAACACCCCCCAGAAAGGTTATCATTTTGATAGCTATATTTGTTTTTATTGATAAGTTGCTGGCATTTGTTGGTCAACTGTGTAATTGATTTTATATTAAAAACAGAAACAAGAATCTTCGGCCAATTATTATTGCATGTTTTTGATTAAAATTTTAACTTAAAACTTGCAATATATGCATAGCCCTCAAGTTTTAATCACAAAATTTCTCTTGATAAAATTTTAGTCCTTTTTCGTAGAGAGAAAAAAAAGAAGCTATTTTTAGCACTCATTTCCACTTTTTCTCAATCACCACATTTTTAGTTAAAAAATAAGCTTTTTGTGGTAAAGAAATTTAAAATCCAACTAAGTAAAATTTTGCAACTTTTTAAGGATTTGCGTAAAAATACCAACAAAAGTTAAATTTTTGTGCTACCATTTCACACAGCAATTCATCAAAAAAATGCTGACATTCATCAAAGTAATGCCGTTGCAAAGAGTGCACTATTTGTTGCGACACTTAATAATTCATTGCCAAGACCGCTTTGCCGTAAACATTGCTACGTTGAGCAATTTGCCACAGTGCCACATTATTCAAGTGTGCAACATTATTTTTTTTCCTTTATGGAGTTCCACCCACATATCCAGTTGCAAAATCAACTATCACGACAACAGTTTTGAAATTTTTAATAAAAGTTGCATCAACCGATGAAAGCACAAATGGCAAAAATCGTTCTGATGAAGAAATTGAAATGGAATACAAAATGCTACTCATAGCATATGTGAAGAATTTACAGAGCGCAAAAATATGTACTGCAATTGAGATCGGATTTTTTTGAATTTAAAATGTACTTTTTCCAGAATGAAGAAAATCTGCAACGATTTATTTTTCTTAAACTAAACCGAAACAAATTTTTCATAGTCGAAAAATCATTAAAATTGACTTATTTAATTTCAACATTAATTTGACTCCTTCGATACTTTCGTCTTTTTCAATATTCTTTTAATTCATTCTACATACATATTCTACGTATTCGAATTGTTAATAATTTTTTCGGGTTTTCGAAAAATTTTTGAACTTTTTCGAATCTTTTTTTATTTTATTTTAATATTTTTCACTTGATTTTCAAATTAATAAATACAATAATTGTGATGTAATGAACAACTTTTGGTTGCGAATTTTTCAACACTTTTCGGCTTCTTCAAATTTTGTTCGACTCATTCAACTTAATCAACATTTTTCGACAATGACAACATTTTTCGACTATGGCAATATTTTCTCGACATTTTCAAAAATATTCAGCTAAGAAATAGAAGTCTTAATATAATTCTTTGACAGTTACAACATTTTCTGTAGAAACTAGATTAAGTAGATCTTACTAAGAGTGTTTGCATCACCTAGTTTGTTTTCAAATCTTTAAAAGCCCATTGAAATGGAACCTCTTCGCATTTTTAAAATGTTTTTTTTTTTTTTAAATATGGATATTAGTTCCATTCTAATGAGGATATATTTCTTCACATTTTCTCTCAGTGCATAAAAGTTAGCAAAAAAAAGTTATTAATTAGTTGCTGTTATTCCTACGCTATTTGCTTGCTATTGTCATGCCTTAGCTGCACAATGGATTGAAAATCAGTGAAAAAATTGAAATGAAAAAGATACGATAAGCGTAGAAAATGTCGAAGGCATCCAGCAAACATTGATATGGAAATGTCAAGTTGCCAATATGGCGTAGGACTATAAATGACGTTTGATATATCTATTGACATTTTACTCATAACTTCGTATACAATAAGCATGGCATTGGCATGAATGCCGCATTGAATATTGTTGAAATACTGATTGTGCTGGTGCAATGAAAATGCAGATTGTTAATTAGTGTTGAATGCAGTGCTAATTATGTGCAACATCGATTTAATTAAATCTGCTGCTGTCAATGCGTAAATTTAATTCTTATATACAGATTTCTTAAATGTGTTAAATAAATTTGAATGTACTTGATTGGAACAACAGGGCGTACTATATGAGTGATATTTTATCTTGATGAAAATAACATTGCATACTTTTCGTTTGTGAACGATTAAGTTAAAAATAGAAACTCTTCAAACTATTTGCAAATACTACTTGCTTTAGGATGTTTAGAAGAATTTTTATTAGATTGAAAAACTTTAAAAGCCAGCAGCAGCTCGTACACCACGAGCACTTCAGATTTTAACTTAAAAATATTCACAATGCAGACAAAAACTGAAAAAAGAACACAGAGCCAAAGGCAAAATATTTACAAGAAAGTATTCAAAATATTCAAAGATAAATTGAAAGTTTCTCACATACTATTTCTATAAAAAACATCATAAAACGTTTTAAGGAACATGGTTTATCGAAAATACAGAATGTTTCGACAAAAATGTTTTCGTTTTGTAATTTTTTTCTTTTAAATTATATTTTTCAACATTATTACAGACGATATAAGCAGTAAATAAATTACTGGAATCCAGCTCTAAGGGCTTTACTTCGCTTAGCTCTAGTTTTTAATATAAAATTCACATTCTTTATTTCGAATCAATTTTTTAGGATGAAGTACTAAATACTTTGACCCACAGAATAATTCGCTAATACTTTTTGAAATTTGTTTTAATTTTTTTTTTTTAAGGAAAAATTCTAGAATTGTTTTTAAAAGTCATGAAAAATTATAGAGGAAAACAAAATTTTCAATGACTGTCTAAAGATCTTAAGCAGTCAAAGGCGATTTTTCCTGCAACGAACAATTTAAAAGAAAAATGAAAATCGGGAAAAAGTTTGATGCAAAGTGATGTTTGAAAATGGATATTGTGAAACAGAGCTCCGTAACTAAAAATTGCCATAATAACTCTTTTAGCGAAAATTTTCAAAAATCCTTTTAAAACGTTTCGTTCTATTTTTTCGATCAACAAGCTTCTTTGATATATTCAAGAGATTTTATAGCCTTTGTTTTTGCTTTCAATGAAGTCGTCAGGCACGAGACCAGTCGCTGTGCTCTTCTCTAATAGCATATGGCAAATACTATGGGACGGTAGTAGGTGGCTGAAAGTCCCCGAATTTTTTTTTCCAACAGATCAGCTGGTCATCTGTAAAAATAAGTAGATTCCCGTCATACTTTTGTTTGAGCGATTTTGCCTGAATTTTTTTGCTGCCATCTTGCAGCTCTCTTATTTCAGCAGCTTGTTAAACGTAGGTCGCAAGGCTTTCTTGCTTGTCTTTAATGCTCTATATATCTGTGCGGTATCTTGTTTTTGATCTTTTGATTGCGCTTTATTTCATGCACGTTTTACAGTTCTATTTTTTTCAATAATATCTTAGGAAGCGTCGTCTATTCAGAGATTTTCGTTCCATGGGATAATGGCAGGTATGGCCTCACTCCTTGTGTTATTTATCTTCTCACGGAGCATAGGGCCGCCGCAAAACTCCTTGAACGTGCATGATCGGTACTGAGTGCTTCCAACTTTCTCCAATATTTCACTGATTCGCGTATTTCCAATGCTTGCCTGCAGACTTTGTTTGATGAAATTTTCCAGAAGACAGTCATCCTTGAGTTTATATGGAGCAAACCTTTTGGTATACGTTTTTATTTTTCTTAAACTCAAAAGGTGACGCTCAGAGCCAGATCTCAAGACAAGCTTTTTTCTAAAGTACTAGGAAGGAAGTGATAGAAATGAAAACGAGCGTTCAAAGCTTGCAAAAAATTCAAAGTGTACGACAATGGCCATTTTGTGTCCTTAACTCAATTTTATGTTGTTACGAGTATCTTAGTAGGGTTTAAAAGGACAAACAAGTGAGATCTATTGAAAGTTATTTGGATGAAATATCGATTTTGCTGGCAATGTTAGAAGATTTTTTTGATAAATTTAAATTCCACTTAATATGGATGCAAATAGTAACTTTTGGCTATGAGATTTAACAATTTTTTAAACGATAGTAGAGAGCATTATAAAAAAAATTAAGCTAATTGAATACAATTTGGATTTGATCTTCGAATTGCTCGTTTTCAGTATTCAGAGCATTTTGGTTGAAGGCACAAATTTTCAGTTACTTGGAAATATCGAAATTTGGTACAATTTGTCCACAAACTTTTGTTAAAATAATGTCTATTGCTTTTATGTGCATTATTTTATTCATAACAATTTGGACTTAGTATCTACTCAAGGCCCAAGTAAATTTGGCATAGTTACAAAAAAAATTAATCTAAAAGAAATGCCAGATTTTGTCTTTATTTTTCACGAAAAATTACTCACACTTTGTTAAATTTTTCAACAGAACATATTTTTGAGCGGTGTTTTCTTCTAAGCTTCTTAGTTACTTTTCCTTAGCAATAATCGCAATTTTTTACGATTTTATCCAAATGCTTTTAACATTGAAAATATTACGTTGTCTGAACGTTACGACATAACCTTTAATTTTTATATATTTATTTATATTTTTCCTTATCTTTCACCACTGTTTTTTAATTAAGAACTTGCAGCATGTCCTCTGTTTGCATGTTGGTGGGCGCATCCTTTTAACATTTATCATTCCTACAACTGCATAACTCTTACGAATGACAATCAGTGAATTTATTTTGCTTTTTAATTTACTTGAGAAAAATCTTATTCTTTACAAACAACATTTTTTTTTCATTATTTCTATTTATTTGTGCGCCTCTGTTAAGGAAGCAACAACAGATGCTTCAATGTTGTAACCTTTTAATAAGTATAACCCTTGACACCTACGTGAAGCCTGCAATATTTCAATATGCGTCATTTGTTATTTCTCACCTCAGTGTGTTTTATTGTTTACTTTTATTTATTTTTCCTTTTTTCATTTTGTGTTTTTGAAAGTCAAGATAAAATAAAGAATCAATTCAGTCACGTTTTTAATTTACTTTTGTAACATTATGATAGCTTGTTAATTCGATACCCAGGCTGTCGATAATTCTTCCATCATATGCCATTTTCATGTTGCAGTTAGTTAGCTCTATCCAATAAAGTGGACGATAATGTGAGTCCATCAGAAAGCCGTCAGAAAAGTATGAAATCCATTTTTTTCCTGAAACTGCAACTATATTTAATCGCCGTTCTACGAAATATGCATCAGCGTAATGGTTGCAGATGAGTATGACAACAACAGAGAAAATGATGATGGAAAATGCCAAGCCACAGTGCGATGCACCATATCCACTATCTCTTTGGAAGAGGGACAATGTTAATTTTAAATCCAATTTCAAGGAATTTCCGTTGCGTAAATAAACGTCAAGTGTTGTTCGCAATAACTGACGTTTATCTTCAATGTTTAGTTTTTATCTTAGTGGCAAAATGGTGCTAGTGATAAGTTGCAGAATGTAAGAAATTTATTACTCTTTATAATAAAAAAAAAAAATAGATGTGTTTGGCCTGTCCAAAAAAAATAGCATACTGTGTATTAATAGTGGAAGGGTCGTATTGAAATCTCAAATTTTGATTAAAAGTAAATTATATTATTATATACAGTGCCGTGGGAGGGGCCCTGTAGATATTGCTAGTAGTGTTTGTCTCATTGATAATCGTATTCATTTGGATGGTAATAGCTTAGCAAAAATATTTTGCTTAACTTCATCAGATTTCGGCACTAATGGCAGATGACACACCTGCTTTTTATGGACTTACTTAGTTTTCAGATCTTATAACCGATCATGTTAAAGCAACTCCCACAAAGTTCGAAAACTTGCATATCTAGAATTTTCAAAAACTACACTTTGACTTGGCTACTTTTTCAAAGCTTCGATAATTTCTAAAATAAAAATAGTGCCGAGGGCAAAGAAACATCATGTTCTATTAAAAATAACCGCGTCTTAAAGCGAAACTGATACATGTTATCAGCTATGTCATGCTTTAGTGGAAGACTAGGGACATAACAAAAATATTCAATTTGGAAAGCCACGAAAAAATTCAATCCCTATGAGTGAGAATCATCGCCACTTTTATCAATTACATAGTTGAAAGAAGTAACGTCGACTTAAATGCAACAACTTACTTAATCTTAATCTTTGACTTTAGAATTTTCCCGCTTAGTTTTTAAGTAAAATTGAATGTCACATCAGGAAAAAACTGGCCCATCATTCGGACCTATAAAATTATTATTTTCAATATTAAAACACTTTAAGGAGAGTATGTTTTTCGAGCCAACTGCTGAAGGGCATGCTAGAATCTACTGAAGGGTATCCCAACAAAAGCCCCGGTCTAAGTTCTTGAATTAAGCACATTATTTATTCGAAAAGTGATAGTAGGGTAGAAGAGGGAGGCTTCTACACATGGGAAGTTTCGACATTGCCAAATTACCATATTTAATTTTTTTATTATAAAGTATAAATATTGTGACTGACGATAGAACAAAATGAAAGACAAATGTGCCCTAAGACTCTGCGGTCAAAATTTGCACCGAAAATTTACCATTTTTGTCGTGAAATTTAACAGATACACGCATTGCTCTCTCCTGTAATAGACTATCGTGCGTATTATGTACGGTGAAACAAGAGAGTTAATCTTTTTCATCTGTCAATTCAACATAAAAGTTTCCAATGGTTGTTGTGAATGCGTCCATTATCAATCACCACTCACTTGTTTCACCGTACATAATACGGGGGTATATTTATTAAGCGCATGCATTAGGATAGCGGCTACAGAAACAAACGAGAGTAACAAATATCATAGGTGGCATATCAGCAGTTTTTTAAGTTGAAATGAATAGTAAAGTTTTATTTCCCATCATCCACATTTCTCCAGTGCTAACATACTCTTTTCAATGTAAAATACTGCTGAGGGTATTTTCAAAAAGAAGATGAAATTTTAAGGCAAGATAGTTAATTTATCAGTATTTAAACACCACCATCGTATTCAGCATCCTCAAAAACGACGGGTGACAAATATTTTACCGATGAAAGATGCGGAATATAGGATTCCCCATTTTGAGCGCGGTTTTTGACCATTTTTGGGGGTGGTATCAGCTCCAAAAAAATTTTAAATATCGCCATCGTGTTCAGCATTCTCGAAAACGGCGAGCGGAGGTGGTCTGATTGTGCTGCTTATTATATATGTATATCTCAAGGTTTTTTTTCTGACTCACAGAATCCCCTATCATGATATATAAAATAAAATTACGTCAAAAGCAGCGATCCATTTTTTCTTCAGCGGAATATTGCACCTTAATAATTTTAATGTTTACAAATTTTTTTTTCGATTTTCGATGGGGCAGGGAAGGCCGTTTTCATTAATATTTAATAAATAAACATTTTTAAGCATTGGAAAATACATTATATAAAATTCAAAAAAAATATCACTTAGATATACGCTATTTCAATACGAATCAAAAAGCTATAAGTTTTTGAAAAAATTTGGTATCTGAATTTCAATTGACTATAACAACAACAACAACAAAAAAAATCATTTCACATTTTAATTTCTAGCACACAGCACTATCTCAGCTTTTTGGGTTTTGAAGTGACCCATTTGAGAAATTCTAACCCTATAATTAAATGTCACTCATACGCCACGTAAGACAAAAATACGTAAGTAAAACTGGAGTAATTTTCAAAGCGCTAGAACTTTCTTACACATTATGACGAACTAAAAATTTAGAAACAGCCTTAGAGTTAAAAGCCAACATTTTCCAAAATAAATCTGACTTAAGAATTATTATATATTGTGGTGACTAGGAAGTAGAGCTTAGATTTTTTAATGGACCATTCGCTAGAAACGTAACTATGTCTCAAGAAAATGTTATAGTGTATCGGACTAACAGGTCGTAGAGAAGGGATTAATATTTTAAAGAATTACCTATTTTAGAATTACATATTAGGTTAAATGAAGTCGCTTAATGGGCATACAAACCTTATTGAACTAAAAAGCTTAAATATAAGCCTTATTGCAATGTTCATACGGGTGCACCATCTCAATCTGGTCAATGGAAACCATTTCATTCATTTTATCGCATTTGCGATAAGACATAATGTGCCAACATCCACCGAGTGTGCCAATATCCACACAAATAGTCCCTTGATGGATTTGGAGCATATTCCGGCCACACAGTCACTTTCTCACCGTGCGATGGTGTTTCGTGAACTACGTGAGGATAAGCAGCACCCAAAGCTCCAAAAAGTGTGAAATAGGCCTCGTCGGTTATCAGAATTCGCTCCCGAAAACACTTTATATGAAAACATATGAAGATCTTGTTTTAAAATAAAAAAGTAATTCAATATTTCCATTGACCAAACTAAGATGGCATACAGTTAAGTGGCTGAAATTTTTGGACCCGAGGATGTTTAATAAATTAAAGAGCAACTCAACTTTGCTATAAATTCCAATAGTTAAGATTAATTTTAATCCTTAGGTTATGTTCGCCATTTGCGCTTATAGCAACCTTCATATTTTTTATGTCAAGAAAATATTTATCCTGAGGAATTAATTCTGGAACTAGACATTCCTGAATAATTGAAAAGCATTTTAATTTTTTTTACTCTTTCTGTATAAAGAATTTATGCAAAAATTAATTGGAATTGGCCTGTGGGTTTTGACCTCTCGCGGCCTGTAGGACAAGATTACGCTATTTTGGAAGTAGGGACTTTTATCGGCATTACAGATGTATCCATTTTGTCATTACGCATAGAAAATGGCGTTGTAGGTATAAAAAAATGTGTATATTCTTGATTAACGTCACCATCTGAGTCGATTTTTTATGTCCGTCTGTCTGTCTCTCTTCCTGTGAAAATCACGATAACGGAAAAGTTTTTTGACATAGTTTGATGAAATTTCGTGCACAGGCTACATCTTCGATCATTAATTGTGAGTTTGAGCAAAGTCAGTTCTCGGCTACGCTTATCACTAATGCCCAGAATCTGATAATAATTTTTGAGGAAACTTTCTTTGGCTACTTTTGTCTTTCTGTCAGACTATTTGCCATTCAGTTATCATACATTTTGAGTATTTTTTTTCATTAAATGAAATTTATTTCTTTGAGAAAATAGCATGTTATGTATGATGTGTCCTAGAAATTTGGATAAATGATCTATTTTGGATTTTTTTTGCCAATTTTTTTTAGGCAATTTTTATTTTAAGAAAAATTAAAAAAAATCTCTGAATAAATTGTTTGAGCCGCTGTAAAAATCGTCATATTTTTCTTCTTTATTTAAATAATTTCAATAAATAATCTAATGCTTTAAATTCCCAGAAACTTAAAATTAAAACAAAATCACTAAAATCTTATACGCTAGTTAATAAGAAGTAAATTTTTAATCACTTACAGCATTTAATAACATGCACAGCACAATCCAAAGGCGCAAAAAAGCTAAGGACTTCTTGCAATGCACCTCAGTAGACTTTAAAACTTCATTCATTTCGAGCTTAATATCCTTTAAGTTTTCTAATTGTTATTGAGCTAAAGTTTATTTTGCTTTATTGAAAATAAAAAGTGATAACGCAATTATCAATTGTATTATTGAGCGACAATAAAAATTTTATATTAATTACACAGTATTTAAACACAAAATATAAAGCTCCAAAAAGTATGCTACACTGAATCCACACACTATAATTTGAAATAAAAAGCGCGCTACCGTTTTTCAAAAGTCTATGCTCTTCCTTTTGCGCGTTTGCAACGAATATGTGAAATGAACTGAATGCACTGGCAAGAATATGCGCGTATTTATATCCTTTGCTCTCACTCTCCCTATTTCTTAACCATTAAGGAATAAATGTCTTGTGGGAGAAATTGGAGCTTGGCATTTAGAGTCGCTGATAATTTGTAATCGGAGCATAATTGTACCAAACTGTTGCTTGTTGTTGCTCCTTTTGATTCGTTGGAAACGAGTGTCCTGTTTACATTCAGCACAAAATGGTTGCTCTCTTAAATTCGCATAAGGGGTAAAAAATTGAGATTTTATGTTACATGCTAGTAATGACGTCATTGAAATTTATGTCATACCACACTTTCGGAAATCCGCTTTACATTTCTGTTGAGCAGCGAAATGCCATAGTGGTACAAATTTATTAATTGGTTTTCCCGTAATCGTGATTTCCACAGGCAGATACACAGACAGACACACAGGCGTGACTAAATGAACTCAGATGGCTGGTCAAGAATATATCTATATACTTTTTCTTATCTGAAACGTCCCCTTCTATGCATTACAAACGGAAAGAAAAAGTTAACACCCTGTTTGTAGGGTATCGAAAGCGATTCTAAAATATTCGAAAAAGCTTTCTTCGCTTTTGATATCTCCAATTTTGCTGTTTGTTTTTATTTTATGGGTACCTATCTCATAGGGCGGACCATTTATAATTTAAAATTTGATTTTGCTATAAACAAAAAACGAATAACGTTTTTTTTTATTCGAAACCATAATTTTTCCGGTTAAGTATGGAACACTTTATGTTTGAATATAACAAATTATATTTGATATAGTTCAATTAAATATTTGATTGAGTCAGACATAAAATGCTTCAACCAATAATATATATCTAAATACAATATGTTTGACTCAAATATATATTTGATTGCTATGTATCATATATAATTTGCTATATTCAAACAAATCGTTTTCTCACTGTACGATGAACCCAATTTTTCGGTACATTTTCGACTGTAAGGAACTCTATTTTACCGATGGCTGCACCCAAATCGTTCTTAAGAGCTTCAATCGTTGCTGGAAGGTTAGCGTGAAACTTATCTTTAACAGCTCCCCGCAAATGATAGTCCAACGGAGTCAAATTTACAAATTGCGTAAAAGGTGCTGAATTTCTACCGAATCTGAGACCTTTTTTTTACAGTTTCGGTAGAAGATTTTTATTATTTCCCAAAGTGTTCAAGCCCATGTATAACGACCCATTTCCTCAACCGGAGATATAAAACTAACTTTCTGTCATAATATGAATGCTAAACTCAGAAAATCTGTAGTTGAGGATTTATCATAAATCATTTCGGCATAAGTCACCATTGGTGCGCTACAATTTTTCAAAATTTATGAATAATAAATGAATTAATTTTTAAAAAAATTCTTATCTTTTGATAAGAAACTCTTCCCACTTTGGTAGACAGTACCTGATATACAACACAATTACATATTAAAATCAACTGAAAGCCAAAATTTTCTCTAGCGAGTCTTATTTCTCCACGGAGCATAGGGCCTCCACAAAAATCTACCAAAGTTTTTTTTCTGAGTGGCCGATGCCAAATTTAGTTCCGGCTTGCCATTAATACCGTTCATTTTGATACAAATTACAAAAAATTTCGTTTAAAAAAAAATATGGTTTTTTTACTTCTTTTCATTGAAGCTCCACTGTAGTTTTACTTGTGAAATTTAAGAGCATTTGAAATTCAACCACTGTCTCTTTTGTGTTAAGTCAGCGCTCTCAGGAGAGCAGTATGTACTTTTGAATTCAAAGCAATTTATTGCATTGCTCACATTACCGAAAGGAGCTGCTGCGTTCGTCGGCATTACTTTTCAATTAAACGTGAAATAAAATATGACCGACCGACCAACTGCAGAGCCTGTGTGTGAACTAGATTACGTTACGATTAGAAGAAAGGCATTGTCGTTGGATGCTGGATACTTTCGCTGCTGCTGCTGCTGCTGCTGCTTTAGGAAATGGGGAAGGGTCATATTGCTGCAAGAAACTTGTGTTGCCGCACGTTAAAGTAAAGAAGTAGACGTAAGACTTATGACCAACTACACTTAACATGGTCAAAAGCAGTAGCAACAGCAGCTGAAGGCCGCCGGCACGCAACACCACCACAATATATGAAAATATGAAATCTGAAATGATTTTTATTCAGATCCTTAAACACTTGGGACACGCACACATAACCACATACATATATTAAAGTTTTCTTAATGTGGAAATGGTTGAAATTCACTACCCCAGTGTGGTTGAGGGCAAATTCAATTATATTTAATTTTCTTTATTTGTTTTTCTCGCAGGACATAACTTGCTCACTGACATAGACTGGGGTACAAGTGTCATATGACATGTTATATGGTTTTTTTCCAAATTCTTTTAAAATTCTTTTTGCCATTTTTTTAAGGAGCCTTTAGTTAATGCTATGAAGTATTATATCAAAAAAAACTTGTAAATGAGAAAAGTTTGACATACGATGGGAAGAAGATTCTTACAACCATTAGAGAGAGAATGGTTGAATTGTTTTTGCTAATTTTCACTTAACTGCTAGAATTTAAGATTTTGCTACAATTTGTCCATTAGAAAATCTATTTTTTTTTTAAAGATCAGTCATGTGGATTTTTCAAACGCCCACTGGTATATGTTTCTTTATTTTTTGAGGCTGTCGGAAATACGTAAAAAAACTTTTTACTTACCGTAAATTAGGCACGAGGAGCTGCACATAGCTATTGAATTAAAATGACAACCGAAGGGAAATTGTCTGAAAAAGAAGAGTAGGCTAAAACAATTGGTCGTGAAACTTCTAAAGGCAAAGAGTGATTTGCAGTGACTGATGTTTTGGGGAATTTCAGGTCAACCTCTCCAAAGAACTAGACAGTTGCTGAATTTATTGAAATTGTGCTGATCAGTTTCGTGGAACAAAGATATCGTCCATCACGCAAGGTTTTCGAGATATCCTAACATAAAAATCTAAAAATCACGATAAGTTTTCTTCTGTTCAGTAGCTATACCTATTCGTTTACTTTCATAATTAAAACAACAGTTTATTATTAATTTTTTTATTAATTATTTATTAATTATTTTCATATTTCAAGTTCAACAATGCAGTTCATACCGAAAGACTTATATGTAGAAATCATTTTATTATTCTTATCAAATATATATGTATTTATATACCATGTATATACTTCTATATATCAAAAGTCAAGTAGATGGGAATAGAGGATAACTTTTAATATTGTATGCTGATTATTATTTCTCATTAAAATTTTGATTATCTTTGAATTTTTTTGTTTTTTTTCTTTTTTATTCTCTTGGTCAGCCCGATATTTCAATAGTCAGTGAAAACGCTTATACGATTTTACTTTAGAAATTTTAAACAAAAATATTCAAACTTTTTATTTTTTAAACTCTACTAACTTTTATATGAGTTTTTAAGAAACAAAAAAAAAATGGTTTTTCAATATATTTAACATTTTTTTAAAAGCCAAAACTTTATTTTCTTCACAATGCTCAAATGGAAGCCAAAAAAATTCTTACAAGCGCGATATTTCTTTCCGTAGCATAAGAAAAAGGTTTGAAACACACTGACCACTTAAGGATCTGGTGGATTTTCTCACACCTATCCTATCATATAAAATCTTGATTGCCGTTCCGTACGAGACACCTACGACCCCAACTACTTCGCCCACTTTTGTTCGGTGATAAGCGCAAATCATGCCATGAAGCTTTTCGATAATTTCCTCGCTAACCACGTCTGATGGGCGTCCCGGCAGTTCTTCATCGGAAACCGTTGTACGACCACACTTAAATTCGTTGAAGCAATATGTCACGGTTGTCATGGATGATGCAGGGTCCCATAGACCCATCGAACTTCACTTTGATATCTTCACATGTTTTTCTGTCCAAAAATAAAAAACAAATTACAGATCGTTATTACTGTTTTTCCATTTTATCGAGAAATGCCTATGAATTTATCTGAAATTCAGCATGAGATCGTTTGACAGTTTACAGTACACGATGATAATATCAATTTCATTCGCCAAGGTCATCTGTTTTCAAACACAGGTACTAATTGATCAACCCTCGTATTTCGACTGTTCCAAACTTTTTCGATTTAATCAACATCTTTCGAATTTTTTCATTATTTTTTAACTTTTTCTACATTTATCGACATAAAACAAGACATGATCGAACTCATTAATGTCCCCGAATTTTTTTTTTATTTTGACTACTATTTGAAAAACGTTTTTTAGTTTGGAAAATTCTGATTGTTACTGAAATTTGCCTAAATAGCTGAAATAGTCTTAATTAACACATTAAATATCTAGCATTTAAAAGCACACAATTAAGAAAATATCACTATTCTTAATATTTTATTTTATATGGATGAAATTGCAACTAATATACCTATAAACTATATTTATTTCTCTTAAACAGTTAAGCAAATTATATTAATTTTTATGTTGTTATTTATGTAATAAATTGTACGTGCAGAAAAAGCTCATGAATTGTGCTTAAATAATTTAAGTCTTGGACAGATTTCTTGAAGTTATATATTACATTTACTAGTGTTATTATATTTTTTTTTTTTTTTTGTTTTTTTTTTTTTTCAAAAAACCAAACCCTCTTAAAAAAGTTTAGCAGTTTTTCTACGGTTCAGGCATTTTATTTCATAGAGTGGGTGCACACTTTTAACATAGTCCAAAAAAAAAAGATTTTACACACACGTTATTTTTATTTGTGTACATTAACTTTTAAAAAAGATTAAATTTAATTTTAATATAATGCGCAGATAATTTTCCAAACGATAAACTGAAAGGAAAGAAAAAAAGAATGAAAGCCACTGTAGTGGCAGTAAAGAGCGAATAAAAATCAGAATCATCAACTGGAACCTACTTACGAATGCGTTAAAGTGCAGCACCAGCTGCAACGGCTGAGCGCACTTTTGAGTGCGATATCTTTGAAGATATGGCAGTAATGCCGGTGTTGTTGTGGTAAATGGTAATCGTTGGCTTTTGTTTTAAGTCACTGAAGCATTTAATTCGTGGTAAAGTAAAAATAAATTACCAACCGTTTTTATTAGATTTTATTGCTGAAAATTTGGCGAAAAAAGTCGGAGATTTAGTGTAATTATAACGATACACTTTCCGACAGCGAAAAATCGATTTTTTGAAATGCTTACCGGCCTTTGTCTCAAATGGTTCTACAACATCTAACTTTAGTAAAATTTCAGTCAATTCTATTAAGAATTCGAGGTCGCGAATTTCATTTGAAGTGTTCTTTGAAAATGTTTGTCTTTTGATGCTTGTAAAATCAAGCTTTCTAAGTATTGGTTTTAATGTATATTGAGTCGCTTAACAAGATGAATTCACTAATTTTTGGCGTTCATCAATTTTCATAGAAAAAAAATTCGAGAAAAATATTTTATTCGGCTTAAAAACCAGTGAAACAATTTTTTTTTGTTTCTTTTATAGACTTTAAAAGTATCTTGGCTGAAACTTTACTCAGGTTTATGTAAGATGTTATATAACGGTTTGAGACAAGGCCATTTTAAACAATCGATTTTTCACTGTCGCCATCAAACTGGAAGTAGATAGAAAACTGTACTGTACTTGGCTCGTTTTGACCCTTGAACCGTCTATACTTTTAACTCGACGCTAAGTCTGACCAGAGGTGATGATCTGCACCAATCTGTTACCGTAGGTTGTCAGGAGCCCCTAGGACTTTGGTTCTAGTCTGACAGTCGCGTGAAGCTCAATAGGATAGATCCCATGCGGTAGGCCATTTTGAGGGTGTTTCGTAGTGGCTGTGTTTGAAATCCAAATCGCGGGTGAAGCAAAATGTTACGCTCAGTGTGGAGTTACATTTTCTCAACATGGTGGCCTTACCCAAGGACGGCATGAGATGAAAATAGATCTCGACTTAAACCAAGGTTGAAGTTATAGCCTTAACTGTAACTTTACTTGGTAACTGTTTTCAATAGCAGTCGTCCTACAATTAGAGACGTATATAGAACAGTTCAAGTGTGGCACGGCACATCATGGTTTAAGCCTTTCGAAGCAGGCGGTTACGTTAAAAACCAAGACAGTTGTGATCTTTCACAGTTGTAGCCCTTGTATGTGCCTTATCAGTACCCGAGGGCGTTAAGATAAGTTCAAACTGGAAGTGGATTGTAAATTATACTGTACTATTGTACTATGTATCTTGAGTCTTGTACTTTTTACTTAATAGCAAGCCTAACGGAGGTGAAGGTTTGCACCAAGCTGGTGCCATGGGTTGACAGAAACGCCTAGGACTTCAGTCCTAGCCTGACAATTTTGTGAAGCCCAATAGAATGAATCGCATGCGATAGGCCATTTTGGGGGTGCATCGTAATGGTTGCGGTTGAAACCCAAATCGCGGGGAGCGCAAAATATGAAGATGGATTTCGACTCAACCTGAGAAGGAAGCTTTGTCCTGAATTGGTAACTACTGCAATTGCAGTCGCCGTGTCGTATGTATATAATATAATTCGTGTGTGGCACGGCACACCGTGGCTTTAGCAACGTTAAAACACAAGACAGTGGTTTGTCACTAGTTATCGCCCTTATACATTAAAACTGTAGAAATGTAGGTAGGTAGAGGCGGAAAATCCTTCTTTACCCCGGGCCACTAATGTCTTGTGTCAGATTTACTATATGGTAAATATCAACAAAAAAGAAAGGAAATTTTCCAGTGAAATGCATCCGATGGTTCCAATTTTATTGGAAATGCATTACCATATTCGATTGCTTATAAAATAATTTTCAAAATTAAATTTTCCTAATCAGTAAATATTCGTCTATAATTCTATTTTATAAAATGCAACCCGATGAATGTAACCTGGTACAGAGCCTACTCTTATTTAGTATTTATTTATGCATTATAAGTTCATTTTGTAACCAATTGTTTGACCAAGGTTAGTAAACTATAGGCAGCTTTAGTATTCTACCTACTTTGTAAATTATAATGAATTGTTTTGTTAAAAATAACTGACTGTTTATTTGAATATTTGCTACTGAATTTCAATTGTTTTGTTTGTGTTTATCTCAGTTCCCAACACCAGCGATGCAAAACTACAATATAACGACACCGAAACAAAAACAGTAAAAACAGACCTGCTTTGCATAACAATTAGTAGGTTCAGACTGCCATATGGATACATAAATAAATTTAAATTTACAGTGATGATTGAAGCACTGTAATTAAGTTATAAATAATAAAAAATAATAGCAAAGGAGGAGTTTTTATTTGGTGTTGTGTTGATTACATCAGGTGTAAGTTTGAGTTATTTACCACTGTTTTTATGTTTTATGTTGATTTCGTGATTTGAATATTGTTCTCCTCATGTGTGTGAAAATTAGGGTGACTGTAAAATATATGAAAAACAATATCTTTTGAAATTCTTTTATGGAGCCCCTCAGTTTGTTATCTTTAATGAAAATTTTGTGCTCGATTATTCAATATTAACACGTGCCAGTAATTTGTCAAAACTTCCCCTCTAAAATACATAAAAAAAATATTCAATGTCTTTTTTAAAATGTTATCGCTACGAATTCTTTCCTTTATCTTCTCAGGACTTCCACGCAACTCTTTCAACAATACCGAATGCCTTCATTTCTCTCCAATATTTTCCCGATTCATGTATTTCCTGGCACCCACTCCCATGCTCGCATGTTGATGATTTCCGCTATGTGTGTCCACGTCAATTCCATTCTCGCCATTTAATTTGTATGGAAATTGAATTTTGACAGCATATGATGAGAAACTCAACAATGGAGATCTTAGTCTACCAGATTTTTAGAATCCGATAAAGACAAACCCTTGTAAACTGTACAGCATAGTCCTGTTGATTCACACCCGTACAAAGTAACTGACTTCTCATTTGACTTTAAAACTTTGAATTTTGTAGTGGCGCTACCCAAATAGTTGAATTGGACATGCATTTTGTTTTATTTATGTTGATTTTCAGACCTATTTTTTCCGAAGAAATATGACGGCAGTAATTTTTTTTGCATGTCGAAATACTTGATGGCGAAGTAGCATGAATCATCAGCTTAAGTGTGGTCCTTCAAGCTCTTTCTGAAATTCAATTGAATGCCACGACTTGTGGAGTCTAGAGCTCTGCTGAGAATATCATTAAAACTGGTGACAGCAAATAACCTTGGACTCAAAAAAATCTGAAAACTTCCCGCTTCTTCGTTCTGCTTTGCAAGTATCATTATGTCCATGTAGCTCTGATATAGTAATAAGTTCTCTTTTTTGTGATCATAACATACTTTCCTATGAGCAAGTCTTCATGTATTTGTTTTCCTTCCCAAACTTAGGATAAGAACAGTTCACAGCGTTTGACCCTTAACTAATATAGATTTCGATGCTTCTCAATCGTTCAATAACTCTCTAAGCTTACATTCTCATTCCAAAATTCATAGCTCATCAAATCCAAAAATATAAGCGAAAATCATATTTATACAATAAATATTTCGAAAACTTAGGCGAATGTAGGAAAAGTATAAAGTTTTTTCTCAGTACATGAAGATCTAGTATTAGATTCATTGGTGATATATTGATGTATTACATTTACACAAGTGGCTATTTGTAGGGAACATTAAATTGATACTCTTTATATATCGAAAGATATGCAAGATACAAAAATTTTGTCTTGATATTCTTTTCGCCACACTGATTTCTATAATTTTAATGACCAAATTACGACCTGTCTTTGTAAAAGTTTTGAACTCAAATTGTTTGTATTCAAATTGGTATTTTTTGAGAGAAATATTATATTTCGGAAATACCTATTCAATTGATCTGCAGCTTGCCGTAAATATGAATAAAATTTATTGTTAAATAAAGTCCAGTTTGCGAAAATTTTTAGCATCGACTTAAGGGATATTACACATATTTCTGAGACAGGAGCTTTTGGATCCCAATTTTTTAATTAGAGTTTCAATCGTTTTGGATTTTCTCCGATTTTGGATATTATTTATATAAATTTTCATATATTTTGCTCTTTAAATAATGGTCACCTCAGGTATGAGCTACAATTTTTGCCTCGTAATACTGTCCAATCAATAGGAAGCCATATTTTTATTAAGAAAATTTTAATGTTGCTCATTGGAATAATTGGTCAAACTGACGAAATAGGCAGAAAAAAATAGCAAAAAAACAATATTAAATCATGCATATAAACTACATTTTATACATTAAGCCAATATGATAAAAGTACGCTTCACCGCTCATAACTGCTCAAGAAAACACTTGGCCGACCAACGATATTTCTACTGTAGTGGAATTAGATTATCGCGAGCAGTAGCGTAGCTAAAGGGGGCGGTCGCAAATGTTTCTGGTCGGCAAAATGGTCTTCGTACTAATAATTTTTTTGATCAATAACTTATTAAAAAAATATGGACTATAAGCGAACATAACATTTAAAGTTCACTAACAATAAATTGAAAACTGATAGAAAAAATCAGAAGATTCAATTTAATAGAAATTTATGTTTTGTTGTGATCAGGTTGTGATGGCAACAATTTTTTCCATTTTGCTTTCTACTATAATCAATATCTATTCTATATTCTTTTTCGCTAGATTAAACCGTACATCCTAATATCTTTAAACTTGCACAAAAATTTTCTTAAAATTAAACACTGGGGTGTTTCACTTCACCTATATGAAAAATGCTATTTTCCCCTATCCGACAGACTAATAAAAAACATTGCTCAGGAACCACCAGAAGTGCCATTAAAAATTTAAATTTTCAAATCATATGATGAAATCGCATATATCATATTTTAAATAGCAATTCGTCACTTTAATTTAAATTCATTGCCCACTCTATAAAATTATGAAATATTTATAAGCATCTTTCTCAACATTTACATGATTATCAATGTCTTTTTTTATTAATTGTAATTTTTATTGCTGCATAAAATTAAAAACTTAAAATATTTAGGCATACTAATAAAGGGTATTTTTTATAAAATAGAATTCTTACATTTTTGTTTAATTTTCATAAATGAATGTATTTTGTTTTACATAAAACTAAAGCAAAATTTACATTTTTTGGAATGTTGCTTAAATACTTTACTTAATTTAATTATATTTTTCTCTTTATTATAGTTGTATCTAATATTATAGTTATTATTGTTTTATCAAAATTTTCTTTAATTACACAAAAATAATTGCTTTAAAATAAAGATTGTGTTTTTCTTATTTTGAGAATATATTTAAAAAAAAAGCATAAATTCAAGTGTACTAACGTGAAGTTTGAAGCTTCTAAGAGAAATATCTTAAGCATAAAGAAAGTGTAGTAAAAAAATTAAAATTTTTATAGTTTATATGTAAACTGGGATTTTTTTTGTCATAGAAAAAATAAAGCAAAAAAAAATTACAGCTTCTTTAAATCAATAGTGGTTCAACTTTTTCTTATTTTAACAAAGCTGCACTTATTTCAAAGCTTTCAATAATGTGGAACATTTTGTGCTGGAGTATTGAATTATTTATAGCGCTTGACCCTTTAGCCACAAAAAATTTTTGTTTTGCTTTTACATTTTTTTTTTATTTATTGGAGATTACTTAACGCCAAAACAATGAAAAGAGAATTCAGCTATGGGAAATTTGTCGTATATTGTACAGAAAAAGGCGCGTCTAACACAAAATGATCAAGACTTTCATATGTGAACGGAATTTAATTTTCGTTTATATACTGATTCTAGGATATATCGGAACTAAGTTATTAATGCAAAATTTCATAATTTAACTGATTGGCGTTATGCTGTGTCTTGGTCTTAGGCTGAAGAGCTTTTCCGCTATATATTTTGAAAGTATTTGCAATATGTATGCAATTACATTTTAATCATATGTCACACTATGGCATATTTTCTTTATTTAATTATCGCCAATTTTCAAATACTTAAGCATAGCGGCCAGATCATATAGAAACATAGTTGTAAAGCTTTTAAAATTGAGCTATATTCACATCTATTTATAAGCTTTAACATGCATCGGATTAAAGATATGACAGCGATTATTCTTAATATAAATAAAACTTCACCACCAATTAATGCTTCTATAATAATTCTGATAATGACAGAGTACTGCAGTAAGCTTAATTTTTATTTTAACTAAGGCTTGATAGTTTTTAGAATTCTGAAACAGTTTGCAGGCTTAAAACTTTAATTGCAGATTAAACATTTGTCTTTATCATCACTAAATTATGAGTTTTAACGATAGTCAACTTTACAATAACTTTAATTTATAGTTACTTATACGTCATGGTTAATTTATTATTTATGTAGGTAGTACATACACATTCTAAGTTCCGATTCAACTTAATTAATCATTTCAGCTTGATTTTAAATGCTTAGCAGCAGTACATAATTATAGACAGTGGCCGTTCAAGAAACAAAGAGTTGTACACATTTTAATAGATCTGATAAAATATATTTTCGAAATTTTTTGTTTGTGTATGAAAACACACAATATGTAAATTTTTATTAATAATTGTTATTTTTTCACACAATACATGCAGCTTTAATTTTTATATAAATCAGCTAACTTTACAACTACTTCTGATGATTTGTTTAAAAAAAATGCTTTATTTATAATAAAGTTAGTCTTTTTCTATCATAATTTTAAGCTTTCGGTATAAGTATTTAAAATCTTTAGTTTTGTCAAATAGCTTTGAAATAATTGAGTACAATAGAAAAAATATTAATTTTACAGAAGCTGTGTCAACATTTCAGCATAACTTTGAATTAATGAAATAAAAAGTGTTTCTTATACATAGGGGTTAGAAAATACAACTTTATATTTTAATTTTCTTTAATACATATTGGAAATTTTTTTAAAAAGGACAACTTATTTTGGCAATAATCATAATTTGTGTATAAGAGATCCCTTCAAATTTAAGCAAACAACTTAAAGTGCGCCTAAAACTATGCAAACGAAAACATCAAAATATTCACTACAGTCAAAAGACAATATCTAATATATTTCATAAAACATAGTTTAAAGCACCCATTAAATTATTCATAACCCAAATTCAGAGTCTCTTCGATTTTAAAAATAAAATTCAGAAAAGTTTTACATAAAATACGTTTTTTTTTTTTCATTTTAAAAACACACTGTTACCTCACGTCAATTTCTAGTCGCTATATTTTTGCTTTTCACGCTATCATTCCCTTCTCCTCCCAGCTCTCCTTCGCGTAGCTGCGTTCATAGACGGTACAACAGGTACAACAACAACTAATTGCTACACTAAAAAAAAATCAAAAATTTATGCGCTCTCATACTTTTATATTTAACTTCGTCCTCATCATCTACAGCTTTTGTTTTGGTACCACAAAAATAAACAGAAACAAAAAAATAAAAGATTACTTTCCCATATTTTTAAAAAACCCTACACTGTGCGCGCGTCTAAATTTTTAATGATTTCACTGTTAACGCCGTTAGCAGCAATAATGTTGCTACGCCAGTCCAGCTACAATGCTGCGCCGCCGCACCACTGCAGCTACCACCAACACATGCTTTCGCTGATTTCGCTTCTTGCTTTTCAGCATAATTTCCAGGAACATCGTCCTTCGATATTTCGTTATTCACAGTTGCATCATTTAATGACTTCTCCAATGAATCGGGACCTGAGTGTGTCTGACCCACATCTTTTAAATGTACCACTGGTGGTTCATGCATGGGTGTTGGTTCTCCAGTTGTGGTAGTTGCATGCGTTGTAGTCGATGTTGTTGAAGTCGTGGTTGTTGTTGGTACAGTGGTGCCATTTTCAATGAAATAAACGGGACTAAACTCCAGTTTGACGTCTTTCAAGTAGCTTTTGCGTACCTGTGAGAATAATGGAAATAATTTTAGTCAATACGCAATACACATACATGTGTATACTTGCACAAACTAACTCACCTCGGCAGTTATCGCACGTGAAACGCTCTCTTCGCTGCCATAATAGAAAGCAAAGAGTTTTGCCTTGTATGGTGCATCCAATGTGACATAGTTCCCCTTTAGTGTTACATTAAGCGCTGTACCCGGATGTAAATGCGTGTGTACTGATTTTGTTTCGTAACGTTTTTCTGAGTACTTGAGGCCCCAATTGATATCCGCCGGTATGCTAGCCTCTTTTTCGTAAACTTTTGTTGGCAAGCCACGAGCAACGCCTTCATGTGCGCCCCAATATTGTATATAGTCGAAGTCATATGACATTGCCGTCTCAACCGTGCTATATTTATCGCCACGATTTTCCAAAGTTGCAGAAGCTATAACGATAAAAATGAGTTTTAAGGATACATTTTTAAAACTTCATTAAATCTAATGTTACAAATTTTCACACTTACCCAATTCAGTTATATTTTCACGCATATCCAGCCTTATTTGATCCAATTTAATGTGGCGCAGTTCATAACGGAACGGTTCGGTCTCCACTAAGACCTCACCCTCATCATAGTCCTTTTCACGTTCGTTCTCTACAACTTTGATTTTGCCCAACCCAACAGGATCCAAACGTCCCAAATTATAGTCAGCACCACGCTGTCCACCATGTGACTCAGCTGCTGTTTCCTGTTGATTTTCTTGTTGCTGATGTGGCACACGATGTCTTGCAATATAGGCATCATCGCCGATCCGTATAGCGCCAATTGGTATACCAACGTTAAATTTACGCCATGGTTTCCAAGCGATTTTACCTAAATGTCCCCTATTAACGAGTACATCAAAATTATGATATTTGCCATTTTTGTAATGTGCAGCAACACACACATGGGCTTGGGCAATTTTCTCTGTGTGACCACTTGTGGGTGCACCATCAATTGTCACACGACACACATAAATTGGGTAGTGTTCTTCTTCGGTGATATATTTGCCACCTTCAACAGCATATTGCAATTGTTTGGGATCGTTTGAGTCATACGACTCCCAATTCAGTGTACTGGAAGTAAGAAGTTGTCCGAGTAATGTGGAGCCATTTTTATAAGTGAAAACTGGATGAGCAGCGGCAGCTGTTGATGGAATTTGTAGCAGCGCAGTGAATGCAATGAAGAGACCTAAGAACGTTACCATGCTGTTCGTTGCTGGTATTTGCTGATGTGGATTTTTATTACGTGACATTTTGTGGAGTAATTTTCGTGATTTGTTGAGATTGAGTTGGTGTTGTAGTTAAAATTCGTAGAAAAGACGTTCTGAAAATAAAGAAAAAAAGAAATTTTATTTTTTCAATAAAATATAAAGCATTGTCCTTACAGTTTAATTTAAGGGCATATATGTAACATGCCATTATTAAGATCTCTATGTCAAAAGACTTCTTTTTATTAGCTCGCCACAAGTTGGCATAGCATGATATGCATCCATTGACTTTATTTGTTACATCTCAAAAACCTTACAAAATGAACTTGGCAAGGCTATTAATTCTTATTCCTATCAATTCTAAAGAATAGTAGACCCAACCAACAACAAGAGCATTCAGATAACAACAAAATAGCCGGCAACTTTACACCGTAAAATAAAGACATTTTTTTGCCACCCAACAAAATGATATCAATTCATTTCCGCATTAGACTTAATTGAGTTTACTCACTCAAATATGTGGAACCTGACTGACTGATAAATAGACCAGATAAAAGGATATACAGACAGACATGAGACAGAGACATAACGTATAAAAAAGGAATGTTTGCTAAAGCTATAACAGCGACACGAGTTAAACAAACTTTACGTGTGAGTTAACATCTAAAAGGACTACAAGTACTAACAGGATGGATACACCGACAAAGCAAGGACAAAACAGCTGTACCTTTAAAGAACAATGAAAACTAATGAACATCGATATCTCAACGTATATCGGTGCAAACATGAATGAGTATCTGTCTGTGTTGTGTTAACATCCGTTTAAAAAATTAAGTTATACTCGTCACCGACATGCAACAGAGTGGGTGACGATACAAAGTTTTGATGCTCGCAAACAGTGAAAGAAAAAATGCTTGATGTGAACTCATCTCTCAAACAGGAACTGTATGTGTCCTATGACTGCTGATGTAATGGAAATCTTATGATAACAATGGCTTCGCCAATTCTCAACGTCATTATGTTGTGTTCATTTTTATTTAATAGAACGTCGGGTACCCTACAGTTGAATGTCAGATCAGGACGCCGATAGAAAATCTTTTCATGATAAAATATCACTGGCAACAGTGATGATCCCTAGCATAATGGGCAGGCACGATAACCTCTGAGCTTCCTAATTTTTCCTTGGTTTACTTTAATGTTATGTCAAATTTATGTTGATTACATGCTAAATTTTCATTAACCTTTGAAATGTTTTTAATAATTTTATAAAACATTTCTCTTTATTTTACATACAATTTCTATTGTCATCTTGATGTCAACAATTCTGATCAGTTTATTTCTGTTAACTTTTTCGTAAGCTCTGTATTGGCATTTAGGCACTGTTTTTTTCTGTTGTATATGGGTCCGAGCGGTGTACAATTAGAGTTTTGGAGCTAGCTCCAGGGTCATTGAAGAGGATAATACTGCGTTTCATATTTGAATATGTATTATCATGGGTATGGATTTGTGTCTTCTGATTTTGTAGAACAATTTGTTGTGAAGTGCCGAAAAACTGGGCATGCAGAGAAATTTACGGTTTTACCAAGGTTAAGACCCAAAACACAAAACGCGCATAGTTCAGACCTAAATGTAATTGTAAATTTATGGGTGATTTAAAAAATAAATACCCGAATACACAACATTTCAAACAAAAACGGCGTAAAAGAGGCGCTTAAAATGAATTGGTGTAATATTGAGCCAGATACCACTAAAAAACTTGCAACTTTGATGGCAAACCGCCTTTAAGCCGTAGTTGACCAAAGAGGCTACCGCACTAAATATTAAAAATTATAAAATCACTATTTTCGACAGTTTACTTGTATCTGCATAAAATAAGCTGTAACATCAAATTTTGTAGTATATTTTGATTCTTAAAAATTTCAGATAATGCTTTTTAACAAAAATATAAACTTTTTTTTTAAGCTACAATTTTTGCTCCATCAAATGATATCAAAACTTTTTGACATTCCATTTAGTTTCAAAATTATAAAGCGTTGAAGTTAGAAGTATGCACTGCCGCTATAGGTTGACACATAAGATCGCACACTGTGCCTGAATCGAGCAAAATATTAAAATGGGTCCGAAATCGGTATTTATATGCCGCATATCACCATTATCACCGTACATTTTAAAATCCGAGTTGTTCTTTTCTTGAAAAAGTCTGCATTTTAGTTTTCCATGACCGTAATATGCAGTACGAGCACATCCTGATAATATTTGATTTTGTGTAGCTGTGTATATCCCTTAAAAATGCAGCAATCGCAATCAAATTTTTTTAGTTAAACTCTTTGTTAGTATTAAAAATTAAAAATATAAGAACATCCTTCAAAATCGGAAGCAAAACAAAACTTTTAATTCACATATTTGCTCGTAATCTTTGTAATAATTAGTTCAAGGCCCTTGGCTTTAATGACATTGTTGACTCGTCTGGAAATGCTTTCAACCAGTTTCTCGATATAGTTCAAATTTGGGCATTGAGCATAGTTTGAATTTTTTGGTAATTTGTGCGGTGTGTTAACGGGCCTCCATCCTGCTGAAAAATGATTCAGACCTCTGAGTAGGCACTTCCGCCCTCAAAGTCTGATAGATTCAGCTACAAATTACGAACATAATCTTCTTTGTTAAATTGCCATTAAATTTTACCAACAGCTCAACAAAAGAATCAGCCCCGCATCATATAGGCACTTCCGCCCTGTTTCATTGTTTTCTCACTTGGTGCTTTTGCACTGTTTCATATCTGCAGTGCCAGTAGCATTACCAGTGCACCAGACCAAAGGTAACCGTTTTCGGTCAGATGGAAAGCAATGCCACTGGCGCCGAACATGTGAAACATTGCGAAAGCACGAAGTGGAAGAAACAATGAAATATGTAGGAAAATAACTAGATGATGTGTGGCTGCTTCTCTTGGAGAATTGTCGGGCTGTTGGTAAAATTTAACGTCATTATGAAAGCAGAAGATTTTCTCCGTAATTTGTAGCTGAATCTACAAGACTTTGAGGGCGGAAGTGCTGTCCTAGAAGACAAATTAATTTTTCAGTAGGATGGAGACCCTAAACACATCGCTAGAATTCCCAAAAATTTCAAACGATGCAGTGATCAGGCACTGGTTGAAAGCATTCTCAGACGAGTTAACAATGTCATTGAAGTAAAGGCTTTTGGACTAAATATTAAATTATGTTTTGTTTCTAATTTTGAAGGATGTTCCTATATTTTTATTTTTTAATATTAAATCTGATTGCGATGGCAACATTTTTAAGGGATATATACAGCTACACAAAGTCAATTGTGATCAGGATGTATCCACATGTGTCCGCCACAGTAAATTACGGTCATGCAAAACTAAAATGCAGATTTTTCCAAGAAAGGAGCAGCTCCGATTTTGAATTTTACGGCATTTGAATAGTGATATTGTACGGATCAAGACGCTACACACTCTATACTTCGTGTAGACAATTGCGATGACTAAGAAAATGGGATGAAAAGGGTTACATGTCACTTCGTTACATTTACAGTAGACTTTATAAGGTATTTATACAGACCACCACAAAACGATAGCACAATTCATTTTTTACAAGATTTATTTTCATGGTATATGTTTAAATCCTTACAAAAGAAAATGACTGAAGTGGGAAAGAATAAAGGATAATGTTTTACTTTTATTTTTTTATAATACTTAGAACAGATTAAAGTTACAAATATTTTGTGCCATCGTTTTGTCGCAGCTTAAAATGAAGTTTTTAGTTTAATTCAAAAATGCACAAAATTTTTTTGACAAATTATTTATAAGTTATTTATTTTCTTAGCTTTAAGAATATATACCATGAAAATAAATATTTTAAAAAATGGATTGTGTGTGCTATCGTTTTGTCGTGGTCTGTATAAAGATCTTAAAAATCTACTATATAATATAACGAAGTGACATGAAACCTTTTTCATTCCATTTTCTTAGGCATCGCAGTTGTCTACACAAAGTATTGAGTGTATAGCGTATTGATCCGTTTAATATCATAATGCCGTAAAGTTCAAAATCGGAGCTGCTCCTTTCTTCGAAAAATCTGCATTTTAGTTTGGCATGACCGTAATATACAGTGGCGAGCACACGTGGATACATCCTGATCACATTTGACTTTGTGTAGCTGTGTATAACCCTTAAAAATGCAGCAAACGTAATCAGATTTAGTTTTAAAAATTAAAAATATAAGAAGACATTCAAAATTAGAAGCAAAACATCATTTAATATTTAGTCCAAAAGCCCTTGCTTTAATGACATTGTTGACTCGTCTGGGAATACTTTCAACCAGTGTCTCGAATGGGTTCAGATCTGGGCAGGGCATTGAGCTGATCACTGCATTTTTTGAAATTTTTGGGAATTCTAGCGATATGTTTAGGGTCTCCATCCTACTGAAAAATAATTTTGTCTTTTGGGTAAGCACTTCCGCCCTCAAAGTAGTAAATTCAGCTACAAATAACTAAAATAATCTTGTTCTTTCATAATGCCGTTAACTTTTACCAACAGCCCGACAATCCATCAAAAGAATCAGCCCCACAGTTTCAAATGACTTCCGCCATGTTTCATTGTTTCTTTCACTTGGTGCTTTTGTAATTTTCTTATGGGCGGTGCCAGTAGAATTGCCAGTAGTCGTACCAGACCAAAAGTAACCGTTTTCGATCAGATGGTAAGCAATGCCACTGGCACCGCACATATGAAACATTGCAAAAGCACCAAGTGAAAGAAAAAATGAAACATGTAGGAAATAACTAGATAATGTAAGGCTGCTTCTTTTGGTGAATTGTCGGGCTGTTGGTAAAATTTAACGGCATTGTGAAAGAAGAAGATTATCTTCGTAATTCGTAGCTGAATCTACTTGACTTTGAGGAAGGAAGTGCTTACCTAGAGGTCAAAATCATCTTTCAGCAGGATGGAGACCGTTAACACACCGCAAAAATTGCCAAAAGTTTCGAACGATGCAGTAATCAGCTCAATGCCCAAATCTGCACCCAATCGAGACACTGGTTGAAAGTATTCCCAGACGAGTCAACAATGTCATTAAAGCCGAGTGGCTTGAACTAAATAGTAAAAAAAATTACGTGCAAATATTTGAATTAGAAGTTTTGTTTTGCTTCCAATTTTGAAGGATTTTTTTGTACTTTTATTTTTAATACTAACAAAGAGTTTAACTAAAATTATCTGATAGCGATTGCTGTATTTTTAAGGGATATACACAGCTACACAAAGTCAAATCTTATCAGGATGTACCCACATGTGCTCGCCACTGTATATTACGGCCATCCAAAACTAAAATGCAGACTTTTCAAAGAAACGAGAAGCTCCGATTTTGAATTTTACGGCATTTTAATAGTGATATTATACGGGCCAATTTGCTTTACACTCAAATGTTAAAAGGTGATATATTTGACATCATGATATTTGACTTCGTATACAGTAAATTTATAGATCCTTAAATTAAGATAAATCTACTATACTACATGAAGGAATTTAACATACAGCTAACATTAAGCCAACAAAACACTGTGCGTGAACCGAGCAAAAGTTCGACTAAATCGGTATTTGCATGCACTGACTTGGGATCCATTTTAGTCAAAATTTTGCTCATTTCAGTTACAGTGAGAATGTACCTTTATCTAAAGCACATTTTAGCTTTCGTTAACTCTATGGGACTTTCTGTTAACTTAATGTTAAATTGAGGTTAATGATATTTTAAGTTAAGTCTTTTCAAAACTTTCTTCCATGTAATGCATAACATATGTTATCTTAATATAAAGATCTTAAAATTTACTGTATATCGAAGTCACATATTATAATGTCAAATACTACGCCTTGTAACGTTTCTCATCTTATTTCCTTAGCCATTGCAGTCGTCTACGAGCAGTATACAGAAATAGAGAAAGGTAAGGTACTGCACCTAACGTTTACCAAGGACTTATGTCCTTAACTAATGACATTAAAAGTGGTGAAGACGATGCACCAACAACAGAACTAATGACCAGCAAACAAACATAAACACTGATAGACATTCCAGCACTTTCTCATATCAACTGTCAGTCTCAACGGCTACTCTGGGGGCAACTCGATGCGTCAATCATTTATTTCAATCTATGTTTCATAGAGAACCCACCGAAGGCAGCCACATAGACCCATTACGAAATATTATCAATTGATGAGATAGATTTTGGAAATTTGATTTTAAATGTTAACTTTAGCGCCAGGGTATTTGATGCTTAATCTTAAATATCAATATTTTTTATTTCAGATATTTTCAAAAAGAAATTTAATATGGAACGATGCGTAACAACGATCTAAAATCATTGAATATAAAAAAGGAGAGCAAGTACCGAAATTGTCTTTGAACAAAAAGTTATTTGAGACCATTTATGCAAAACTATACACAACTGTGATTGCAACAGGATGGATCTCTATTGTGGCAGATTTTCGATGAGCGCATTATTTCGCGTAATAATTAATGACGTCAATTAGCTGTCGCACTCACTGAATTTACTGACGCCCGACTTATTTTTATTACACATCAATAAACCAGAGACCATCCCCCAACTGAAAATGATGTTCGCAATGAAGTCCGTGAAATTTCGCTATAAGTTATGGAAAATATATATCACTAAAAATGTATTGAAAAAAGACGTAATATTTCACGTTCATATATTTCAATAAAATCTCCCAATTGTATACTGTAAGTGCAAAAAAATGTTTTTATTTCCTGTGAGATAATAAGGCTAAAAGGGTTTTAAGCCACAAATGACATTTTGCGCCAGCCTGTATGTATGATTTTAGATGATAGTTTTTTAAAAGTTAGAGCTACGTGCTTTATATTAAATGTTGCATGTTCGATGTTGGATTTGTTATCTAATCCATAACTACGTTTGCTCGATATGGGGTGTTTTAATATATCCAATAAGCATTAGAATTTCAATTACAAAGTTGAAAGTACTCAAGTAGGAAACTAAGGCATATAGTTAAAAAATGAACACTGACAGTTCGGTTCAAATAAAGTGGACCTTAGGCCACGTTTTTCAAGTGTAAATTTAGTGTGTTTCCATGAATAGGTGCTTTCACTTACAAGTTGGCATTTAAATTCAATTAAAAAATCGCTTGAGATTGTTATGCCAGTACAATTTTGATGGCAAAAGCGAAGGATACTACGAGTGGTATTATACATTCCCAATCATTCAGTCTGAGTTCTTATAGATTTTTCTGGTTTTCACCTTTACACTTTTCTCACTGAGTAACTCATGTGTTAGTTCGTTTGGCAACTGTTACACCGGGCAGCCGGTCACACAACTTGTTGTCTGTTTGCACTTAAAGGACATACGGTTTTCTAATGAACACTACAACAACTACTCGGTAGGATATTCGAAAGATATATCTTCTTATTAGTATATTTTTTAAGTTAAGGTGTGGTGCTGTTGTATGCGTTGCACTTGTAGTTGCATTGAACTTAATTTCAGTCTAAAGCCTTTCCATTTTTAAGCGCAATTTCTTGGTTTGAGGTCAAACTTTCTTGTTGAACAAGTTTTGTGACAAGCATTTTAATGAAGTATTGTTCAGCTCTTAGACCAACCAATGTTGAGCAGATACTCATACCAATGCTACAGTCATTTGGCAGAAAGTTTACCATTGTGTACAGAGCAAGTGGAATTGAATTTCAAAGGACTTATGGAAAGTAAATTGAAAGTTTGAACTTTTACAAAAGTTTTTCAAAGGTTAAGTAAAAGAGTTCAGTGAAACTAACTTAAGGGATTAGTTTTAAGTTGCTTTAAGGCTTTCACTAAACATATGTGTGCAGTTGAGCGAATCAATAATTAAAGGCTGTAAGAGAGCATTTTAAAGTATGTGCTTTATTTTTTCTTTTAATTTTGAAGCAAGGACTTTGTATGAATGTTGCTCAAGCTTCGGTTTCAATAGCAGTTGTGCAAGATGTGATTCTTCCTCAAAAAAATCGATGCTCATATTAACATAAATCAACCCACCCCCAGTGAAAAATTCCCAAAATATTTAAAATACCAGCAGCTAGTGATGCGGAAATAAATGATTTAATCTTCCAGAATTTCATGCAATACAAAATCGCGTATTAAAACTTCGTAGCTCATAAATCGAACGACCTCTCTGTGGTTGTAGCTAAAAATAAAAATTCCACAAAATTAACATTTGAAGATGACGAAGGAGCGCATCATGTGCGCGTTATTAATTGAATGAAATTGACCAAAAAGGCAGCAGGAAAAAACAAAAGCAGCAACATGTGGCATTTGTGACCCACAAGTGAATTAAATATAGAAAGAGTTTTTTTTTATGGCCGGGTTAATTAAAAAAAAGCAGTTGCTTTTGCTTTAAAAAACAAAAGAAGAAAAACAAAGCAAGTCAAGTTGGTAAAATAGCGAATCTGTTTATAGGAAGATTTATTTGAATATTTTGATGTCATGCATGCAAAAGCTGCTGGTCTTAGAGGGTTCCATGCATTTCTTTTGTTTTATATTTTTAAAATTTCTTTCTTTTTGTATTGGAATGCGTTGCACGTTAGCATTATAATTGATATTCATTGAACTCTGACCCTCATGTAACAATATGTTGTGCTGGAAGCAGCATATTTTTGAGTGCAGCTACGACAATATATGTATTGCGATGTTGAGTAAAAAGTATCGATACTTCATACAATTTCAATTATTACACAGGCCGACCAAGAGACTAGTAAGCTTTTCCGAAGCTTTTTGGAACGCTAAATCCAAATCCGAAATCTGAAAACTGCGCTATCACCTCGGGTTTTCGAAATCACCCCATTTTCCTATTTTGGAGGTTATGTTACACGTCGAATTGATTTTTCACAAGAAAATTACAACAATCGAAAATGAATTTTGAAGGAAAAAACTAGTACTTTCAGATGCTGCTAGAAGTTGTGCAAAATCAACTCGAGGTGTAACATAACCTTCAAAATAGCAGAAAACGGTGATTTTTGCACTTTTAGGTTAGAATATCTCGAAAACCTGAGGTGATGCAGCAATTCTGAGCTCGGACGATGTAGCGGAAAAATTATAGTACAAACGCTCTAGACATGATTTATAGAGAACTTATAAGCTTTGATGTGATATAAGAATTTATTTTGGAAAACGCACACCTTACGATATATATGAAAAAAAAAACTCATAAAAAGACAGTTCGAAATAATACGTTAATCAATATTTCCTATTGGATAAAATTATACCTCAGAAATTTTTCTGGTATTAATTTATCATTCTAATAAAAAAAAAAATGCACGATATTGGAAATATGATCATACTCGATTACGACATACTATTTCCCATAAGTTTTAAGCATATTATTTGTATGGCAGTTTTAGGCGATTTTCAGCAATTTGTTGATGGTATGCAAGAAAATTTATGCTGCATAAAATTTGCATATATTGTGAATTATCAAAAAAAAAAAAAATATCAATGCACAATATATCACACATCCCTATGCACAAATTTTGTATGAGATCAATGGTTGTTGCATTTTTCTTTCATGAGGGCAAATGCAGTACAAAAAAAGACCAATCAAGAGAGCAAGCCAGCAGTGAAAGCAACAAACAACAATACAATAAATAGCCTTAACAAGAACAACAACAAAATTATATAGCATCAAGTGCATAATAAATAACAACAAAATAAATTCATGTGAGAGATGGAAATATAAAAATCTTTTCACGATTTTTAAGTTCAAGATGAGGGTTTTATTTAGCAATACAATGCAATGCCCACCCCACCATAACTCGTGATATTTGACTTTGACACATGCAGATTGAACGGTCAAGTGGCTTAAGTCGTTTCGCTCACGTCTGACATCTGTGCATATAAAGTTCAGCATAGATATTACACTTCAATTTGTGCCCAATTTCAATGGTTAATGGTTAGTTACGTAGTCGTATGTTTCAATTTTATGCCGTCATTAACTTGTTATGACATTTTTGTTTATTTTCTCTCTTGTGTTATTATTTCATAAATCTTGGTAGGTTCATTGTACTCTGCTAAAATTGTGTTGATTTAATTTTTTTGAATTAGTGTTTCTTTTACAGCTTTGACAGTATTTCAATTTCTTTCACTTTTGTATTTTAACATGAAACTATAGTTGTCTTCTAAAAAAAAAAACATCGAGAATACCGTAAAATATGTGCTGTAAAAATAGTCCCATAAATATCCTGGGGTTAACTTTATCCTTTACCGAAGGTTTTTGCCTTAAATCTCTATCTCGAAAAAACTCTCTTTTCGCCTTCAAGAAATAAAGGAAGCATGCAATTGAAAGTTAACTTATCTCAAATTTTAGAAATCCTTGGTGTGCAATCTTTACTCTGTTGAAAATTATCGGAAAGTCGAGAAGTATCGAATAATATGAAGAATCACGATATGAAAAAGTCTATAGAAGTCATAGAAAGTCAATAAAGTATCAAATAGTAATGAAGAATATCAAAAAAAGTTCAATAATAATAAATAAAAAGTTCAATAATAATATAGTAAATAAAAAGTTTAATATAAATAAAAACGAAGAGTAACAAACTGCATCAAAACATATCTAAAGATATCAATGAATATCGCATAATACTTAAATAAAAAATACCATAGAAACATGAAAAATGTTGAAGATCAGCAAAAAATGCAAAAAAAAGTTATCGGGCGGCCACTGTGGCTCAAATTGTGAATTATGTACACTAGACATGTTCAAAAAAACCCATGCTATATGTAGTATTCTTCGGGAACGCTTTCGAAAATTTATTCATATTCGAGTAAATCTTCATTAAAAAAAAATATAGGATTACTACCTGAGCTGCCAAATTTTAATTTTTCGAAATTTTAGTAAAAAAATTTTACTTTTTTCCTATTGAATTTTTTTCCTGTTGTACACATAAGGAAGTATCGAAAAAAATGTTACCGCTACTTCGAAAAATGAAAATTTTGCTGCTCTGGTAGCAACCCTAGAAGCTTTTTTTTTTAATGAGGATATACTCGAAATTGAATAAATTTTAAAATTTTAAACATTCCCCAATAATTCTAGAACATCAGGTTATTTTGAACATGTCTAATTTACATACACAAATCAAAATTCAATCTGAAGGGTTAATGCTTTCAGTTGAGGATGAAAGTTAGAGTGGAGTCCTTAATGGGTTTAATACTGTGGGGTTACACTGTATTTTACACTTTAACATAAAAAGCAGACTTAATGAAATTGGATGAACTATTTAATTTTTTTTTGCTGCCATTTCTATGTGTAGATAACATCTGACTTTTTCCAAGATTCAATGGCTCACATTTAAAAAGGAAAAATCAACCAGATAGCTTTCTTGTCGAAAGAATATCAACTTTTTGCGATGCCTGCATTTTCGTCCTATTTTAGTGTTATGTTTTAATAAATTTCGAACGTATAGATGCTCAGGCGATTTTTCATTTTGTTTCTTTTACGATCATGAAATTCAGTCACTCTACGTTTTCTTAAGTTAAGAATGCGTAAATTAATCAAAATCAGCATGATTTTTATACAAAAAAATATTAAAGAGAATAACTTTTTGCAACATACATGCTGTGTCCCACATTTTCTTAGTACTGACAAAACAATAAAAATATTGAACATAGAAGTTACACCATTTAAAAATGAAGTTTACTTTATATTATAAAGAATTATTGCTAGTAGGCAATGTTTAAAAATAGGGACAAATGTGCTTCAAAACTGGTCTGTCTGCAATAAATTAGCACAAAAAACGTACAAGAAAAATCAACGACGCGACAACCCCCTACTGGTTTTTAGATTATAATTGACATAATTTTATGTGAACAAATTTTGCCAAGAATATTCAAGTAATGTAATAAGGGGAATAATAAAAAAATTTCCCACTTAGGCATGCTAAATAAAGGGCGGAGCGCAAAAAGGAACTTACTATGTAAAGGAAGCAAACAAAAAATACACAAACAAGAAAAAAAAGAAATGATGCTAAATTGCAATAAATGCAATAAAAAGCGCATTAAGTAGTTAAGTAGCAGGAACGTCGACAGCATCGCGCTGTGGCATCAAAAGGTTTTCCGCTACATTACTTGCAGAGTGTTGTCTCTTCTTTTTTTCTTTGTATTAGCAAATTTTTCCCTTTTTCCATGTGTACTATATTTAGTGCAAAAATAATTTTCAAGCAACATTCTTAATGTCATTACAAATTTATGTTAAACGATGACGCAGACATAATTTTTTCAAAAAAAAAGGAGGCAATACAAAGGAGCAGAAAGAATCAAAATGTGCACTGTATTAATAAATGACCCAAAGAGATGTAAATGGGCTGATAATTTTCAATATACATAAGTACATATGTATAAGGGAAAAGTAGAGGGCATAAGGAGCATGAGATGAGACTCGATTTTATAAAGTCGGTACGTGACATCAGCCTAAATTGATGGAACCGCTGATAGACATGCATTGTTATCAATGATAAAAATGTTGAAGTCTACTGAATTGAAAAGGAAATTCTTTAAAGTTTATGAAGTAGAGCATAAGGAAAGTAATAAAGTTATTGATGTCAAATTGTTATATAAATAAAATGGAGCACAGAAATAAATAAAAATTTCTTGACCAAATTGTTCAATCAAAATATTTAATTTTTGCTAATTGAAACGAATCAGTGTGTTTGTACACTGAGAAAACGATTTGATTGAATATAGCAAATATTCGATATAGAGCAATCGAACAACTTCTGGTAAAGGCTGAGGAGTACTGCTTATGGTAGCAAATTTCTCAATAACTCGTTTTAAGCAAAGAGCTGCAAATAATTGCTAACAACATTTAGGCTCTTAAAGCATAGATCAATAAGTTGTGCACTTAGGGACATCTGCATATTCATCTCCATCTATCGTCTGTGATAGCACCACTGATATTTCTCTAATCAATAACTGCTATATTTAAAGGGTTATTCGCAGAGTTATTAAGTATTTCACTGTGATAGATGAAGTTCTTTTTAGACTACTTGAAAAGATGGAGGACACAGTTGACCTTCAGAATATCGTCTGTTAAGACCAGAAGGTTTGACTTTGGAACTATTGGACGTTGATGTGTGTCTCACGTCAACGTAAAAGAATACAGTGCCTAATCACATAATAATGAGCACATTTATTTATCAAGTAGTGGACACATAAATAGCACGAATATTATATTTTTACACCCAACGCCAAGGATGCACTGATTTTGTCGCTTCCTTTGTAATGTATAGCCTCTTCGATTTGGATTTAGTAAATAATTTTTAGGAGTTATAGCGAAGAATGCATTTTTTTCTTCAAGTTTGCATAAGTCAACCTCCACCATAATGGAAATATAGGAAAATCAGGTGGAATTAAATGAAGCTATGTATATAATGAGAAATCGCTGTCCAGAATATATAGGTATCTAATTTGAGAAATATGTAACTTAAGTTAACTTTTCTTATGGTACACTAAGAATGGGAATGGATGTTAGACTGTTATGCCTCGTTATATTGTTAATGCTTTAAAAGGTTTTTAATTTTATACCAAAAAATGTATTCTTAAAGCGGAAATGAACCTCCAAAAATCTCCTTTTTAAGCTACAGAGCCACGAGAAGAACCTAAAGCCTGCACATTTATGAGACCCCACAAAGAGATTTTAGAATTAGGCTACAATTTGGCCCAACAACAAATTATCTATTTTCTACGCACAGCTTTTAATTACATTCACACTTCACTACTTAAAATCTTGTGCAATATCCTTGTGAAAGTAGCCACAATTTCCAATTAATTAAGTCAACAACTTTTCTCATTCCTCTGTGATATTTAAGCGCGAAATAAAGCGTTGAGTAAACAGCAGCTGTAATCACCATCTCTCACTTGTTTGCAACAGAAAAGTGTTGTGACAACACATTATTTAGCGGCTTAATTGCACAAACATGGGCATAAACAAACAAATTTATGGTTCACAGAGAGATGCAAATACTGCATAATCAGCCCGTGCACATTTTCCTTGTAATAACACTTTTGTGTATGTACGTAAAATGCTTCCAAAGTTGAAAAAAAAATAAAAAAAATACCAACTGAGTTGCCTGCGGAGAGTGTAATGCTTTTGTTAGTTAATCAGGTAATCAATTAGGCCAACATGATGTAACCCACTAGAAAATCTAACATGTTGTTGACAACATTTTTATTATTTTATGTAGCTTAAGAGGAATTGCACAATTGAACAGGGTGCTGCTACAATTAACATAAAATTTATATTTTTTATAGGTACTACGAAACAAAATTGTTATTTTTTTTAAGAAAACATTTACTTTACATAGACGTAAGCATAAAGACCAAATCGCAATGAAAATAATCGCCCACAAAAAAGTGAAATATCGCTGGAGATAACAGTGACTGATTGCCTTGAAAAGTAAATTTACGAGAAAAATGGCCTAGGACTCAAAAAAAAAACAGAATTTTTACATTTTAGGATAATGAAGGCATCGGCATATCACGCACAAGATGCTGTTGAAAACCGATATGGCGTTGCAATATAACAACGCATAACAGACAGTTACATGATATTAGCTGAATACTTCTTTATAGTGCTTTCATTGGCACTAACTGTCACTAAATCTTCACACAAAATAAAAATGTTGTCTCTGAATTCAAAGTATCGTACACTAATTGGAATAGAATGCCAGTCGTTTCAACAGTCAATATTGAAAAACATTATGCACAATTTATAGCTTGAGCCAATTTCTTTTGAACATTTGCAAAACAAACAGCAATCAACTCGTTCGGTATCATTGTGCTGAAATATATTACATACATTTACCATAATACTTTAAATAGTTTATTGGGTTCAAATCAACACATTTCATACGCATCCGTAATAAAGCTCTTTAGATGACATCGTTTGTTTCAGGTTCACTTAGTTTAATTGGACAGGAATCGAATGTGCGTCTTAAAGCCAACAACACAGTTAAATGATTTCAGAACAAATAAATAAATTTTTTTTTATATTTTCTGTACATGATGTTAAAAATTTTTAAAAAGTTTAAGAAAATTTTCAACTATTTGCACACAGTTTTAATTAATGGTCTGAAACAAGTCGTTCGTTTCCAAAACTGATACTGGCCGTAAAGAGTTATCTCATTTGTTTAACGTCAAATTATGTAAGCAAATCCTGCAGTTTTTTCAACTAAAATTTTCGAGGGGTTGAAGCCCCGTGGAAATGACCTGGTCACTCGCTTTGCTGGAAAGTGACATAAAACACTAAGCACTAATGCTTGTCAGAGAAGTCAATTTCTTGGTAAAGGACTGAAAATTCCCTGGGGTTCAAGTCCCCCGGGAAACGGTCTGCTCACTAACCTGGCTGAAAAGAGACATAAAGCAATCGTAAGCACTAATGCCTGTCAGAGGAGTCAATATCTCGATAAAGGACTGAAAATTCAAAGGAGTTTAAGCCCCCCAGAAAATGGCCTTGTCACTAGCTTGGCTGGAAATAGACATTAAACGATCGTCAGCACTAATGTTTTTCACAATAATCAATGTATCGATAAAGGACAAAGAATTTCATCGTTAGACATGTAAAAAGTTTTAGAGTTTATGTTAGTTGTAAGGCTATCATAGAGGGGAAAAGTAAGTACTACACTGAGAAAAGAGTATGCTTCTTTTAAATAAATGTATTTGGTTGGTAGTTTTTTAAACTATTTGTTAACTATCAACAAATTTTGTGCTTAGTTGAAATTTAAATTGTGGCTATTGTTCCAAACGTTATATTAGTTTGAGCCGATTGATAATATTTGTTTTGTTGAATATACATTGGTTAATCCTACTTTTATTTGATTCACAATATATTTAAGTAAAACACTACTTAAGTATATTCTGCTTGGTACGCATTTTAGGTATTTATGATTGTATAAATACAAATGACATCCTATATAGGATGTTATGATATTGGAAAAACCGGTTTTGGTCATCGGTTTTTAGCACAAATCGATATTAATTAATGTATGCGTTTGTGAAAAAAAAAGAATTTTTTTAGTCAAATAAATGATTTAGTGATTATTAACAATCGAACTAAAAAGCAACTAAAATATTTGTTTCAACCAAAATATGAATTGGTAATTATTACTAAATATATAATTTATCCAATAATATTATTCAATTCACTGTAATATGTGACATTTTAATATCAATATATGAAATATTTAATTCGCCTATGTCAAATAAATCATTTGTTAGTAATTTTGGTATATAATTTAATTGAATTGTTTCCTCAGTGTAGGTATTTTATTGGATCCTGCCTTACACTTGCTACGAGATGACTCTTATTTTTTTTAAATAAAAAATTAAGCGCAACAATGGTTCGACTTATTATGAAATGATTAATGGTACATCAGTACCTACATCGTTAACTAGTCAAACACTATCTACAAAATAAATTTTAACAAAATCAGAGACTCCAAAATCCAGCTCCGTTCGATTTGATAGTTAATAACCCATATAAAATATAACAATTTCTTAATAGCCTGTCTTCTAATACTTTCAATCTTAGCCAAAAGCAAAAAAAAAACGGCTCGTGTGTTTATTGCATAATATCGCCATTGGGGAGTGCAACCAACTAAGTAATTGAAATTGGTTGTTTAGACCAAACATAAGACGTCGATAACAAAGTGGCAACACACAGTAGCGTGCTACGGTTATAATTCAAATTGACGCTATCAACGATGCGTAATGACAGGCACCACCTGTCCGGTAATAAGAAAAACCGCTTAACAACAAGGTGGGGAAGGAAATTTTTCATATTGAACTGCCAGTGAAACGCCATTTAAAGATTTGATTAAGTGAAAACTAAAACAACAACATCTCGACTTTCCGGGCTCCATAAACAACAGCAACAACAACAATTATTAAATTGGCAATTACGTGTGTCTGCTTTTCGGTGCAACACTTTAATTATGAACAATTATTTTGTTGTCTATTGCAAAACGCTTAAGAATTACGAATAAAATAGCTGAATAAATAAAACAATAAAACCTGTTCACATTTTGTAATTTTAATTTATGCAATTTTTTGCATACCGTGCGCTGTAGCTTTTAAAATGCATTCATTCACCGGAAAAACTGCAAATGCTAAAACTTAAGGTATTTTGTCGGCGATTGGCAACACTTTTAACACGTTTTGCCGTATTTGGTCATTAAAATATTTACACTTCAAAATTAATTCTACAAAGATTTTTTTTAATATTGCAGACAAATTTTCAAAGTATTTAATAAAATAGCTCCCTCTTAATTAATCAAACTTGCCCGAAAAAGGACATTTCCCAAATCTTACTGCCTGGAAACAATTGAAATTTGAGCAGATTTTGCAAAGAAGACCATCTTATCTGATGAGACGCATTCCACCTCTCTGGATCAGCAAAATTGTCGTAAATGGCTCTCAAGCCAGACTACAAAATATTCACGAGCAGCCTCTACATTCCGTAAAAGTGAATCTTTGTTATGTTTGTGGCCTAGTGGAATCATTGGTTTCAAGTTTTTCAAAAATGAAGAATGATTTAACAAACATGTGGTTTCAACCAGAGGGCGCTAAGTGCTGCACAACCCATGCCACAATGAATTTATTGCGTGAAAGAAACTTTGACAGAACATCTTATGTCGGAAACGCAACAAAATATTTTTTAAAGTAAAGGGTGTTTTTTTTAGAGGTATAGAGCTTCGAATTGAAATAAAACACAAGAAAATCGTTTTAATGTCCATCAATTTGGCTTTATTGGAATGATAATTTTATGCCATTAATGTTTAAATATGATTTCGGGCATGTGGCCGCCGCGGCTGGCTCGAATAACGCGATTTCTACAGGTCCAATTTTGAACCACTTTTTCGAGCATATGGGGCCGTATGTCGGCAATAACGCCACGAATGTTGGCTTCCAAGTCCCCTAACGTTTCTGGTTTGTTGGCGTAGACGAGCGACTTCACATATCCCCAAAGAAAATAATCCAATGGTGTCAAATCACACGATCTTGGTGGCCAATTGACAGGTCCATTCCGCGAAATTATGCGCTCATCGAATGTTTCCTTCAATAAATCGATTGTGACGTGCGCTGTGTGGCATGTAGCGCCGTCTTGTTGGAACCACAACTCATCCACATTCATGCCATCCAATTCGGGAACAAAATAGTCGGTTATCATGGCTCTATACCGGTCTCCATTAACGGTAACTGACTCTCCAGCATTATTTCGGAAGAAGTATGGCCCAATGACTCCACCAGCCCATAGAGCACACCAAACAGTCAGTTTTTGTGGATGTAATGGCGTCTCAAGGGTCTCATGTGGATTCTCTTCACTCCAAATGCGGCAATTTTGCTTGTTGACGTAGCCATTCAACCAAAAATGAGCCTCATCACTGAACAAAATTTTGCGATGAAAATCAGCATCGAGATCAATCTCATTTTCGGCCCATACACCAAAATCACGACGCATTGCATGGTCTCGCGGCTTTAATTCTTGCACAAGCTGGATCTTGTAAGGTCGCACGCCAAGATCTTTGCGCGAAATCTTCCATAAAGTTGATGGACAAAGCTCCAATTGCTGTGCACGGTGGCGAATCGATTCATTCGGGTCCTCTTCAACATTTTGCTCTACAGCGGCAATTGTTTCTTCGGTGCGCACTGTTCGACGTCTCTGCGGATGCGTATTTTCACATAGAGTAAACGTAGTGCGAAAACGATCCATGGTTAACCGAATTAATTGCTCTGATGGACGATTATGTCGACCATAAAATGGACGGAGCTTGCGGTAAACTTCGCGAACTGAACCATTATTTTCGAAATAAATTTGCACGATTTGCAAGCGTTGTTTTTTTTGTCAACCTGTTCATGATGAAATGGCAAACCAAACTGAACATAAATGACATTAGAGTTGCCTGATTTGACCATAAAATGCCAGTTTTATCTCTATTCAAAAAACAAACCTCTAAAAAAAACACCCTTTATAATTCCTGAATTCAATCGTCATTGGACAATTTCCTGCAAATCGAATTAGCACTTTCGATAGAAAAGTGAAACCTCATTCACTCCAACTTTAACTTGACACAAAAGACAATTTTAGATCGCAGTGGTCATTAATATGCGACAAAAATGTCCAAGAAGAGTCTCTATTCAATATGGTAGTTACACACATTTTGAGCTGATTTGCTTTTACAAATATTTCTTGGTTCGATACGACCAGCAAAGACCGCCAAATCCAAAAAAAAATGAGTCTGGTAGCAATGGGTTAAACAATGGTCATTGTGGTGACATGTCGTTATCGATTCTTTTTTTTTCAATGTTTTTAATTTTTATCATTTCTTTGACGCAAAATACACTATCGATCGCGTTACGCGCCGCAGACAAATGGACGCGGTACCAACAACAACAACAATGAGACGCACGTGACGAACGCATTTGCTATGTGCAGCCAAACGAGAGTCAATTAATTAAATGCGATAGGGTATTAGCGAGTTCTGGTGCGGCATTTATGTTGGGCACAAATTTGCGCACTTATCTGCACACAAGGAACGGATATTCGTTGAGGCAACAGCAACGCAAACAATTTGGTAGTTAAAATTTTGTAATGTGTCTGTAACAATCAATTTGAAAAAAGCAATTGCACCAATTCAGCAAATAGACACCTGCGGTGCCCATTTTTGGAGTAATTAACTTGCGAGATATCGAAATGGGCTTGTGCTACGGTTTTTTCTTTTTCGAGCGTGATTGGAACGCTCTCAGCTGGTTTTCATATTAAAAAATTAAGGAAGTGATGGCGATGTTTCAGCTGTAGTCAAATCTTTATAGCAATTAATCATCCACCAAATTTTAGTGTAGTGAAATATATCTTTTTTCGAATTACAAAGGTATATTGCTCATTTTACTTATGGCAAACTTGGAAACTTCTTACAACCTTTAACTTGACTTCTTTCTTTAACTATGTCGAGTACTTTATGTATTTCCATAGAAATAAAGCCATTTGGCGTAATGCCAAACATTTCGCGGTAAATTCAACCACATTGCAGCTTTATGAAAACAAAAATAAATTATCCGGCGCTCATCGTAACTAAAATTCAATGACGGCATTGGCATCAACATGACAACAACAACATAAAAAGTTGGAAACTCTGCCGTCATCAAAGCGCCGAAATGACGGCGAAAACGATTTGTGGCAGAAGAAAAATTTAAACTTGAAATTTCAATTGAAATAAAATGCATGTAATTTTAAATTGTTTTTGGCGTTGGTTTGGACACTCCAACTCAATGAGAAGGACAATGACAATTGTGATGTGTTGACTGCTCATTGTTGAAAATATTATAATCTAAATAGGGTAAATCACTGATTGATTGCAGATTTGAGAAATGAAAGAGACGTTTCTATCATAACTAAGAGAAGCTTTCCTGGGGTATAAAACCTGAATTTCATCTGTAGTCGCTAAATCATACAACTTTCTTCTTGGATTTTTATACTTTATATACTAAAACTGAGTGCTGGCGCTCATTATATACACTCGGAGAAAACTTCAATGATTTTATGTTTGATTCAAGCATACACGCGAGAAACATTTTTGATTTGAATTCAAGAAGAATCCATATTGATTTAAAGAGATTTCATATTTGATTTAAAGTGACAAAGTGTTTAATGTAAAATAAACTAGTAAAGGTGTTATCTTCGGATAGGCCGAAACTCACATACCCTAAACTGCATTGGAAGTACTTTCTAAATAATTAAAAATACATTGAAAATTAATATCATAAAATTTTCATGAAAATCGTATGTGCCAATTGTGAGTTATACAAAATCAAAATTTTCAATTGGTGAGAAGTGTCACGCCCAATTTTCCAATTCCGCCCACTTTATGCACAATTCGAGATATTTATGATCTGTATCTGTGTACTTAATTTCATCACAATATCTTGCACGGTGAACGATTTATGGTGTTATTAAAATTAAGTTTTAGGGCTGTGCCACGCCCTTTTAAGAGCCTTTGCAAATTTGAAACCTAGCTCAATCTTAATTTTGTTCACCAAATCACCAAGTTTCATCAAAATTGCAGCAACTTTTTTCAAAATGTGCAAGGGTATATTTACATACAGTATGGGCGGTGGGTGTGGCCGTGAACCGGTTTTGCCGATTTTTACATGCTAGCAGCTTGTAAGAAGGTGTGACCTATGTGCCAAATTTAATTAGCTTGCTTAGATTTCCCGTAAACATGATTTCAACAGACAGACAGACATAGCCATATCGACTCAGGTGGGGACGCTGATCAAGAACACATACACTTTTCTATACCTTATGCGTTACAAACGGAATGACAAAGTGTATATACTCCTAAAAAGTATAATTTCAAATACTTTGCTAACTTTAAAATGAATTTTAAAGTTTTTTACGATTGAAGTAAAGTCAAAAACTGTTATTTTCAATACTGTTCAAGTTCCAAATTAATTTAAAGTTGTTTGTGTTCAAAACAAACAGAAAAAGTGATACTTTTACAATTTTCAAATATCAGTGTTTAAATCAAAAATAAAATTTACAATGCCAGTTTTCTCTGTGTGTACCTTTTCTGCTACACTTACACTTTTTGCAACAGTTTTGCAGCTAAACCCTACTTTTCGCTTTTAGATCGACATTTTTTCTAACACTTCATGTACCTAGAAAATACTACACCTTCAAAACAGACAATTATTATCAGCTTTACCCTACAAAAAAAAATTAAGTTGTTAAAATTGAATTGTTTTTTTTTCTTACTCAATTGAAAAACTGACAATTTCGGTAAACAATGCGCATAATTTTAAAGATTTTACTACGACTTTTATGGAATTTGTTTAAATTTTAACAAAACATTGTTAATTTCAAAACATTTGTGCTCGGCACATATGTACATATGTTTCTATACATATATGTAAGTATTTTACAATGATATGCTAATTGTTGTCTAATTACATTGTGATTAACATCCACAGACTCGCCGTATAGCATCTTTGAGAATAAAAAAAAATTCAAAATTTGTTTTCTGTTCACATATTGACACTTTCGTTGTCTGTTTTGAAATTTGTTTATTTACATTTTTGTCAAACTAAAGATATTTGGCCTTTTAGAGTCTTTTATTTTTTTATTTTCGAAATGCATGTTGACGTTATTTTACCAAAAATAGAATTTGTCTCAGTTTTTTGGTGCAAAGAAATGAAAGAAAAAAAAAGTCGCTTATTTAATATCGATATCGCAAGCTTAATGGCAATAAATTTCAGATTTTGTTGTGCGAAAGCGGGCACTTTTAATTTTGTTTTTGTTTTTTTTCGAGTATATAAGATTCAAATTAAAAGCATTCAGCTTAAAGAACTTAATCAATTTCTCGAAAATGTTGAAATTTGGTTTGGAGATTGATTGAAAGAAAGAAAGGTTTCTAGAGGCTCGTTTAAGTGAGCGTCTAATGTGAAAAACGTTGCCACCGATTTTGAAAAATAAAAGTGGAAAGTGGCAGTCACATCTAAAAGCATACTGAATGAAATTGTTTTTGTAAAAATATTTTTAGTTCTTTTTTTATCTAATCTTCCCAGTGTCATATTTACAGGACAGGTGGATATATAAACCAGGTACGAAATAAAATTATTTTTCTTTCATATTCTTCATATTTCTCATATTAGTAACTATGTTTGGTAATATCAACGCAAAAATCACTGGACTTTTATGCTTGGGAATCAATGAGTTAAAAACGATCTTAAAAAATAGAGTAAAAATTATGATATTCTTCGATACAATTACAACTAATACGCTACTTACTGCCTAACTTCCAGGAATTGTATGATACGCAAGACACAAAGACACAGCTGTGACCATGCTATATCTTTCTACTATATTTTTAGATTGAAAACAATTTTTTTTTACAGAAATATTAGATTTTTTAAATTTATTTTTGATGCAAGTCAATGAACTTGCTTTCAAAACCGGCCAGTAGTGCATTGGTATCAAATCCGGCCAAGTCCACTATTTTTCAAACAAAATTAGTTGAATACTATGTCAAAACCAGCCAAGTAGTCCATGTTCAATGGATCAAAACTCGCCAACTCCGAAATTGTTTTCTCAAAAACATCGACAATTGAAACTCGAAAAGTATGATCTAACGTGTTTTGAGTAAGAAATGTTTTAAGCTATTATATGAGATATACGTTTTAATTTTTCAATGAACATGTATGAAAAACATTTTTCGCTGTTTTTCCAAAAGTATGAAAATGGTAATTGACCGGTTCTGCAACTGGACACCTCATTTTTCGAATTACAGAACTTTTCAGTATATTTCATTACGAAACATCATACAGTTCACACAACACGCCGCAAGTGCTTGTTATGGATAAACTTGTTTTTTAAATAAATTAATTCTCAAACATAACTTTGTTTTATTAAAAGGCTTTATACATATTGAAAACTATTAAGAATTATTTTTCAGCGACGTCAGTCACTCACATCAAATAATTTAATAATCATCTTACCATAAGTGTACATCACAAGTATGGTATGCTAATGGAAAGCAAACAAATCGCAAATCGCCCACACAGTCAAATTCACACGCTCATATATAAGAGACCATTACCTAAAGTTAAGCATTTAATTATAAATTAGCAAATGCTTTAATAATTGCCCAAGAGATACACTTTTTTTTGTCATGAATAATGAATGAGCTACAAAAACCTCATCAAAAGCCGCATCAGCTGCTTTTGTGTCTTCAATTGCAAGGAATTTATGGTTTTTTAATTTTAAAAAAATCAACAAAAATGCTTACGTTATGCGCAAGCCACGTACACATCATATCGCGTTCCGAGCAATCAAAAAAAAATTTAAATAATAAATGCAACATTTTTAATAATTAATTGTTTAATTTAAACCATCATTCACGCTATATATATATATATATGTGTGTGTGTTTATTATTATTTAAATTTTGCTTTAATTGAAATAAGCTACAAATTAAATAGCAATTTGTAGGTTCGCTATTCTAATGATTACACTGAAAAAACTCAATTTTATGAAGCGTTTCAAATTACTGCATGCATAATATATCGTATTTATTACTTTTTATTATTTATTGTAACTTTAATTTGATACAAAAATTTTATTTATTTGCACTTAATTAAAAACATGTTTTACTTTTCGCTTTGCGAGCGCTCATAAAATATTTTATTTATAAAATCAAATCAACTTTTTGAATGTAAAATATTGATGTTATCGGTAAAATGTTTAGGTTTTATTGGATTTTCAATTTGATGAAATTTTAAACTGGTTTTTGATATTTTGATTTTAATTGAGCTTCGATTAAATTTTTGAATTTTTTATTTTCTGTAATTGTTTTTAAATTAGCCATAAATCCTTCAAAGATAGCATATTCAAGTGAAACATAGTTTTTAGTTCATTACAGATTTAGTGTAAACTGTTTAAATTCAGTGGTGTACCTTGAACATTTGCCGCCCGGGGTGCAGAACCAATCTGCTAATACATTGCAATTTTTTTTGAAAATGTTTCATTTAAACTTGAAATTTTATCATCGCATTAAATTTTAAAGTCTCTCCCTTAAATGAGGGCCATTTTGACGCCTTAGCTGCCATTCTGCCCGGCGCGACGGTCAGCCTCGTTGCTAGCTTGCGAAATGGCTGAGTTATGACATTGCGCGTGACAAGCTAAATCAGGCCTAAATGTCATAAAAACGTACGAACCGTTGCAAAAAATTTACGTCGATCAGTCCTTAAGCCAAGCAATAGTTTTCGATAATACGTGAAGAGTCTGGGTGAAAAATTGCAGCACTGTATGTACATTGTTGAAACGTAAAGGTAATATTGAGCATTTAGGTAAGAAATCGATTTTTTCCAGAGTGCGAAATAGCTAATAGCATAGCATATTCCAACAAATGTCCATGTCCATACCTCATTTCTTTCTTTGTCCACTGAAACTAAAAGCTCCAAAGAGTTTCAAAAAATGATTTTTAGTTTCAACTTCACGTTAGCCCAGAAAAATGTGGTGAAATTTGAAATTATAGTACATTTGATTGCACATGTTTCAATATTCACCCATTACTTTCGTTTGTTTATCCCCTATGAATCAAAAAATATTGGATAAATTAATGATCTTAGACACTCTGGTCGCCCTTCAACAAGTTATTCCACACAAAATGTCAAAGCAGTTCATTGCTGAGAATACGGGAACATCAATTCAGCACCGTGGCCAAGAATTGTACTCTTCGTGAAAAAATATCATTTTGTGTAAAAAATATACGAAATTGTTGAATAAAATGAAACAACATTATTTGTTCATTAGCATTTTATTTTGTGTCTTTCAAAGTAGGCCCCATCCACCGTTCACCAGTGGTTGATCATACGTTTTTCATGGGCTGTTTAACGCTTTAACCAAGATAGACGGGACGATAGCAAGTAAACGAACGTTTGCATTCGTTACGTCTGTTTTGACATTTAACCTAAAATCTTACGCTAGCCAACGAATCGAAGCAGCTGTTATGACGAGTAGTGACGGTTTGAAGTTCGTTCCTTACGGAACAATTCGTCAAGTCAAGTGTTTCGTTCACTTGCGATCAGTTACGTACGTTAATTTTGATTATCAACTTTGATTCACACAAACTAAAATTTACTCGTTACATCTCGTCACGTTTATTTTGGTTTAGGCTTAAGGAATATGTTTCAATTCTTTCAGTAAATTTTAACTGCGGCATAAGGAAAATGTCAGACGGAGCCCTATCAGGTGAATAGAAAAGTGTTCGGTCAATGATATTCATTGATTTATTGGATTAAGACTATTGCTCTACAATGACGTCCTTAAGCGATGTTGCATTGTAGTTGAGCAAAATCCATGAGTTGTACTTTTAAAGATCTGGCCGTTTTCGGTGAACATTCTCTCTGAAGTGTTTTATAGTGCCTAAGCATCACTCCTTGTTTGCAATTTGTGCTTTTAGAAAAAATTCAGAGTGCTCCACACCGCGGTAATCGAAGAAAACTCAATTCCGTATACTTTTTTCATAGAATGTATGGTATATCAAAAACCACAGTTTGGATGATATTTGTCAGCAACTATTCCACAGTATTTCATTAGTAGTGGGAAAAGTTTCCTATTTCTTTTTGAGGGGATTTAATAGCTTTTTAAAAGTCAAACATTTTTCATTTTTCGCAATAATACTTTCAGCGATTTTAGTTGTACATACATTAGAGTAATTAACATGACACATTACATTAACGACGCATAATTTTATGATTCCAAATAAAATTCCATTTAAAACAATTAATTAGACGTTTGACATTTGCATGTTTTCACATTAATAAGCTAATAAATCATAAAATTCTTAAGTAACCATGCATAATTTCATCATTAGCGCCATCATCATCACAATCAAGAGCACGAAAAAGATTATAAAAATTGATGACGACTACAAATTCTGAGCACAAATGCTACTGATTCATCTAAAGAATATGAAATTAAATGATGACGAACACAAACTAAACTACAAAGCTGTCATATCCCCCCAACTATAGAATGTTGGTAACAATAACATGCAACATAAAAAACATGCGCACATATACAAAATAGGGCAAAAACTTTACAAAGATGTTTACGACAAAAACAGCGCATATAAATAAACTTTGATTGGAATCAAGAACTATAGCAGCGCAGAGCTTAAAATCTGTTGAATTTAAGCTGATTTCAAAAGAATTCATTTAAAAGTTGAATTGGAGGCGGAACGGCAAACTATTGTACGACCTAAGAACATAAATCAATTAAAAAATATTTTTTATATAAAATTTCGTAGTTACTCGTATGCCACAAAAGCGAATCAAACGAAAATTACAAAAAAAAAACTTGCGTGGGCCCTTCAAGAGAGTACCTGGAAACTTAACGTCTAAGGTATAAATTACTTGTCTCGTACTCTACAATGATTTAAGAGTCTTAATTTCGATTTTGATAGCATGTAAGACCATGACAACTTGACAACAATTAGAAAAATTCGTAAATTTTTTTGACGCAATATGGAATTGTGTCAACTCAGCGGCGGATCAAATGTCGGAAATACACGTATGTAACAAAGAAGTAGAAAAAAACGCTTAAAAAATAAAGCATTTTAACATGACTCGTGTTACATGCAGTCCGTCAAGTTTTTGTTTTGGAAAATACAGCATTGATGTAAATCCAAATGAATAAAGCTTGACTTTTTCGAGGTCTGCTCTTTTTATTTTTATGCTTGACTTCTGCACTTAACTGTCGCTTAATCGTTGCTGATCTCAAAAATTTATTTTTGTGCCACTAACTTTTTTAAGTATTATTCTAGTTTGTCAGCATTCAGATATTTAGCTTTTTGCGTAATTGCAAACCTTTATTTCTTCTGACTTTTATTATTTTTGTTCTGTGCTACTTATTGTTAGATTTTCTCGAATTATGAAAAAGTCTTTATGAATTTTTTATGCCACAAAAAGTAACTGGTTTTCTTGCTGAAATCGTTTTTTGGGATATTGGCACAGTGCACTGTGGGACAGTATAAAATACAACTGACCAAAAATCAAAAACAAATCAATTTGTTATTTCGCTTATAAGCGAACGTCTGATGATTTAGCTTAGAAAAATTTATTAAGATTATAATAAGTGTAGAAGTCAATTTGTTGCATGAAAAAATTTATAACATAAAAAATAAATTTTTTCATTAAATTTTGACACAAAAATTTGTTCGACTCGCATCGCTGCTAACAATTCAAGATGCTATTAAAGTTTCGAGAATTGAGAGCAAAAACAAGTAATTGTCTTGGAAAATGGCTTTATGGCTTCACAAAATAAGTTCCATTAAGCTCAAAACACTTTTGCATGCGCTTGCACCACTTTTCCGAAGGAGTTAACTTCAAAATACCGGGTTTAAGACGTCGATGAAAGATAAGTCATTGAGTGCAAATTAGTGCTGCATGGCAGATGACCCATCAATTCGATGTTTTGAGTGCTCAAAAAATCACTTGTTTGAACCGATGTGTGAGCGCGTGCAATATCGTGTTTCAGAATGATCCGTGCTCGGTGGTCACATGTCCTTATTTTTGCAAAGATTAAAGAACAAATTCAAACTTAAACTGTTGTAGATTGCTCTTATGAAACGGCGGCGACATGTACGCTTTCTCAAAAGTAACAGGTGACCATATGCTTCAAAGCGCTTCGAGCGCGAACAATTTTTGGTAGTTTAGACTTGTCTTGAAAAACCCATGCAGTTGACTGCTGTTTAGTTTTGAGCTCATATGCATAAATCTACAATTTGTCACCAGTTACAGACGTCTTTAAGAGCAACGCGATCGAATTTTTCCAATGTATCATTGCACCAGTCGACACGATTGAGCGATTGTCAAATTATACAGCTTCCCACGCGAAGAAATCGTTTTGACGATCAAATGTTCATGTAATATTGAATGTATTGAACTGGATCTAATGCTCTTAGCATGTTCCTATTTCACGATAATTTACTTGACGATCTAGCATTATCAGTTCCAATACATCGTCTATGTTTTCTGGCAGAACAAACACCGATTTTGGACGGACCACATTTGAAAACCATCGAAACACGTTGGCCTGTGATGGTGTTTCATCACCAAAAGTAGAAACGAGTTGATCGATGCACTATCGTTGAATTAATCTACGTCGAAAGTCATATAAAATCATCGCGCGAAAATATTCTCAATTTAATTCCATTTTTGACTGAGATGAACTTTTAATGTCTCTGTAAAAAACTGAAAAATCTCTCCTAGGGCAAAACCTTCTGAGCACGTGTACCATTAAATACTGTAAATTTTACAATAGAAATTTCAGATTTGGCTTCAGTTTTGTCGTTTATCAAAACTTTAATAAAACCTTCGTAAAATGTCATTATCGTGTGTGTAATTTACGCCCGCTTCGGGTTTTTAATTGTGCGCGGAGCAGGCCACAATCCTTCAGATCCAATATTCTTTGGTGTAGTGATTGTAGCAGTTATAGATTTTTTGCAAGTTAAAATCAATTCGGCCCCACCGTGCAGTGTCAAGCATAAAACTTTGTTATTTGTTCGTACAATTAAACGTCCCTATGTATCTGTTGGCATGCCGATAATTCTATATAACAAGCGTACATATTTATTTTTGTCAAATGTTAAACGACTGCTGCTGTGTTTCTGTTTCCAAACACATTAGAGCCTTATAGATCCGTATGTGCATTTGTAGGAGCTATTATGTCACTCTTTGCAAATATGAATTTTAAATGAAGTGGTATGGATATCAAAACAGTTGAGTACTCAAATATATACAGAAGAAATCAATAAAAATCATGAGTGTATTTGCCAAACAATGTACAACGATGCTGAAGCAGCCGAATATTAAAGAACCATGCACGGTCTATGAAATAACTCGCAAGATGACTGGCTGCTAGTTTACGCAAAATTAATAACTTGTCAGCTTAACAGAGATTCCAAAGGCTATAACATTACTGATGTAGATCGCATGGTTTTCGACATGTTAGTAGCCTCCACGGAGTTCGTCACAATGTCTCACCAAACGTTCCGTTATTGAAGTTGGCCCATTTCCTTAAATAGTTTTCAATATAGCGTTTCGGCAACTTTCTGTTTGATGCCAGTCGGTATCACTTTTTATATTTATCTGTAATTTGGTTCCATTATCTTTAAGATGTGAATCTCCAGTTTTCTAGATTTCTTGGGCTCTTTTAAAATGATCTTGTTTCCATCTGTAATTACTTCAGTCGTCTTGATCAACATGCATCTGTTCTCTTTGAGACTGAATAATTAGGAGTAGTAGTTAATCATAAAGTGACTCAAAGCGGTTGTTATTGTACATCCATTTCTTATTATGTGCATCAGCGTGACAACAGATAAGGACACCTAGCTGATGTCATTGCTGAACCGAAAGTTTGAAAACTAGACAGCACAAATAGTAAGGAAGCCATGGTCCATGTGCCCTGTCTGTTTTACCAGCATTGGTTCAGTGTCTGACAGTTCGAAATCGATGAAAGCAATGCTATATTTTAATAGATATAATATATTATAATTTCTCCACGAGACACTTCTCGTCAGTTGTTGCAGTCCAAACTGGCCACTTCCTCATCGGCAGACATGCGGAGAGATTTGGTGTTAGGTCCTTTGACTTCTGTAGAAATTGTTGAGATATGGAGGAAGAGGAAAATATTAAACATCTTCTCTGCTCCTGTTGCGCACTTGCTAGAAAACGCCACACAGCACTTGGGTCGTTTTTATTTGATGATCTGGATGACCTTAGACATGTTAGTATAGGTCGGCTATTTAGTTTCATTATGAAATCTGATTGGTTCAACGAGAAAGTATAGTCAAACACCCTGTGGTATCACAATGGATCACATTTGCTCTAAGTGAGTCGGTTTTTCGTAACTGACTGCCACTCCTATCTAACCTAATGCTATATAAGAGGCTCCTAAAATTAAGGGGACTAATCGATTACCAAATACTATTACTATAAAAAAAGTGATTATAAATGCGTTAGCTGCAATGAGTACATTAAATATTTCATGATCTCCAATAAGGTTTCAGTTCAGATCAGAGCTGAAGATTCTTAGATATTTAGTCTTTAAAGAGAGAGAACAAACAGTCTGACAATAGCTATGTTTGAGAATCCTAGAAACTTTGCTCTGACCATCGAATCGATGAGTTGATTGCCGTTATAGTGAATACCTCTGTAGTGATATTTAAGTTTAACAAGCCGAAGTGTTAAAAAAGAAAATCCACATCCGACTTTAAGTTGTAATTAGTAATATACTGCCAATTCTAGAAGATATCTACTGCTAAATGTTTATGCTTGCAGTACCACTGTCCAACAGATTCGTAATGAGCATAATATGCTTCCTGTACAGTGGTGTATTGTGAAACATTCGCCTATTTTTTGTATAGCGAATGTGTTGGAAATTTACACAGGAAAAAATTTAAATTTTCAAAAAAAAAACATTTTAATTTACGAAAAAAAAGAAGTCACACGGATAAAATTGAATATAATTTTGAAGTTCTGATCAATACAAATTTTTAATATTGTTTGCATATTTAAATGAATACCGAGTATAGTTTTTTTGCACCGCAAGCATTTCCAGTCGGAGCGACAGCCCACTTCGACCCCCCTATTTAAGTCACTATTCCTACGTTATTGATATAAAAAATTTTTGATTTTTTCGACATATTTCGACCTTTTAAATTTCATCTGTATTAACATAACGAAACATTATTAAGTTCACATATCGCGCCGCGAGTACTTGAACTCATTTGTTTTTTATTTCTATCAAATCGAAACCCCTTTTACATGGAGCGGTTGGTTTGTCTCCTTGAAAATTTTATAAAACGAGACAATATTTAAGCCTACATTGCACGCAGCATATGCACATTACATTTATTACATCAGTGATGCTCTGGCGGCGCATACACTGAATATACCCCATAACAAACATAAAAATGATTAATAATAACGATATGCTGATAAGTTCACACTCAAAAGATACAGATTGCGTCAGGCACCTTGACTATATGTAAAGCATAAAAAATCGTTTTAATAGTATTAAAAATTACACAAAGCACAACAAAATATTCCCCCATTTACAATGCTGCAATTATTTTGAAATATTGATTCAATAAATCTAAAGAAAAAAATTGAATAGCACACCATAAATGATTTACAAAAGTAAAATAAAAGTCATAAAAACCAATAATGAAACTTAAAAAAAAAACTTCAATAGGACTTAAATGCTGGCTCTTGAACTGCGCATGCGCAACGTACATGAGAATTTTAAAAGCGCGCGCGCGCAAACTTATGCTCTATGTAACCGGTTTTATCGGCATGAGCTCAGCAATTCAACAAGTGAGCGTTGCCATCATCCAAGCCGCAAGCACGTGGTGAAACGTCCAGTGCGGCACATGGAACGTATGTTCCATTTCCATTGTGTTGCAATGACAAAAAGTTAAACTTGAAAAAAGTGGCGCGAACTGATGCGATGACGTAGTCTGCTCGCATTTAAAAATAACTTTTTTTGTTTTAATTCGACCATATACTCTTTCAGCGACTCTTATGTAGATAGTTTAGATGGAACTCAACTTTGTGAGATAGGTCGTTGTATCTGGAGCAGTGACAACAACAAAAAAAAACAGAATTTAAATAAATGTTGTATTGCCAACGTGTTTACGACACACATAGGACGGAAGCATTTTTTTTTGTTAGTTTACAGCACTAACATGAATTATTTTTTTTATTACATTAATTTTAAAATTTTTTTTTATGTTTTTTTTTGTATTTATGCTTTTGTATCTTTAATTTAAATTTGGTACTTAGTGGCGGCGCTCTTTTATTGTATAGTTTTCGTCACGCAATAAATATTTTTTTGTTTAATTTTTTTGTTTGTCCGTATTGTAATGGTTGAGTGACAATGCTAAGCACAGTTTTTTCATAATTAATTTATATTTAAAGTATGCAATTAATTTAAATGAATTTTGAAGCACAAAACTTCTTTGTTTACGCAAACAACATCAAAAAAGCGTTATCATGTCAAATTAATGCAGAAGTTGTGTAATTTAATTCTCCAAATAAATGTGAACACAAATGGACAGAATAATAAGTACATTACCTTGTATTGTTTTTAAGCTTAATTTTTCTTAATTAGCCTGTAAATAGACATGGCATTATTTTAATAATTTCAATATGGCAATACCATTGAAGCGAAATAAAAAGGGATTTCCCCGAATTCTTATATACGTGTTTATTCCCATGGGTTCAAAATAAGCAAGAAAAGGAACATTTTTTTGAAACTGCGGAATAACAGCCAGCTTTTTTATTCTATTACCAAAACCATAGATCGGTCGCTACTTTTTTGTGCAAAGGGCTTTGAAAGCTGATTAGATTGTTGAATCCCACAGAAGATGAAAATATGTAAAAAAAAAAAAATTAATAACAACAGATATTCGTATTGTCACTCTTGCGGAAAAGGACCCAATCGCAACTTCAAGAGACATTTGAGCAGATATCGGCAATGTAGTTTCTACCTGAACGGTATGCTGAAGACTATGAGGAAAAATATCTGAAGGGATGAATCAAAGTTAGCCGCCTTTGAATTCGTCCATAGCAGACAGTACAAAAAAATGCGCAATATTTGAAAATGACTTCGCACGAAATGGTCCACACTTTAAGGGTAAAGGAGACGGCAACTTCATGATCTAGGTGTGGTGTTTGACACATACATCGAATTACCGATACCATGAGCATATTCTACCACAAAGACCTCATGAAAAATACGATATTGCCCTGAAGCTGAGATGGAGATTTCAGTAGACTAATAACCCAAAGTATACTTCAAGTTGTTAAAGTTTTGCTTTGAGGACAATAGTGTGACCTTGCGTAAGTCAGACACCGGACTTAAACCCAATCGAAAATTTTTTGGGAGAGTTGATGCAAAAGAAAGGAAAAGAAGTATTCCAAAATAAGTTTCAATCAAAACACTTCGAAGCAGATATCAGTGGAGAATTGCCGTAGGTTTATCTCCAGTATGTAAAATAGCAAAATCATACAAAACATTGAATAACTGGTGAAGGACTGACTGAGAGTTGATTCTACATTTAAATTGCTGTTATACTTTTTTATTATTTAGAAGAAAATTATGGACTTATTTTTTGTTTTGTCTTAAACAAATGTTTGCTTGCAAACCATTGAAAAACTTAATGAGCCTATACGGCTTTTCAGGTAAGAACAAGGAAATCGATTCTGTTTTGTTTTTAAATTTCACTCCTAAAAAGTTAAAGTTAAAGCTAAAAAACTAATACTTCCAAGTAATTTACCCATTTACTCAACACTTAGAGTTGCCTTCAGCGTGATTTCTTCAAAGGACACCAGTTTTATATAATATTTTAACTAATTTTTGCTTATAAACGGTCATATACGATATGTTTTGTCACAAAGCTATAGAGAGGTCTGTAACGCCGCTTGTAGAGTGCGAAAATGAATTTCTAAGCCTGTATCTTAATTGAAATTATATGTATTGACAACCGATTGATTTTTTTGTTGAATTTATTTATTATTGGTTTTATAATAAAGCTCACTTTATTGCTACTTCCAAATATTGTTTTAAGAAGTTATTGTTGTCAGTTTCGAACGTTAGTTGTAATGTTGTTTAATTATCGGTGGAAAATATATATTTAATATATTTTTTATATATTTAATTTAATTACTGTACTTACATTTATTTCTTTTTAATAGCAAAGCTGTAAAGAAAAATTGAAAATAAAAATAATTACAAAATATGAATTTATGTAGAATATTATATCATTATAACGATTTTTATATATAGCACCTATCCAGTCCTTAAGCTGAAACTGAATATAAATTGTTAAAGCACAAGTTTCCATTTGTAACTTTGATCTGTGATATGAAAAAACAAAGTTATGGAGCATTGCTATATAGAATTCTAGAGCTTTACCCATGTTGGCTGTGAAGTTTTAAACTCATAGATAACTATAAACATATTTTGAGTATGTAGGACCCTCTATCTTTTTATTTAATAAAAGAAATTGTAACCAAAGTCATCTTATTTAATTTATTATCTTACCTACTTGCTTTTGTGTATGAAAATCGAATAAAGTTGATTTGTAATTCTTATTAGTAACAACCGCAATTACAAGCGATCGATCAATCAACCTCTTATACAACAAAAACAACAACATACAATATTATCTTTAATTACCCGGCTTGTAATAAAATAAAAAACATGTTTTTTTACGATCAGCAAATCTTCCGTTTTGCACCAATGGACTTAGAAGTGCTAATCGAAGTAGTATACGGTGCGCCAGACTTTATTTCTTTTATTACATGTCTTGAATAAATTGGCTATACCACCTAAATTGTCCCCAATGGTCTCTAAAGTATTTTTTAATCCATTGTTTATATTGTCTACTTATAATATTATCATTATAATCTATATTGATTTAATTATCTATAAATGGTCATTGTATATATATATACATATATATATACTTTTATTATCTTTATTGCCCCGACAAGAGCCTATTGCGACAAACTTTATGAGGCGAAAAATTATTGATATTGATATATGATTGATATCATAATGTATTATATTTTAATTACTTAATTATAATTTGTGTTTTGTCAGTTGTAAAAATCGCCAAACCTGCCAAATACTTTGTTATTTGTTTATCAAGTATGGATGGAAAAGTTTCTACCAAGGCGGCAGATATTTTTAGAAGAATTATATTTTTTTTAATTTTTGTTTTTTTTCTTCTCAAAAAGCGAAAAGTATTTTTGAAGAACAGAGAGAGGTACATTTTTTGCTCATCAAGGATCGAGGATAAGAACCTTTACACATATATCGCATATAATTAAAAAAAAACAAAAAAAATCTTTATGTACTAAAAAGTCGTATGGAATAAAAAAAGTCGCATGAGATTAAAAAAAATCGCGTAAGACTATAAAAAAGCGCATAAGATTTTAAAGTCATAGAAGACTAAAATGTCATTTAAGACTAAAAAGTCATTTAAGACTAAAGATTCCCATACTAACTAAAAAGTCAACTACTGAACAAAAGTCAACTACTTACTAAGAAATTGCATGAGGATAAAAATTCGCATGAGAATAAAAAGTCGCATGAAGATGAAAACTCGTACATATGTTAACTTAATAAACACATCAGATAAAAAGTATTATAAGACTAAAAAGTCGTATAGGATACAAAAGTCAAAAAGGCAAGAAAGTGGCATAAGACTAAAAAGCGTCATTAGACTACAAGTTCCATAAGACAAATCGTCGCTTACGATTAAAAATTTACAATACTAAAAAATTGCATTAGACTAAAAAGTCGCATGAATTTAAAATTTTGGAACAGACAAAAATGACACATAAAACTAGTCATTTAAGAAAAAAAATTCAAATAAGATTGAAAAAACACAAAAGACTTAAAACTCACATGGGACAGAAAAGTCGCATGAGACTAAAAAAAACTAAATTATAAACTAGAAAGTCACACTTAGTTAAAAGGTCTCATAAGACTTAAGAGTCACATTAAACAAAAGAATTCAAATAAAACTGAACTTAAAAACTCGATGAAACTAAAAATTTTCAGTAGATTAAAAAGTCGTATATTATATGGATATAACATTTGCTGCCGAAAGACGGCGAATATGTTTGGGCTTACACCCCAAATAAGTCTGTGTTTTTATTGTATCTATGGTCAGTCCTTATTGTCATTTATGTTTTCGTTATTGTCTCTTTAATCTATATTGTCACGTATGTTGTTTTCATAGGCAATCTTAAGCTTCTTTATGAACTATATATAGTATTCATATTGAGTATTTTGACATAAGTTATGCTGAATATAATATACATATTTACTTTATCATAGCTGGGAAGCTTTTTTTCAGCTTCAAGAGACTACAAATTAGCTCAGTTAGGAAATTTTTTTCAATTTGACAGATTTAAAGAATAGAGCGCACGCATTTGTGTGCACACTTCTAAAACTATATCAACTTTATTGAATGCACTAAACAGCGCACCGTTGATGCTAATGCAACGTTATTTTCTTTAGCACTAGCGACAATCTACGCTTATGCCACATGTCGATGAGGATGACGTTGTTTGGCCAAGTTTATTAATAATAACGAGGTGTTAAATGCCAAAGTGACATTCGATTAACACCGCATTTACGAGCATAGCATGTTAATGTAATGCGTGCGACTCTTGGTCGTGCATTTTCAAGGTTTGATTCTGCCCCGCACGCTTTCTGTTCATTTTCTTACGCAAGTGCGTTTTAAGTTGTCAAGAAAAAGAGCACAAAAGTGGAAGTCATTAAACACAAAAAAGGAAAAAGTTATGTCTTTCGTGCTCTGTATTTTGTCGTGATATGTCATTCATTATTGTTGCTGTTAGAAAACCACATTTTGCAATGACAGAAATTAGATACGACTTCTTGATGTTCTTTTTTTCTTCATCATCATCATAGTCATGAGGAGTGGTTTCATGCGGAACACGACTTTGACTACAGAGATGAATGAAGATAGCACTCGCTGAGTTTTCTAATCATGATTAGTCCAAGTGCAACTCAAGTGCACACCCAAAGCAATAAAATTATAGAAGTGGAAAATAATTTAATTATAAAATATTCTTTTTACTGAAGGAGGTGTATCAAACTAATCAAGTAGTAGATTGCATGTTGGCATTTTCATATTTAATTTTTTTTAAGAAAGACTTAGGGAACACACTTTGTCTTTGGTAGCACAGTTGAAGAGTGGTAATATTTTTTATGAGAAGTATAATTTAATGAATGATTTTTCAAAACTCATTTTTAAGCCAAAAGAGAATTTGAATGTTTAACGATTCAATGTTAAAATTTGGAAAAAAATTAGACCCGAAAAAAGTTCGCTAAGAAAGTGATATTTAATTAGTTTTGAAAACCATAGATTTTCACCGACGATACAAATGTGATCTTGGTAAAGTTTAAAATTGACGAAGATTCAACGTTGTTCCAAGAAATGATTGCCGAAGCGCTAGGTTCAAAGGACATAGCTATGTCATGAAATCTTGAATACACAAAGGAATTTGATTTCCACGAGTTTTGCATGACGTTCAAGTATAAGTTGTTTGTTTTGGGCCAATATTTATTGAAAATTTTTTGTAATTTTACGTTTGAATGATATTTGGAAAATAAAGAAAGAAAAATATATGAGACCATAAAATTTTCCTGTCAGGCTATGTGCTCTACATAAAAATCAAGAGAGGTTTAGCGACATAAAATTCATTTTGGAGGCATAGTCTGGAGTATATAACAAAACAAACAAAAAGTGAAGTTTGGACGAATTATTTTTTGAAACTTAAAAAAGCAATATTTTCTACTTTAAATAGTAATATACATATGTATGTAGTTGTAGTAGGGTAGTCCCATGATACTGGCGTACGTTTGCAGCTAATTTTAATGTTTCAGATTACCAATGAACTGGTTCCATTATATCTTAAAGAAGCAACAGTCACTGCATAAATTAACTTTAACTTTTTGGCCGATTAAATAACGTTAAAAAATATCGATAGAGATGTCGAAAGCTATCGAAGAAGTCGAATAATATCGAATAATGTACAATAGTAGTGAAAATATCGAAAAAGTTCGATAAATTCAATACATGTCGAGATTAAAAAAAGTGCATTATATATCAAAACTGTTGAAAAATACCAAAAAGTCGATATATCTTGAGGGTATTGAAAAAATCGGTAGAAATTCGAAAATGCCGATAAGTATCGAAATAGTCGATAAAAATGTAAAACGTTTTAAACAACTTTATCGATACCATTAGTTACTTTTAAAATGTTAAATCATAAGTTTGAACCATATTGTTAGGCAAAGTAGAGTTCTGTTACGAATGCAACGGGCCAAAAGATTACTAAAGGACAGGTCTTTAGAATTCAAAACTAAGAAGTTTATGTTTCGATTTCATAAATACCACCGTGATCAAAAAGGTACAGGTATTATACAAAAAAATTAAAAAAATTTAAGTTTATTCATCAAAATCGAGACTGTCCCCTTCAAAGTATCCCCCAAAGATTGCAACGCAGTTATGTATACTGGCGCTCGATTCAATTCTCGAAAGATTTTTGAAATTCAGTTTTTGGTATGGACATCAGTCGACCAAACAGGAAGAATTCGGAAGTCAGATGAATTTGGTGGCTGTTGGATCGTATTTGCTCAGTTTTTTATCAAAAAGTTGCGGATTGTGATTGTATTGTGCTTCGGTGCGTTATCATGGTACAAGATCTAAAAGTTGTTTGTTCACAAATCCGGTCTTTTTTGGCAAATTACTTTACGCAAACGTCTTACAACTTCCAAATAATACTTCTTGTTAACTGTCTATCCTTCTGACAAGAATTCATGATGAACTACAGCGATTTAATACATGAAAATCGTGAGCATCATAAACATAAATTTACAATTTTTATTCGATAGGGGAGCGTTGCCAAAGCACTTCTCCAATATTTTCAACGTCTTGACAACAAAATTTTTCAAAACGCAAAAATTTTTTAGCAGCCTAACAAAACCGGTAAAAATTCAAATCGTGTGACTGAGAGCATCACACGATAGTCGTTCCTGAAACTTTTTTACCATGGTGGGGTATATTATGTGGTCTTATAACTTCCTGTTATGCTTGTAGCACATACATAACTATCTTATATTAATTAATAATAGTCAAATTCAAAGCATTAGGGACTTTCTCATTTTTTCTAAAATGTTTTCAATTAAAAGTAGGGTATTTTACATTTCGATCAAACCAAAGATACAAACTTTCTTAATGGATTTTCCCTATTAGTTATGATAGATTAATTGACTCTAATTTTCGGTTGCTTCCAAATTAGTCAAACTTTCCCCAGAATGATCATCAATCATCGTTGAGAAAAGTGTTAAGCGTCTTTGAATATTTTTTTAGAAACTGTACAACTGTTCAGCTCGCACTGTGCAAAGTAGGCAGTTGAGCATTAAATTGTGCTTATGTTAGCTAATTACTTTTTTACAGTCTTCCCATTTGACTGCTGCGGGTGGTTCCCATTTGGAGTTATTTTTGTTTCATCTTTTATCTTTTGTTTTGACTTTTCGTCATGTTAGTGCATACAACACTTTTTTACATTTTTCGTAATTTATTTCTTTGTATTTTTTTTTTGAGCATTTCATAAAAATAACTGTTATTTGATCCTTATGATTGCACATTGTTATTGTTTTAACACTGGAGCACTCATGTTTACTTCTTTGTGCACTTTTTTTTTTAATTATTTGTTTTGTTTTGCATTGTTTTTTTCTTTGTTCTTTACTACCCACTTTGTTTTTAATTATATATTTTTTTCGCCACATTTTGTATTGCCTTCCAAGCACAATACTTTTCTGGAGTATTGCTCGCGTTGTTTGTGTCACTAAATTACCCTTCGTTTATGTTTTGCGCCACTTTTGTAAATGTGGTTACCCATTCTTTTGTGAAGCGCTCGTGTGTTAATTTCCTAATGGAGGTCATTAAATGCTGCATTGGGTTACATTTGTACTGTTGTCGTTTGTTGTTACTTTTTAAAAGGGCACTCTTTTGCTGTAAATATGGCATCAAATTGCAGTTTGTTTTCTTTTTCTTTTTAGATGTTTATAATAAAATTTTGGTTTCTTTAAAAAACATTAAATAAAGTATGGCAAAAATTTGTTTTTATTATTATAAATTTATTTATCAAAAATTTTAAAAGACAAAACTTTTAAATGATAACAAAAGTGAAAAAACTCTATACAGTTTTAATGCGATATACATTTCATAGAAGAACGGAAACTCCCCTCCGATTTTGGGAAATCCCATCAGCGTCGAATTTGAATTTCGCGCCATATTTTTTCCTATAAGATTGGCAACTGTAAAAGCTTAATGTATTGCATCAATGTCAATGTTGCGATTAGTTGTAATAAAAAAGATCTCTTGTCTGACATTTTGTTCTATTCTTAATCTCAACATTTTTACATTACGATTAAACAAAAATGTTGTTACTGTTCGATTAAATAATATAGGTGTGTTCGAGAACTTTTCGAGTAAGAATAAGAATTTACTGAATTTTAAGCGAGTTGATAAAATTATTAGCCCCGCGTAGAGAAAAATATCATACTATAAATAAGTACACGAACAGAAAATAGTGACAATTTTCAAGTTAAAATAAACAAATTGTTTTAATTGATATATATCAGCGATGAAAGTACTTTTTGTTGGAAAATTACCCTTTAAAAATGGGAAAATAAATTAAAAAGTTCCCACAGTTTAACTGAACTAAATCGTACCGAAATACCCTGATTGACATATATTCATGTCACTCTTTAACTCAGAAAGTAAGCCCCTGTAGGATCACCTAAATAGGATAACACGACTTGGAGACGACACATTAGAATGCATAATGAGAAATTTGAGAGAATTTAGCTCATTAAATAAATGTTATAAATGTCTCAAACTCAGTGTAGGAGACGTTTCGAACAGCATGACGTTAAGCAAAAGTTATACAAAGGACGTCGTTTACCAAAACGAAAGGAATTTAATCTTTACGTCTCCGAATCTTAATGGAAATGAACGCAAATTACAGTGAATATGATGGCCTGAGCTTTCAACAACTAAAATAGCAATTATCGTTAAAATAATTATTTTGAAATTAAAACTGCCTTGAAGATTCATTGTTTATAACAAAGACGATATTTTGCAATCAAATTTGTGAAGTCAGTTACTTTTTGTATAACTCAGCTTTCAAAACATGTCATTAAAAACCCCAACTAACAATTCAAAGACATATTGTTAAGTTATACTAAACGTCAATATAAATCGATATTTATAGTAATATCTAACTTTTACTTTTTTATTAATGTTTCTGATTACTGATTTAAAAAAAAAAAGATCCAATTTTATTGCAAAATGACCTTCACTATTTAAATCTAAGCCAATTATAGATACAAAATGTAAATTTGTAAAATAATCAATCGCGTAATTGTTGCATGACATTTGCGTGTATTACGTGTACAATAGAACTTATTTACTATAATTTTTTTTTACAAATAATTGACATAAAAACATTAATGACAACAATTATGAAATTAAATAGAACAAAGCTGCGACTTAAAAAAATGAATCTATTACGGATGGGGTTTATTATGGACTTAGATGTAGTGACAATGTTTTGCTGCCACATGACAATAAGGATACTACTAAGCTAATGTTATGTTGGAAAACTCAGCAAGCATAAAAATGAGGTAAAAACAACAATAAAAATGCGATAGCACAAAAAAATATCAGCATGATAATCACTGGTAATTACGCTGGTAAGATAATAATCATAATAATGATGACACAGATCGGTGACATTTTTTTAATTTAGTCCAACTAGTGTTGTTACATTCAGTTTTGTTTAGTTTTTTTATAAACTACTTACAAATAAAACTCTCTGTATCAATAAGAAAAGCTATTTGTAGCGTATTGGGATAAAAGATAATTTATAATTATTTTACAGAGCTTACTGTTCATTACAAATTGTGTCAACGCCAAAATATTACATAAGACAGAGATTAATTTAACATAAAAAGCGGCTAATAGTTTCATTCATTACTAAATGAAATCATCAGTGACCTTAAGTAAGAATTTCAAAGCAAAACAAAGATAAACAACAGAGAAAAAAGTTTTTGCATTGCTTTGTTTCACATTTTGCTTGAATTCTGAAGAGATCTATGCAAAGAATAAGCATATCAGGCTTGAAAATTCTTACTAATCGGTTTACAGGTCGCTCATGATTCAATTTACTTATAAAGAAAACTAGTATGACCAGCTTTTGGCCCTTTTTTTTAATTAATTTTTGTTACTGACCACTTGAGATCATCCGAGGCAAAGTATTGGAACCAATCGCATTGTTTTAGGTAAACGTTTGAATTTTTCATAATTTCAATTCATTTTATTTTTATCACAGAGTTTCAACAAAAATTCGGTTTTCAATTTTGTCAAATATTCCACAACACTATCGATATCACATGTTCTGACCATTAGATCCGACCATGTTGGTTGGATGCGCCATTAAAATGTGGGTTAAAAATGCAATCATAACAATAACATCTACAAAAGCAACTACCAGTAATAATGCAATGACAACAAAAATTATGTTGTTGTTTAAAATGTTAAGAAATTATTAAATGGAAAATTGCTGTGGACGACAAGTTGATATTTGCTGATGACATTTTTAGACAACATTGACACGTCACTTGTTTGGGTGGAATGGTTGTCAACAACAGTCAGCAGCAGCAGTGTTAACTCAAAGTCTTTATCATTTTCAGCTCCACTAATAACATAATCGCCATCTCCACAACATTTGTAAGTAACTCAGAAATCTTCAGTAATTTAAAGTGGTTGTTATAATAACTGCCGCATGTTATTTGTGGCATTGTATTTGTCCAAAACAATTTTCTACATTAAAATATTATCATCGGTAATTTCCTGTGTATCATTTTGAAATGAAAGGAAGGAAGTCGTGAAATTTTGTACTCCGACAAAAACTCGAATTTTATGTATAACCCTACTCCAATCTCTACTCCATCTAAATTTTTCGCCTTCAATTCAAAAAAAAAAAAGGTTTATTTTAAGGATCACCCTACAACTTATATCAACGACAGCTTTTCCATGACAAATTTTTTTTTTTTTTGTTGGATATTTAAGAGTTAGTATCTTCACAAGGTTCGATTCAGTCCTCATGATGGGAGGCACTTTAAATTTCATGGGTTAAATGGAAAGCATATTGGCGGTCGCACATTTATATAGTGACAACAATTCGGAGTTCAGTTTAAGTTCACAATCAGCTCAATATGTCGAGAAAGGTTAATTTGAGCCTAGGCGTTTTTTGTAGCATATTTACAAGCAGAAATGTCATTGATGAAAACAAAACAAAAAAAAAAGTGTCGGAGAGGGACCAATATAGAGCCCTGAGGGACTCCAATATAATTGTTTTTCAGTGGTGAGGTATTTTGTTTGCTACTTTGAACCATTGCGTTATACCGCCAAGAAAGTTGGATAACAAATTAATTGCACTAGGGCTGACATTAAAAAAGTTCTTGAAATAACAGCAAATATGACTGGCAGACGGAATCAAAAGCTTTGCAGAAGTAAATAAGATATAGAAGAGTCAAAAAGATTTAATCATAAAAAATGTCCGCAAGGATTTTCTACGTAGCAGCAAGCCAGACTGCAGTGGACATAACAAGCGATTCGCATTTCGATCAGTTATATGACCGCACATAATTTGTTTAGGGCTTTTCTTAACACCACTAAAATTCTAGTGACTCTATAGCAGTGTCAGGCATTCTGCCGTCAACGGACTGCTGCGACAGAACTTAAAAAGAAGCTGCGTGTATGTATACTTATCGTGTACGCTGCGAAATATGATTCGGTACGACTCGATTACGTTCGGCTATTGTTATTTTCTTTTTTGTATTGTGTATCATGCACAAATGTTTTGGTAACATGCATCTGTATAGGTTTGCCTATAGTCCTGGGGATCAGAAGCAGTTTTAGTTTTGCCAATCTGAACTACGGGGAGACTTTTCACAATTCAGGAAATTGAAAGCAAGTGATTTATTATAAGAGAGAGAGGCACTCTTAAAGGTATGCCGTCAACTTCAAGTTTATCATCTTCACTTGAAAATTGAAACGTGGAAAAAGGACTTTACACATTGAGCACTCTGCATTCCTGGGAGTAATGAGAGTAAAAATTTTCACTTGACAGAAAAAATTTATTGAGAACATAAGGAACTAAATTGCTATCAATATATAGATATTAAAAACATAAAATTTCGTCTTTCGTCTTTTTCGAATTGCTTGGTATTCAGTAAACATTAAATTTTGAACCGAAAAAATGTTTGTTATAAAAATATGATTGTTTTGAAAAAAAGCACAGTTTAAACAGAATTTTATTAATTTTCATCCAATGTCAATTCATTCATCCATGCGTAAACACCCTATAAAAAACTATAAAATGCACTGACCTGGATGTCAGCATCATCAGTTGGCGACACTGTGGGCGGTCATGTTATATCAAACAATTTTTTAAATGTAGTACGCGAGATAAGTGAGATTCCACACGCAATTTGTCGCATGGAATAATAGAGTTGACCTCATTCTTCGGATAGAGGAAAGACAACAAAAAAGAAAAAAAAAAACCATGCAAACAACACACAAAACCAAAAAAAAAATTATTTATTTGCTTTAAAGCAAAATTTTAAAGTGTTTAAAAAAAACATAATTACAAAAAATTGAACACAATAAAAAGTGAGAAATAGCGCTGAAATAATAGTTAAAGTGACCAATTTAGTGCGTGTAGGTGGTTGCAATTAGAGCAAATGTCTACAAACAACAACATATATACCCTTAGGGGTACAAATGACAGTGAAAAAAATTGTTGCTAGTGATAATTAACTGTGATATTTTGTCACATGCACTATTTTTCATTGAGATTTTCACACCTCGGCACGCAAACCAATTAAAAATGTCTGCGATTTCGCTATATCCATTGAGATATGAAAATTTTTTCCGCAAAAGTGATTTTTTGTTGCATCATAAATTCTAATTTAGCTGTGACAGTTTAGCTGTTAAGTACGCCTCCCCTTCATTTGTGCACATACCATACAAATTTGCAATTTATGCCAATTTGTTGTGTGTTTGCTCTACGCGAACACTGTATTTTGTTATGGTTCATTTAAATTTTGAGATCATCATTTCTTTTATTTAAATTTTTCATTTGCATATGGCAAATATTCAAGGACGTTTGAAAATTTTTGTAAGAAATTAATAGAAATTTTATTATTTAAATATTTAGTTTTATTTAATTTATTTTGTTTCTTTATAGACAAGACGTTCTAAATCGTCAAGCGAAACTTATAAAAGTCAACCTTTTAAAATCTTTAATTACTTAGAAAATGTGTGGCGTCAGCGAGTGACGGCACTATGCACTTTATGACATAGTGTTTCAAGAAGTGGGTGGCAAAGAGCTAATAAATTGCTAAGGGTAAATAATATGTGAACGACACTTCAATGCCTGGAATAGAGCTACCTCATACATAAATTGAACATGCCATCTAATTATTTTAGGTCGACATCATAAATAATGTCGGGTGTTTAATACCCATAGGGTTGGATATAACACCACTGGGAAGAAGAAGAAGAAATAAAAAATCACACAAAATACGAATGAAATCAATAAATTTGAAAAAAACAGATGGGAAACAGCAATACAACCGAAAAATTTCAATAATTCAACTTTCGAACTTTGGAGATCTTAATGGAAACAAATTTCATAGAAACAGTAGGAATGATTCTGGAAAATAGGCAAATTGATTGAATTGGGTGTGACACTTCCCAAGGAAATAAAAATTTTAAAATGTTATACTAAGACCATTATTTAAGGTAATACAACCAAATATCACACAAATACTAGAAACGCATCGTCCTATGACCAGAAAAAAGTAGACATATCTTTAATAGAGGGCGTGGCACCTACCATATGAGTTCAAACTTCAAAACGTTATGCTGAAGAAGCAGTTAAACGCAGTACAATCAAATTCTACACTTAGACTTGTTAGTATTCGGACCAGCTCTGCACAAAAATTACATAAATTTCTATAAGAGGGCATTCCAGGCGTGGCACCTTCCATGGCAGTGAAAAATTCAAAGTGTTTTACTTCGATGTTATGAAACCAGGCCACGCCCCTAACACATTGCACACACATACTAGAAATAGTTCAGTCTTTCAACAGACAAGAAGTGGGCGTGCTACCTCACATACAACATAATCTTCAAAACACTATACAGAGTGCTAGTTGAGTAAATGAGACTGAAATTCATCATTTCATTCAACATTTAGTTAAACCTGTCAGTAGCGTGAGGTTAAGGCCCCAGGCCTTAACGTCAGGCCTGCACCTAAGTCCTGAGATCTTACTTTGAAATGCGATGCGAAAAATAATAGGATTTAAAAGGCAAATGCGATTCAAGAGATAGAAGTTTTTCTCTACCTCGTTCGCATAAGTAACAGCGTTGCCAACTATGCATGTACCCCCTTAAATTTTCATTGTAGGTATCACCACTGCCCTGGAGAAAATAGTGCAAAAAGGGGAAAAAGTAAAATGCGAACAATTTATTCGAAATGCATTACAAATTAGCCCTCCGTTTTTGTTTCTGTCGCACAGTGTGGAAGTTACTTGTTGTTTTGGAATAAGGGGTGCTATCAAGAATTGTTTTCCACATCTTAGCCAATCTATGAAGATGAATCGACATACATACATATATGGAATAACACAACATACTCGTTAGATTTTTTTTTTGTTTTTGGAAAGGTTGTGAAGATGGCAGTGCACAATGTTCTTGCAATAATAGGCGATGCCACGCCCCTAACAGGAAAAAACGTTTCCACTGCTAAACTAATAGACTGATTTTAATGATATCTGATTTGGATATAGATAGAACCCCAAGAAAGGTTATCTAAGTTCTTTGAGAGAGCGTGGTAGCGCTGCTAATGCGAAAAAAACGCTGCCACGGCTGAGTTGCTATGCCGATTTTGAAAAAAACAGTGGCAGTCACATTTAAAAGTATATTTAATTCCTTATATTTAAAGCCAAAGTACATCAAAATTGAATAAGAATTTAGGGCTGGAGCTAGTTTTATCCAAAACAACACATAAATTCCACACTGTTCGTCGTGGTATTGAAGTTCATGAGAAAAAAAAATCCTCACTTTTAGCAAAAATTTGTTGTTTTTTGTCAGCGGTGGTAAAGTTGATGTGCAAAAAATAATATTCTCACATTTTAATCTCCGCCTTATGGCGCCTTGCATGCATTGAATTCCATTTACCAATTTCTTTTTTGTTTTTTCAGATATTGAGTCACAGATAAATGGTGCTCACATATGTTTGTATCAATCAATTTTGCAAAACAAACTAAGATGTTTTCCTTATAAAAAATAATTCTAAATCTTAAGCATTGCAATAAAATAAAATTAAAAAGCAAAAAAAAAGCTTCTGTTCAACTGATATACCAAAAATTACTAACCTAAAACTTTAAGTCAGAACAAATGTTATCGGCTTAGTAAATTTTATAACACAAATTGGCAACTACTTTCGACAAACATTTTCACTTAATACTTAACTTGAAGAACTTTGCTTTAAAAAGCGCTTAAACCTTAACCTTAATAATGAAACAAGCTTCACGATTATCCTTTTGTATTTTTTTCTCGCAATTCATTTCTCTCAACTATAAGACGACTTGCGGCAAGTTAATGTATATATTCTTTTGAGATTAACTACAGCTGCACAATGAAAGAAAAAAAAAACGAATAGCGGGGAAAAGTAAACAACTACTTTTCTTAAGCCACCCACTAACTGTATGTAACCTCATTTCATTTCTACTGAAATTATTTAGTACGTTGCTTTTAGAACTTACATAGCATATATCCTAGAGTCCATCAAAAAAATTCTTCATATTCGTGAATTTTTGGGAACGCATAGAATTTAAAAATTTCCCTAGTTTGTTGTTTCGAGTAAATAACAAAGATTTAAAAAAAATCCGAGTCTACAGAAAATATATTGCAGAATTTTTTTTTTGTTCTATTTCAAATAAATATTCTTCTAAAAGTGAAAATTTTCGAATTTTAAGCGTTCCCGAAAAATTAAAAAATTAAAAAAAAAAACATAAAATTTGTTTTTTTTTTTGTTTTTGTCAAACTCTAATATGTATGTACCTATACCCCTATAGTGCAAGACTTTCGACAGCCTCGAGGTTTCGTTACAGTCGTCAAATCATCATTTGCTATTCATTTATGCAACAAAAAAAGTGCTCCAACTCAATGTGGCGGCAGTGGCAGTGGAAGTGAAAATAGGCGCAAAATATAAAACGCAATAGTTCTATGATAAATGAGGGTCTGCGATGCTTAGAAATGAATGGCGCTGCCATTGGCTGCCGGCTGGATTTTTAACAGTTCAAGGTGCTTGTCTGTCTAACTGACTGCAAACGATTTAGTATTTTTAGTTTTATTTTCACAATTTGTTTTTTTTGTTTTCTATTATGCTGATTTTTGCGCTACTTTACAGAAATAAATATCTTTAATTTGAAAAAAAGATTATAATAAATTATGTAATGAAATTTTCATTACTGACATGGTTTACTATCTCACTTTAATAATAATTGTTTCCATAGAACTGAAGAAAGCACCTGTATCATATGGCCGTCTTATCGAAAATGATGTTCGCCCATAGAGTTGGCATTAAGGTATAACAAAAACACAAAACGCGATTCATAAATTTCCTTCCAAAATATTAAGGACGATATAAATCTTGATATTGTCAAAGTGATGTTGACGAAAGGATACTAGAGAGCTCCTTAAAGTGTGAAGGCAAATGCGCTTAAAGAAAACAAAAATCGTCTATAATAAAGCAATAAATATTCGGAGAAAACTATGGAGAAAAACTAAAGAAAAATTCGTTCGATTTTAGTCAAATTTTCCTGAGGTAATAATCTTGAATAGTGGATTTTGAATCGAATTTTTGGTTGTAGAGAAAATCGGCGAGAAATGAGCTGAAAAATTGGCGAAAAAGTTTCATACAAATTTGACGTCACTTTAAATAAAATATTACCCACATTTTGGGCAGTAGCTAAAGTTTTTTTTTAAAGAGTTTTTTAATTTGGATACTTTAAACATTTTTGTCATTGAGTAAACGCCTAAAAATCGGATGTAGGAAATAAACTTTACCGATGTAGAGACCAACACGAAAGAGGAATTTCGAGATTTTTTGCATAGGCGCTTTGTTCCTTCAGGTTTTTGTGCGCTATTTGCTACAGCCAGAAATCTCTTGCGAAATGTATATCAGCGTTTTTGCGTGAATTCCGCTGTGAAAACAGAAAGAAAAGAGTGTGTGTGTGATAAGCACCAAAAAATTACAATAACAAAAATTAAATCAAAAAAGCTAGTCATACTATTTTCAACCATTGCTAAATGGAATCATTAGTGTTTTTTGAGGCGATGAGTGAGAGCTTCTAAACCTGATAACTATGCTATGCTTTCTTTTGCATAGATTCGTTGCGAACCCAAACAAAAAGTGAAACAAAACTAAGTCAAAATTTTTTTTTTGTCTTATATCTTTGTTATTGTAACTCATTTGGCGCTTTGTTGCAAGTTTTTAACGTTTTTCACTCATTGGCTCAAAGGTCACTGATGATTCGATTTAGCAATAGATGAAACTAATATGACTAGCTTTAGTCTAGTTTTTTTGTTTAGATTTTTGGTTTTGGTGTAATCACTAATAAATGAGCGATTTTTAGCATGTTGGCGTGGCGTCTTCTCAGCAAACTAAGAGCGAATCACTTTACTCTAGAGCATTTTGAGTGTAAAATATGCTAAACAAAACTTGAGCGGCTTTTAGTAACTGGACGCGGCAACTCTGATAGTACAAGCAATATAAGTGCTGCCACGCCCATTTTCTAAAATTTAAAAAAACATCGTATGTGCATATGCTAACACCACGTATTGAGCTTTTAAACTTCATTATCACAAAACTATCAGTTTGTTAGCCAAGACTTATGATCAGATTAGATTCAAAATATCTAAATTTGATCAAAATAGACTACTTTTTTTCTCTTATTTATGGTTTTTTTATTTCTTATTTACGCAAAAGCTTTTGTGCAATTGCTACCCATAGAAAATAATAGTAAAATAAATTCTTCTTAACTTTTACTACATTTAAATTAAAACTGTTGCAAATTTAAGAGATTTCTACAAACGACTAAAAACATTTGATGCAATTTAGGTGCCTAAAGCTACAATAGCTACAAGTAAGCTTCAATCAGCGTAAACAATCAACTTAAGTCATCACATTTTATGTTTGAGCTCTGGTCATTCACTCAATGCGAATTCAATTAAGATTGATTGTGTTTATGGATGAAGATGATGATGATAACTACGATGATACACTCTAATGGACATATGGGTGTAGATAAAAAGAAAGGCATTGAAATGACTTCTACATCCACTGTCAGAGGTTGATACTTGAAATGCTGAATTGTTTGCATTGTGAATCATACTTAATGCATATTCAATACTGTGCACATATCTTATAAGCAAATATTTACATTTTATATTCGAGATGCACTCAATGATCATATATTTATGTAGTACTCTGTTAAATATATCAAATTTACATACCTGTTTATGATTGTTTTATGTGTAATCGTATATTGGTTCAAAAAACTACACTAGAAATCTGCAATGAAAAGGAAAAAAATAATAAAAATTTCGTTAATAAATTTTAAATGGAAATTTTTTGCAATTTTTTTTTGTTTATTTTTTGTGTTACGACATTATTGTCTAAATTGCTAAATTGATCTTAATTTAAGGGCATAAAAATATCTAAATTATCTACGCTTTTTATCAAATTATCTACAGTTATGTTTATTGCGAATTATCAATTTGTAAAACATTCGTACTCGTACGTGCCATGACGATGTGCGATAAAAATTTCGTTCAAGCGCCACAAAATTGAATAAATCGAATAAAATATTTGAATAGGAAAAAAAGTGTAGAGTAGCAACATTTTCAAATGTAGAAAAGTTGAAAGCGATTAAAATCTCGAGAAAAATTTATTAATGTTGAACTCAAAAAAAGTTGAAAAAATATTGAAGAATTGAGAAAAAGTCGAAAAAAGTAGATGAATGTAGTACAAGTCGAAAAAGTTTGAAGATGATTGAAAAAAAAAAGTCGAAACAGTTTCAGAGAGTGAAAAACGTCCAAATAAATTGAAAAACTCGAAAAAGGCTCAAAAGTCAAAGAAAGTTGAATAAAGTTTACAAAATTTGAAGCATTCAAAAAAAATGTAAAAAGTTTGGAAACTCGAAAAAAGTTATGTAATTTTTTTTGTATTTAAAAAAAAATTTAAAAAGTTTGGAAGTTAAGTAATTTTTTTTTTATTTAAAAGTTGTCTCCATATTATTAAAGAAAACTATTTATTCTCTTTAGGACTCATAAGCCTCGTTTGCAAATCTTTAAACAGCTTTTATTTTTCATACAACTTAACCCATTCCACCGTTGTGTTTTTTCTGACTTCACCACTCGAGTGTTATTACACTCTCATTCCCTTAATGACCAAAAGAAAAGTGACAGTTAGTAAGTCTGACGTTTTTTGCCTGCAGCACAGCACGTTTCCAATTTATTGCGTTGCGTTGCTGATGATGGTACGTCCTTAACCCTGTTAACACGAATACAGATGACATTTATACTGATGTCAACTTCAAATAACAACAATAGACGTAAGTGGGGATTTTTTTTTTAATAGACAACAATTCGTAGTGTAGACCCTAAGTTAAAAAGAGATAAAAACAACAACAAAAGCGATGAGAGCTAAAATGTTTTTCATATTAAATTCAATGTGCTTAGTGTCAGTCACTTTCGATGAGATGAGTGTGATGACAGTTGTAGGCTTGGAGCTGTCAACACATTGGTACTAAGCGAGCATATTGTTCGTTCCGGCATAAACAAAAACGTCCAAAGTATTGTCGCTCAAAAAATTTTAAAGTTATTTCGAACTTATTTTAGGTGAAAAACTTCACAAATTCTGGTTTATTTAAGATTTTATATATTTTCTTCATTTTGGTTATTTTGAAGTTTTTACTAAGGAAATTCACATCCAATTTCATATTAAGTTGCATCTCTTTGAACGGGTTTTCTTTCTTTTTTTAAAATATCAATACTTGACATCCAAACAAAATTTATCATAGAAGATATTTTTGTACAATAATATCTGTCTAGATTTAAATCTAAAGCCAACAAAATTTATTCCTCGCACTAATTGCCAGCAAAAATATTGAATAAATATGCTATTTATTGATTTCTTTGTTACTGTTGTTGTTATTGAGTAATATCTTTTAAACGCAACATAAAGCACCCTCCATATCAAATGTCCTCAAGCCAATTTGGTCAAAATATGTTTGCATGTGTATAGCAAAACAGCCGCCACTTTCATAAATAACCAGAGTGATTGTGTCTATTGAACATATCCCTCCAATGTTGCCGACACTAACGCTCATGGGAGCTTTAAACACTCTACCAATATATACGAACATTGGTCTATTGGTTTCTATGCGGGTAGTATGAGAAAGGTTGTGTATTCTCTGGGTGGTGTAAAAACATAAACGCAAGTACACTACGTCAATTGTGTCCAAAACATGTTTTTGATATATTTTTTGATTGCTATTAGTGATGAGAGCTTTCACTACCATTGTTAGTGTATTTATTGTAGTTATTGTTGTTGGTAGATGGTGTAATTCCAACACTTGTTGTATAAATATTTAGGGACATTTCCATATGTGACTTGAACAAGAAGTAATTTGGAATAGTTAAACAATTAATTTGATATGGGTATTCGGCTGAGAATAGAAAAATAAAGGAGTAAAAGCTGAACAGATTTGCAAACGTTAGAATGCGAAGTAATAAAGGCTCTCTATCTCTACCCGAATTTGGAAATTCAATAATAATGTTTATTCAGTCAAGTGTTTGAACCATTAATTTTATTTAAATTTTTATTCTACCTTTAACTGGTGAAATGCCCCTATGTACCATAGTAATTCATGCATTTGTTGTTACTGTTTATGCTGTTTTTATTGTTGTGGACATTGGCCAGCCCGTCATACGGGTCATTCGGTGTTAGCTTTTGTATTTCAACAACACCAATTGTTCAGTGAATTGTTGTGCTCGTCCCTTCCCTTAGGGTCATATTTTTATTGTTGCTTATAACGCAGTTTACTTGTTCGTTCAAAGTGGAAAAATGCTTAAAAGTGTGTTGAGAAAACCAGTCAAGATGATGAATTTGCTTTATACTATAGCTCATAATTTCTAAAAATCTATCGATTATAATGAATACAAAAATTTACTTGTAAATTATATAATATTGCTTAGGTTTAGCGACATCGCACAGTGGTTCGAAATTCCGAAAAACTTTCAAAAGTCCAAGAAATTAAGTTTTTATTTCAAAAGTCTAAAGTATTAAAATGTATAAAATGCCTTATAAAAACATATTTGTTTTTGTGGAAATGTTTTTATTTTGTTCTGCAATTCCATAAGTCATAAGCTCCACTAACTTTAAAGATATTTTTTAAGAAAAAAACTATACAGACAAATATTCCCATTTATCGCTCCAACATGTTCTTTTACTGCTTCATTGAGTTTGCTGCGATCGAAAAAAATATATAATTATGTACATATGTAGCAACCATTCTAAAGAATACCTCTAATTTTTCAGACACTGTCGGGCTGAGTCTTACGTGCAGTACGTGCAGTAATAAAATTCATTGTAAAAGGATTTAAAGGCAATGAAAATTCTTACCGAAATGGTAAATGTGTTAGGAGAATCTACTGGACTAATTTGTTTAAAAGTGGTCATAAAGGCCTTGAAAATCATCCACGTCAAGGAAGTCTAAAAACTATGTCAACACAAAAAATCGTCACAAAAATGCAGAATGGTTTTGAAAATTCGTCGATTGACTGAGAGAGATTAAGTAAAAGGCATTTCAGTAGGCACAGTGAGCAATATTTTAAGTGAAGTTTTGAATTTCAAAAAGCTGTGTGCTTAATGGCTACCAAAATGCAACGAAAACACATTCGAATTCAATTCGAAGAACCATCGCTAAAACCAGTGAATTAAAGTACGAATTACTACAGATTTAGCTCCTCATCTGACTTCAGGCTATTCTCACGCCTCAAAAAATTCTTTCGTGGAGAACAATTTTTATGAAACAAAAAGGCAACTGCTGCCTTATAGAAGTCTTTTGCCGATCTTCCGAAAATCCACTACAGTGATGAGATCCATAAATTGAAGGACTCAGTGCATCAATGCTGAAACTATTACGAAAAATAAGGATATCAACATTATTTTTTTAATCCTAAAGAATGTAACTGCTTCCAAATCGAAATTTCCACCTAATATGGTATGTGCACAGTCAACAACGAGTGGTCAGTAGCCAGATGAAAATGTTGTGTTTTCACAATAATAATCAGAAGTTTTACATAACCAATTTATATACTAAATAATAGAAACTGCACCAAAACTTTATATCGTTGGAAACGTTGCTTTATGGTCTATTGAGTCCATATATAATGGTTCGTGCCCACATAATAATTTGGAAAGGTTGGACAGCTTTAATTTGATCCTATTTGAATCTCCATCAGCGTTATATTAACATTTCTCTGTTAATACTCTGTTAAAGCTCTGTTAAATCAGGTGCTTAGTGTCTTTGCTAGTTAAATATCGAATTTAAATTCACACTCTTCATAGTTTTTGAAATATTTTTTTTTCAAAAAATGCTCAAAATTAAAATTAATTTGAAATAAATTAACACTTTCAGACTCTTATCAAACAAATTATGTAAAAATTCATAGCAAAATAAAAAATGCATATAGGATCACTTAAAAATATTTCGAAACTCAACAAACAAAATTAAAGCAAAAGTCTATAAGTTTAACTCTTAGAGATAATTTATAACTTAAAAAAGCTTTTACGTGCACACTTAATGCTAAGTTGTTTTTCGAATATATAAAAAGTTTTTTTTCACTTAATGCCCGATGTTCACCCACTGGGCAGCACCTCCTTTTAACGCTCAATTAAAATTCATATTTCGTCATGCGCTTAATTGGCTCAGGAACACGCACCAAATGTTACCAACTGGACCCAATCCCAACAATGTTGGCTGCACTTTACACAGCCGTGCAAATAGCAACAAATTTACAAATTGAAATGTAGAGTGTTACCTGATGGTACCAAAATCATTTTTCCATTTTTTTGGATAAATCACCACGGTGTTATACTCAAAAAAGTTTTAAAAAAAAGACAAAATTCTATGAAAACATTTTATACGCAAAATTTTCCAAAATATTTAGCCATTTTGTGAAAAATTTTGGATATATATTTTTTTTTTTATTCTGATCAAATTTTTTTTAAGGCAAAAACACCCGACCGAAAATAGAGGTATCAAATATTTTTTTCAGAAAATAGAACTCGTTGTATGATATCCTCTGTATATCAGCAGATTTTTTGAATTCCTACATTTTTTGTCAAGATTTCTTTTTATTTTGGATGGCAACTATGCTCTAGGCGCGAAAATTTGTTTCTCGAACAATCCTTAAATTTTCTACAAAATTATTTTCTACTTTTCTTAGGGGAAAAATTTCCTCAAGTGGCACCTCTATATACCAGACAGCAAAACATAAACGTAGACACCATGTGCCATGTGTTTGGTTAACACAAATGAACGAAAAACCACTTGGATGTGATGGAGCCGCATGGTATTTTAGTTTAACAAGCAGTCATGAGCACGATGTTCAGAAATTATTCTGATAGCGTTCAAGTTTGTCCGCCGCAATGCAATTGCTGTACTCTGCTGTGCCCATACTACTGATGACCGTTTGGTGCATTTGCTAGAGCTCAACATTAACTGCATGTCGTGCAGTTTTATGTAATGGATGCACAAAGTAGCAGCATCAGCCTCCGTACAATGTAACAAAAAGTGCCGAAAAAAAATATTGAAAGTAACAAAAATTTAAAATTAAATTTTGTGTGCCATGGAGTTTCTTTTCATTTCCAATTTATTTTATTTGATGTAACCACTTGTGCCTTAGCTTTTTATGAGTTTATTAGGAAATTTTAGGTAATGGATATTGGTTCGCAAGGTAATTTTGTAGATAAAAAAAATATCATTACGCAAGTAATTTAGTAATTGAGAAAGATTCAAATAACGGTCAGATTAAATACCGAAGTTGAATCAGAAACTTACTAAGTGTGCTCTTTTAAGCAGTCATCTCTAATACACCTATCCATTGATGAAATTTTTTATTATTAATTATAACTTATAGAACATACAACGTCGATTTTCCTTAATTTTTTTAAAAGCAGATTTAAGAAACAAACTCAGTTACTATGAAACAACAACTACAAAGGAATTTAAGCTTTTTGGAACATCTTTACTAATAGGCCTTAAAGTAAAGTACACAGTATGAACGGCATAACTATCGTAGGCACTTTGCCTTCTACCTTCGAAATATGAAAATCATTTACGCTTTTTCTACTGTGGTTAGGCAGATATAGAACATTTTACATTTTTACGCGCTTAAATCTAAAGAATTAATAAAAAAAGAAAATGTAAGCAACAATAACAACAGTGATTTAACTCTAAACTTTAGGGTGCGCATTCATTCGTTTTTACCGCATAATTTCAACATAAAAAAAAAGCCAAACATAAAAAAGGAGTATTAAAGGTTGAAAGGCATTGAATGGAGCACAAATACGAATTATTCAAGTGCAACTGCAGCAAAATTAAACGACTTTGAAAAATTGCAACAAACTTGGCGCCCCTTCATCCCATTCTTTTCTTACGGCTGCTTGCAAAAACAAAAAGGGGGAGTAAGCAAAATAAAAGAAATGGAAAAAAAATGATAAAAAGTTTAATACTCTGCTTGGTGACTAGGAAGCACAACGTACCTTTCGACCGAGCGACTGACATGCAAAGAAAACCAAATGCACCAGAACAAAAATCTAGATAAAGATAATTTTATATGCTACGCTTTGATGCGGTTGTGAATTTAGAAAAAGGAAAATATATTTAATACACTGAGAGAATAGAGACTAGTGAATGTAAAAGAAACTTAAAAATTTTATTAACACCAATAATATTTGAAGATGTTGAAGTATTTCTAGAAGAAATGGGAAATTAGTACTTGACGTAGTTCTTGTGTCGGAAGATTAGTGCTTCACCGAAACGAGTACGATACGATAGTTCAAAAATTATCGTATCGTCCCCGTAGTGGCGCCAAGCTTAACGTTTTATACTCGTTCTCATACGAGAAATTTTTAATCTGCATCGTTATCGTCGATAATTCCCGGTTATTCTCGTTCACATTTTTATTCATATAAAACAACCTGAACCAGCGGCTTTCCCGCGTACTGTCCGTTGTATAATCATGTCTACATTTGACGCAGTCTAAACTGCAGAATATTCGGTCCATGTACAAAATTTCACAACTTGGCATAAGTTCCAAGACTAGCAACGCAAGGGTTTTTGTTGAATGGGAGGAGCAATGTCCCATTAGCCAAACCTGTTTTAATTTACCAAGTTGCTTAGCACAAAAAATTTTCAGGTTTTTCAGCGATAGATGCCAAGATATGGCGTTTTAAGTAATTTTACTTTCATAAAGGTGCCAAGCCCGTTTGTTTAATCTTGTTCAGATTTCGTGAGATACTTAACATAGACAATGTACACCCCAGCGCCAAATTTCGAAACGCCAGCTGCCATAGATACCAGGATATTGCGGTTTAAGTGTATTTGTTTTGGCTGGATTTCGTTCTCGGCGATAATTTAGTGCCTATCGTACGATAAACATTACATTATCACCGAGAACGAGTAATCGGCCAGACCCTTGTCTATCTCGTCGTCGGTCGTACGAGAAAAAATTTTTTTGATATCGTCTGGTTATCGTTCTCGGTCCCGATAACGAGAACGACATTTATCGGAATACATAATTATTTTGTAGTGATATAGGCTAGTCCATAAGTTTCGGGCTTTCAAATATGTTTTATTCTACAGTATAATCTCCTTTAACTTCAAAACACTTTCCAGCGATACTATCCCTGAAATGGTTTCAAGGAAAGGCTTTAAAATACTCCTATACGGCTGCAATTGCTTCTTCATTCGATGAAAAACACTTTCCAAGCAGAAAACTTTTGAGGTGTAGGAAAAGTTTGATGGAAGTCAGAGAGGGAGCGCGAACTGTTGAATAGAGTAGATGTTCCAACGATTCGTACAGCACATTTATGAATAGGTACATTGTCCTGATGATAGATGATATTTTTTTTTCGTTACAAGTCTTTTCTCATCAAATTTTACATCAAGCTGGTCCCAAAGGTTTTAGTAATATTCTCCTGTTATTGCTCTACCAGTTGTGAGGCAGTCGATTAACAAAATCTCCTTAGCATCCCAAAAAACTGATGCCATAACTATTTTAAAAGATTTTGTGCCCTTTGGCTGCTTTGGAGCGGAAAACCCGGGCTCAGTTCAATCAGATGTTTGTTGTCGCAGTTCAAAATCGTAATGGTAAATCCAAGTCTTATCCATAGTTACAAACTGACAAAAAAAATCAATATCATTTCGTGTAAAATGCTACAAATGTTATTGAAAAAGTTTCAGTCGAATTGAAATAAAGTTTGTAATAAAAGCAAGTACTTATTTAATTACATTTCATTATGTTTCATAGCGAACTTCCGCACAGTGTACTTGTTTCAGATAAGCCACCAAGCAGTAGAAAGAGTAATCTTGCTAAAATTTAAGAAACATGTTATGGTTAGGGTTTTTATTATACCAAGCAGCTAACCAACCAACCGACCAACCAACAAATGTTACCAACAGCCTCACTCTCTCCCCCTCAATAAGAATTCAATGACCTTTTTTTCTGTTGTTTTTCACTTGGTGTATTAGAAAATATAAGGTAAAATGAAAAAGCTCAATCGCTTAAAATAATAAATTTGTTGCGCCATTTTAGCCATGGTTAATATTAAAGCAACATTTGTTCTTCTACTCTGTGGTCTCAACTTTAACCATTTTATATTAGCTTGTTTACGAAGCGTTGGTTCATTGCTTTTAACTTTTCGATGCTATCATCAATTTTTTTCCTTAATTTAATTTTTTATTTTTTTCTTCTCATTTTGATTGTTGCTAAAATGCCACAAGCGGTAACTTAATTTTTACTTCCTTCATATAGCTACGTTTATTTGCCATTTCTATTTTAAAGTATAAAAAGTATTGTACTTTCGACACAGTTGACCTAGTGAGAAATAAGTGCTGAAGATAGGTAAATTGTTGAGAAATTTTTTTTTATACTAATGACATGTTTCAAGTTATAAAATGTAGAAAAAATTAGAAAAATATATATGAATATAAGAAATATTAACAGAGTTTTAACAGAGCAATGTTAGTGCAATACTGTTAGCGAGTACATGAAGAACAGACGCCGATGTTCAACTGAGCTTTCAGTTTGACATTAGCTGACTCCTTTTCGTTTGACATCAGCTGTCTTTTTTTTTTGTTTGACATTAGCTAAGTTAAAATAATCTGTTAATTAACATTTGACATAAATGGGAGAATTGAACAGTCATAAATCTCAAAGCGAGAAAATATTTGTGTAGAAAAGGAGCTGATTATATCTCGATGTATACTCTAAATTGAGATAACTGGAAATCTTGTTGACTTCAATGCCTGTGTGCAAGGCCGTATCCAGGATTTTATTTCGGGGGGGGGGTTTTAGATTTGAAATCGATTTAAGGTAGTGTCTATTCCTTGCAAAATCGTTTCTATATAGCGTCTGTCAAAAAATTTCGGGGGGTTCTAACCCCTAGCATCCCCCCCCTAGATACGGCCCTGCCCGTGTGAATCGCCAATTATATATAGTCATTGGTCATTCTTATAAACAAAATATCACTTTCAAGTTGTTATCCAAGCAAATCAAGCTTTTAGTCGATATAATGATTTTATGCGAGTTCATTCGCGTCTTTAACTTCTCTTGTTTCAGCTTAGTTTCTTATTGGTCACATTTAGTTTGTATATTGTTTTTATACCGTGGGTAACTATGTGGTATTTTTTTATTTTTCTTGTAATTTCAGATTTATTGTTCTCACCGAAACTGGTTTTCATCACATAGATTCCTTCGCAATCGTCTAACATTCAACGGAATACATTTCAACTTTCATAAATCTCAATTTAGTAACCGCTGCTGATGCTGGAAATTTTCTAAAGCACGTTGTTCAGACAGATTTCATTTTAGTTTTTCATAACGATAAATCATAACATTCACTAGCAGCCATTTACCACGCTCACGATTTATATGATCGTTTCTTTATGTTCCGTATTACCTCATAACCACATAGCTCTATTGCAATCAAAATATTTGACTTCTAAATCAGTTAAACTTCATGGATTTATTTCAAAGATAATGTCTTTATTATGACAAATCACAATAATACCATACACATATCTCGGCTTAACATCAAGCTACCGTGCTGGCCTATAAAGAAATTTCAATAGCCATGTTTGAAACTTTTTCTTGTTTCTAAAGATGTTTGAAATCTTTTATTAACGAAGATCTTAGCTTTGTTACTTTCATAAGTTGCATAAAGTCTACTTAACTTAGTTGGCCTTAACGTTAGTTTGATTATCTTCTTTAATGTTTTAATCTTTAGCTAAGAAGCGCGTACACACTTAAACTTAAAGCTCAAGTCGCTTGGCATATGGATTTTAAACCAGTTTAAACCTTTTTTTCTCTTTGTTTTCTTCAGCGAATTATCACTGACGTTTTTATTATTTAACTTTCTTATTGCGTTTGTTAACTGCATTTGTCAGGCTTTCTGAACGTTCTTGCTTTGGGATGTTTACTATTTATGTGACAGAAAATCTTGTTCTTTCGCTTAATTGACAGTTGCTTAGTGTGTGCCATATCATGTGACTTTATAGAGATAATTAAATTTTAGGATGCTAAAATTGATAATATCTTCTTTAGTAGAGATTATCAACAATAAGAGTAGGAAATATTGCCGTTGTAATAATTTTGTACAGTTTATCCTTAAGCATAAATATAATGTTCTGTTAACGCATTGTTAAGTTATATTTTCTATGCTTGAATTTTTTAATTTGATGGAAAACAACATCTGATATCTTACTAGGCAGCTTTAAGTTGTTATTCACTGACGTTTAACCGATGACACGAAATCTTTAACATTAAATTAACATTACTCTGTTAACGAACTGTCAGAAGTATTAGTTGTCATTTTTTCAACATTTTTCCAACTTAAACGTCAAGCTATTATATACTGCTTTGCAAACATACTGTTAAATAATTTTCTCACTTCATATGTGCTGCAGCATCAAACAGATGTTAAATTTAAACGTTACTGTTAAAGGTCTGCTAGCGCTCTGGCCTGTGGTTTTCTTAATTTCTATAGTAATTGTTTTTTAAGACATTCACGGCTGTGATATTTTTATAAAAGATTAATCTCATTGAAATAGCATTCAATTTTAAGGAATTTTTATAAGAGATATTCTGGCCAACACCGAAGGGTTAGTTCGGTTCTCATGGCTCTTTACAAACTGATAAGAAACACTTACTTAAATGTTTCAGACTAACACTGCTCTGTTAATGTCAACAGAATTTTTGTTTTAAAAGCTTACATCTTCATCTGAAAATCCAGCATTCAAATATCTGTTAAAGCGCTGTTAGCGTACTATTAATAGTCTGTTGAGCCAAATTAATAACTTTTCAGCTACATTTTTGGCAAGTTCTGTCATTAATGGACGATCAAGCATAAATTGCAATGTTAACTTACTGTTAAATGATTTGTGTCTTTCTTAAGTCAGATAGTAATTCCTTTGTTTTGACATTCATCGCTGAGATATACTTTCAAAAGGTCGCACTCATTACAGCAACATCGAATTTTACACAATTTTTATGACAAAAAAGTTGACAAACACCATATTGAGCTGAATGTTGCAATGCTAAAAATTTAAAATCTTTATGCTCAATTGTACATTAAAATAAGCTAATAAATTAAAATAGCACCTCATTCTTAGAGCACTCTATATTTAGACCATAAAGTAAAATGCCCATAGTTGGGTTCAATCTAGAAAATTTAAATTAGAGGTAGATAATGAAACCACAGGAAGAGCAATATCACACTTAATTAAAATAAAAACCACAACAATAGCCATAGCAACAACAACAAGTAGCGTAGTCAATCGACCCAGAGAGAATTAACTGCGTGTGACGCAAGCATAAATAATAAAAGAATACAGTCAATTGTATACGAACAATAAAAATAAATAAATAAATAAAAGAATATGGTATGTACATATGTACAATGAACACACATAAATTTTCTCAATGAATATAAAATAAAATTGCGGCAATATTTTGCTTAATTGTTCGCATGCTATGAAGAATCAGTCAGTAGTTAAAATGGAAGCTGATAGAGAAATTGCAACCGAGGCCAAATGAAAACGACTACAATGTAAAATTATTCGATATGGCATGCATGGTGTGTTAGAGCGTACAGTGGGCATACTGTACTTTTAAGTGCTATGCAGTTGTTAAAATATTATCGAAAAATTCAAGTGTCTTAGTTTTAAGAATCGATAAGTTTAAGGATTCATATATACCGCGCAGGTATTGATTAATTCAAGTATTAATAATGAAAGTATTGATACATTACAGTATTGATATATTTAAGCATCGATACATTCGTGAAACGATACATTTATTCAAGATATTACAAATATCATAGAAATAGTAAGTTTTATTTTTTTTTAAATCAACCTAAAATGCTTATTAAAAAATCTGATAGCTCAAAGATACCTAAAACCTTGATCACGAAAAAATTTAAACAGTTTTTTGATATGCCTTTGAAATGCCTTTTTCGGTAATATACATACAATCAGCAATTAGGAGACCTCACAAGTGAAAATAGAGCACATGCGGCTATTTTATTAAAGCGCTAATTAGTTTATGAGATATCGCTCAGGTCAAAATAAGTATTTCCCTATACTATATAATATGCATAACTGTCGAAATACTTGCTTAATTTTTCCATATACCTTTGCAGAGTATATCGTTTGAAATGCATTTTCAGCACAGCAACTTTTTCTAAGGCTTCATATGAAGCCATCGAGATTGGAGACATGTACTTAAGACTAGTTACTTTCCTCAAAATTAGCATGATTTTTCAGGAAAACTTACTATTTCAGAGGAAATTTTCCCTTAATTAAAGAATGTTTTGTATGTATGTGACTTGCCTGTGATATTTTTCTTTTTTCCTTGTGTAAGCGGAGAAAACGCTACGGAGAACTTCAGCAACTGAAAGCTCCAGACTTTAATGAGTAATTGTTCTTTGTTTTTCATATAGTTCTCAATATGTTTAAGTGAACTTTGTAATAAATATAAATTGCTTGAAAGACAAAAAAATTACTCGGACACAGTAGGATTAAGCAGACAAACAGTAGATATAAAGAGATCGTATCTGGTCAGTATCCGTAATAATTTTTCTTGAGAATAATTAAATAACAAAATTAATACATTTATGTCGTGAAAATACTACTTTGGACTTTTACGTAATTCTCAAAATTTATCAGGATATTGTCCACTTTCACGATTATACCGTGGTTATTTTTTTTTAGCAATGCAAAACTTCGAATTTGTTGGACAGCCATATTGCCTTTCGAAAAATTTGTCTTAAATTTAGCTATATCTATCAAGAAAAAATTGTTTTTCAAATACCACGATTGTTCCATGCATTTAAAAATCTTATTTATATTATAAAACTCACCCACTGTACTAAAGCAGAATTCTATCAAAACCACCCTCTATGTCACAAAGGAAGCTAATGAAAACGATAGCAGGGTGTTCATCAAAGCAGCAAAAGCAAAAATTATACGGAGGGTTGAAATTACTTTTTATGAAAACTGCGTAAATTAAAAGAATTTAAAAACTTATTTGCAGGCGCTCAAAGGCTCTCGACCTACAACAACAACGATGACACCAAGGACACACGCGCTATTTAAATAAAAAATTGCACGCGCTTTTTGTCCGATATGCTAAGTTTTGTTTACGCAATTTTCAAGTTCTTGAATAGAGCGAAAACGTAGCAATTTCTCATTAAATGTAGCCGTTTTGTTTTTATGGATTAACTATTTCATTTTTTATGCAATGTGTTGCTTTTTACGTGTGCTTACTGTAAATTACTTTAGTTGCGTGTTTTTTTGCAAATACCTTGTGTTGACATTTGTCGTCTGGCATCTCAGAGTCAACATAAATGAACTTTTAATTTGACTTCCTTACATTTTTCTGTAGCTACCGCTGCTGTTGCTTAAGTCCTTGACGTTGTAGACGCCACGCCAGGATAATTTGACATGCCGGAAACACGGAAGTATACAACACCAAATTGCACTTGCACACACATAAGCATTAAAATACCTACACCTTCTCAACTCAAGTTTAACACATCTTCATTTAAAAGACCACACAGTCAGAGCCACCTTTAAGAACTTGAGCTTAAGTTTCTTATGTTTTACTTGGATATCCTGCTGTGCTTCCTTTGCGTTTCAAATTAGGAATTTTTTCGCACAGAGTGCTTCTTTAATTTATTTTTCCGCAATTCATGTCATTTTAGAGTAAGATGCAATGAAGGCGAGTACAAAATTAAGAGGTATACTTAGGTTGTAGCAACATTTTTAAAAAATGGATTCATGTGAAGCTTTTTCCAATGAATTAATTCGACCTCTCTCCAATATTTTCCCTAATTATTATGAGAAAAAAGTTTAAAAAAATGTCGCAAATTACGTTAAAGAAAAACTATGCAAATTTTAAGCGATGAATCGTTTGGTTAAAAATAAATAATTAAAAAAAAAATGGAAGGGGTTGTCCAGCAAATATCCATGTTTTTAAACATTTTTTTTTCGTTTGTCCACACTTTTTTTTCGTTTGTTTATCTTGTTTTTGACGGAATCAAGTTCACGTTTTTATGAAATTTTCGATATTTTTAGTTTAAGTCAAGTTTTGAGGAACAAAAATCGAAGTTGAACAAACATGGACATAAAATGGACAGCTGATTGCAGTAAAATTATTCATTTCTCAAAATATTGGACGCCAATTTGTCATTTTTTCAGAAATTATTTATATATATATATATTTTTGAGCCTAGAGGGAATAAACAAAAATAAGGGTGTCCAAGCTTGGATATTCGATGCCCATCGAATGCAGTATAATTCTTTAAAACTATTTGTATTTAGGTAGTTGATATAATTTTTTGTTTTTTTGTATATCTTTTGAACCAAAGGTTAACAAACGAAAATAAAATGTAGACAGACATGAACATCCGAATACACTTTGCTTTCATTTTTTGATGCGGTATTTTATTTTCGCCACTACTATGTAATGTCATTTCAGCAAATAAGATAAAAATGCGAAACAATGACGAAAAAATTTGCCACCCCTGTATTGTGTTGTATTGTTAGTGTACAATTGCTCGAACGAATTCATGTATAATTTTGAAAATACTTTCAGGCAACCAGAACAGAACCAACCACCATCACCACCACCACCCCAGTGCCAGCTGCTGCTGGCTGTAGCCATGTCTAGCAATAAAACTCATTCCGGCACAAGCAGTGCAGCAGAATCGAATCTAGCAACAGAATTCAACAATGTATGATGATTTATTTGGATGTGCATGGTGGTGGAAGAGCCAAGGGGAAGAATGTGAAGGATGATCCAAAAGAGAACACGTTTTCTCACATAAAGTTTTAGGATTTTCACTGTAGATAATGCGCTGTTGTTAGTGTTGCACTACACATTGTTTTCAAAATGTTTTGCTTGTTTCAATTCCACATTGTTCTATCAAAGTAAACAATGTATTTTCTGTCACAAGGGTGCTGGTAGTGTTAAATTTTGTAAGAGAGATAATTTTTTTTTTGAAGGGGAGCACTAAATTACATTAAAGTTAAAATTCTTTTGAAAGAAAAATTGAAAAGAATTTATGTTAATAAACGAAAAAAACAAGAGAAGAAAGTAACAATGAACAAAAATCAATCTTGCAAAACGTTCGTTCAACTTAACCCAATATTCTCCAAAAAAAAAATATCATCATCATCAATTGTAAGAAAAAGTTCCTTAGAACCATAAATAAATCTTCTTTACGGAGAAATTGATTATGTCAGCTGAATATTTTTTCTAACGGAATAGCTCCACCAATAAACTAAATTTGCATTTTTGGATGCGGAGAACTCTAGAATAATTCATAGACGGCAAATGGATCTACTTCGAGTCACAGTTTGTTATGGTATCTCAGCTGCAAAGATTAAAGGACATTTCTTTGAAGATGCAAAGGTTTAGTAATTAAAATTTATAATGCACTTAGAATTTTTGAACACCTTAGAGTCTTATAGTAAAGTTCTTGTCGATCCATGATAGCAGGCTTTTCTTATGGTAGGCTGGGCTAAGGCTAGTTTATTGACATCCTGAGCTAGAAATTTCTAAGTAGATTTTTTAGTGGTCTTAAACAAGTCTTTTATTGTAAAGAAATAATAATAGCCAATTAATTCAAAATAGAATTTCGCAATAGGTATAAGAAATTTACAAATAACTTTAGGGTAATCTTAGGCTTACTGCTTGCCGATAGCCGATGTTATGTAGCGGAGGCTTTTCAGTGAACATTTAAAAGCTTTCTGATAATGTAAAATCATATTCTTCTTCTTCTGTAAATTTGACCTCTAAGTCCGAAAATGCACAAGAAAAACATTCTGACACATGGATTTCGAAACATTTAACTTTTGAATAACGAAAGTGGCATTTTTGTCAATGACTAAGTAACTTTTATAGCTTCCAATAACTGAATATAATTTATCACTTCGTACAGATTTATATAATGCTGAATCTAAATTTGGTTGTAGAAATCTCACAGCACGTCAATATTTTGATATATTCTTTCCTAAAGTCGCAAGTAGCAAAGTCAAAAACAAAGATATTCGAAATATATTTAGATATTCGAAGGGGTAAAGATTTGCTGGTCATGAACAAAAATGGCATTTTCGACAGTTAAGAGTTAAATATTTTATAATCCACACGTCAGAACTTTTTTGTTTGCATTTTCAAATGAAAAATAACTTATTTCGATATAGACAAAGAAATCCAAAAATTTATACTTAAAAAAGGAAATATATGAGCGAACCAAATACGTTTTTTAAAAAGTAGGTTTAGACATTTTTCACAGCTTATGGACATTGGCTGCTCATGGGTTAATTAAAAACCTCAAAATAAAGGAACGTTTAAAAGGCAACCAACTTTCTGACACAACAAATTTGTAAATGTCAACTTCAATATTACAAATTTTGCAATTTTGTTAATGAACTAAATAAAGCCATCAAAAAACAATAAAACTAAAGAAAGAAAGAGCAGCTAAAAAGTCAAAAAGAACTTGAAAAATTGTCTTTGGCATTTTTGCTTTCTTCCATATATTCATTTCGTGATGTCACCTTTGAATTTTGCTTTGCTCAGTCAAATGAGTCATTTCTCTTTGATATGCCTTCTCTTTTCATTATTTAATCTTATTGTTATTTAAATATTCCATGATCTGTTTAAAATCAATAAAACCAAACGTTTTATGAATTTATTAAGAGGTAGCAAAATTTGGAGAGAAGGGAAGATTACATTTTAATGACTTTGCGCTGAAAGCGACTCGCTGTACTTGAGCATTCAAATTAAATTAAGTTCTTTCTTTTTTCGGAATTGCGTGTGAAAAATGTAAATTGAGTTATTTGTTCGGCTTTGAAAATGGAAATTAAAAATTTAAATTCTTACACTGTAAGAAAATCTCTCATTTATATGCAATCCCCAGTACAGATGTTATAAAGTGGCAAGCGGAAGTACTTTATGTAGAAAAGGTCATTTGAAAGTAGTTTTCTTCCACTCATTCATTTCTTAATTTTTGTGTCAATAAGAATTTCGGAGTTTTTGAAGATCTTTGTTAAAACGTCCATGGCTGTAATGACAAAGAGGGAAATTTTAAAAGCTTATGGCGTTGAAAAATCGCTTTCATTGTTTTATTGTTGCAATTGAAGAACAAACTACTTGATTGCAATTGATATTCTCATTTTGCATAAGAAATCGTGAAAGCTTAAACTCAAAGCTTGCTCACAGGCCAACGGGCTGAGCATTACCAATAGCTGATATGCACATAGATTTCTTATAGACCAATGATATCCTACTCATATTCTTGCGAAGGAGATTTTATAGAGCATCCAATGCCAATAGCTTTTGAAAATTCATCCTTTTTTGAGCGCGAGCATAATATCACTAAAAGCTTTAACGTTGTGTTGGAAAAGAGAAAAAGTTTAAAAGCTCTGAGCAGTCAGAGAAATGCTTGCTTTGTGTTATTGTGAACCTGCTCATTTGAAGTACCAATTTTTGGTTATTTTCTAGTTTTACAGAATTTTGTTTGTAGCGTCTCAACTAAATACGACGACGACCGGCAAAACAAAATTAATTAACATAAGAGCTATTGCATGTGAAGGCTCTAAGATGAATACAAAATCTTAAAAGTTTTTGCAAACATTCGGAAAGTGAAAATACCAAATTCTATTTATGCCGAAATTTACCCCACTTATGAATATTAAAAAAATAAGTGCAAACATTTTATTACCTTTCAACAGCAAACCATAACCTAATTCAAATCAAACGAACAAAGTTTATAATTTATTTATTAAGCTTTTAACTCAATTAAGAACATATTGACTAAAGGATATCAAGAAAATTTGTAGAGCTTCTAACCCTTATTAACTCTTTCTATAACGTAACTATTGACTTAATATGATATTTGCAGCTATGGCCTTCTAAATGTCGTAATCAGCATAAAAACGTGTCAAACCTATCCCAAAAATAAAACTCTTTGAACACATTCGTTTACACACAATGCATAAGAACCTTCACAAGGAAATGAAGCCTTCAAAAAACAAATACACAACATAACGTGTGCGTGAAACATTTTAATGTCGACGCTCTTTATAACCGCCAGCGACACAAAAATTTATGACATTTTTGGCTCCGAATTGGAGCCAAATATCGACTACAGCAAAACAACAAAATTGGAACAACAATAAAACTAATAACCACCAACTAAAAGGAACTTTTCGACAATAAAAATGGTTTTTTGTGTGCTTTTTTTGTTTTCTGAACGCGTCATGACAACACTGAAATGACGATCTCGATGACTCATGCTGAGAGAGAAAAAATTGTTGAAATCCTGCATTACAGCGAAATTAATTACAGTATGAAGACTGATAACTTGACTAACTTTAAGACCTACCTATAAGAATTTTCTAATATTTTATTTTTTTTTCAGAAGAGAATCAAAAAATGCAAATTGATACATTGAATGATAGTTAATGGTCAACTCATGAAAGAAGTAGCAGCTGACACTTTTTTAGGCTGTGAGAAGTCCTAGTTCAAAGCTATTGAAACGTCTCGTAAATGTAAGCACACAATATCTCAGAAAATTTAGTAACAGACCCACAACGAGTTGTCGATTTATTTATGCAGCATTTCCAACATTTACTTTAGAGCCAGGATCCAATAAAAACATTGACAGAAAAACTAGCAATACGCAGTGGAGAATAAAGACAATTTGCAGCACCAGGCACATTTCGAACTGTATCATATGACTGACCGCAACAATTTTCAACATCAATTCGTAGAGTTCTCAAGGTAGAAATGGCAGCCTATATTTTGTAAAAATTCTACAAAGTGCTCTACGGGCATACCATCTTTCTTCACGTATCGCAAATGTGGGATGTCTTTTAGAGATTTTAAGCAACATTGATAGTTTTCAGAATTTTTGTGATGACTCATTTCTATTTACCGCGTATCGCTATTAAAATTAGCCGCCACTGAGAGTTTGCCGCCTGAGGCAGCTGCCTACATTGCCTACTCGGTAAATCCGCCACCACCAATTTAAAAAGGAAAAAAAACTTTTTAGAACAGGCGATAATGATCCATCCAATCATTACACAAATTTTGAGAAACGAAGGCTTTCTTGATATCAGTTTTATTTTCTCCAGCTGCAAAAGAGGCGATGCTGTGTCCTACAAGAACAATTAACGCATATTTTCGTTAAGTGTAACGTACAAGGTCTTGTGCAATGTACTGTGTGATAGTTTCAAGCCAAACTGATCGGATGGATTGTAACAATGTTAACATCGATGGCCATTAATAGTTTGGCAATTTTGAGGAACTCAAGTAGTTTTATCTGTCTTAAAGTAAACATCAATTTACGATATCTTTATGTAGTTTCTGGCAATCGAAAACTCTTCTCTAGAAATATCAATGTACTGTAGTTCTACATAAGAAAATAATCTTGAAAACGTACTTGTGTAAGGAAAGTTAAAGTTTATTAACAGTTTTATTAAGCCTTTTGTTGCTGTGAATTATGTAGAGCAATAAATAAGCCAGTTAATTTTAAAACACTTAAAAAAGTGTTCACGTTAAAACTATTAGTCGATATTTTGACAATTTGTTATGTTTGTATCCTGACACCAAAACTCTTCCTGTATTATGTTCCATCAAATATTCCAAAAATATTTTCCTATTATGAAAAATAAATTACTATTCTAGAATATGCTAGCGAGGTACTACTGTATTGTCTTAAGTTAGTGCGTCAATTGGCTTATTGGTCTACAAAGGACTTTATCAGCTGTTCATCTAAAAATAGCAACAGCAAATATAATAAAGCACATATTTTTCATAGATCCTGACAGTTGATTTCTAGCGTAGTAACAACATTGTTGTTTTTTATACTTGAATGTCATGTATATCAAATTGTTTTTATTAAACATTGTTGTGTTCCTAAGAGAATTCGTACTGCCAAAAACAATGTTTCCTTGGACAAAATTTTGATAGTTAAGTAGATAGGAATAACGACCGACCACCTATTGTGGGTGTCATGTTAATGACATTTAAATATTTGTTTTTCGGGAGCCGCCAGACTGTCGGAGTTAGGTACGGTTTTTATTGCTTTTTTAAACGATTTTGTATAGCTGTTAGCTTTCATTTATTGATTATTTGACCCTTTTAACGAAATGAAGGTATCTAGTTGAAATCAGAGAAAGATATTTCATGTGTTCAAAAAACTTTTTTTTTTCATTCGATGATATCTGAACTGTTTCCTTAACATTTAAATAACTTTGACAGCGAAAAGAGTAATTAAATAGAAATCAAGCACCCGCATAAATTAAGTAGTTTTTCGCCTAATACCTAATTCAATTGAAACTGCAGATATTTTTAGTGGCATGCAGCAAGTTGCCAAAAGACATAAAATCTAATTAATTGCTACAAAGGTTACCACAACAGCAGCAAAAACAACATTAACAGTAAAATAAAGTTGTATTGCCATTACCGTAATATAACCCCAAAAAAGGTTATGCCAATAAACAGGTGAAAACTCTTCTGAAACTTGTTAATCACAGAGTAGACGATTTTTGCTTGTATACAAGAAAGTTGGAAGGAAAGAATTATAATGGCTTACAAGTGAAGGAACATGATTTAATATCAAAGGGCATCCCGAAAAGAATAACAAATGTTGTCAAAATAATGTACCCAAAAATGTCCCCCAAATAATTATGCCCAAATTTACAAAGTAATGGAGGCATAATGACGACAGCAAGACTACGAGTTGACTCAGAAAATAAAAAAGACCGGCGGCTGAGAAAGACAGAATTTGTAGCATCGAGGGAAAAACGACAACACAATCGAAACCTCCTTCTGCATGACAGGAGCAGCAACAACATCAAATACTGCAAGCAAAACAAATTTTTGAAAAAAAAAAAAAATCAGGGATATAAAACAGGAAGCATTGCGTAGTTATCATAAAAACCATAACATTAGTTAAGGACAGTGACGCAGTCAAAGAGAGCAAATGAATTTTGAATTCTGAACTTTTTTAGATGATATAATAACATAAGCCAAAGTCATAGCAGTTGAAATAAAAGTCTTAAAGCAAATGTTTCATGTAAAAGTATTTCGTAATTTAGTTTTTAAATTAGCAATTTTAAATCGAGTTAGATTGCTGGAACACATACTTTTTTTTGCTTAAAAATAAATGTTTTACTCACTTATAAAAATAATTCACAAGTCCCTATAAAATTGTTCACACACCATTTTTTTCTTTTAAGGCATGATGTTAACACTACAAATCATCAGAAGTTTTAACTGAACTGTTTGATCCTATGTGTGCAACGTTTATGTCAGTTGGCAAATCTTATCTCATATCTATTATACAGGGTTTTCTATCTCATTACTCGCTACGGCGCACAGTTTTTCTTTTTTTATTGGCTTTATTTTATTAATTTGTTTCTTTGCAAAAGCTTCAATTTTTTTCATTCCACAGCATTCACATAACTACGTTTTGCTTTAAATTCACTGACTGACTCTCAGGAGCTGTTTGCGCAGTCTGAAAATTATTGCAAAAATGGCGTATATCTGTGTTAGAAAAACTGACTTGTTTCTAAATACCAAGCACCATAGCCAGTTAATGAGTTCGAACCACCTACAAATATGTGTGAGGGCCTCTCTCCAATAATTGCCATATTTTCGAGTTTCTTTTTTGTGTAATTCAATCCCTTTCCAAGCCAATATTAAAGCCTACCACTGCCTAATGCAACAACCCCAATGTCAGCTCCCAAATTGATATGCTACTGCCACTGAAGTTGTTGTGTTTTTCTTTATCTACCCAGCCACTGTTCGTAACGTGACGCTAACGTGAGTGTATCGTAAGCACGTTCGACCTAAAAAAAAACTATACTTCACATTAAAAGAAAAAATCTAACTTAAGACACCATGGGAAAATTCATATGAATTTAATCGACTTCAATATCGTGGCGCTGAATGATAGAAAGTGATATGTCAAAAATTGGAACGAACTAGAGGGTGATCCAATAACACATATAAATCAATGTATTGATGCAATTCTTTATTTGGAATGATAGCTATTTTCGATCAAATATTGCCCACGACTAATTCTTAAATGGTCTATTATGTGGGTCCAATATTCGACAACTTTTTCGAGCATATCGACCGATATTCTTTGAATAACACGAGTTATGTTAGTTTCCAAGGTGTCAATAATTTCGGGTTTGTCAACATAAACAAATGATTTAACATGTCCCCAAAGAAAGTAATTCAATGGCGTCAAATCACATGACCTTGGTGGCCAATTAACAGAACCATTTCTTGAGATGATGTTTTCATCGAAACGTTGTTCAGGAGTAAGACTATTCATGATTTAGTCGTATTGTATTGAACACAAACGTCATATGGACAAGCCATTTGACACCGGACAGCTATCAAAACATCCCAGTTGGAAATGGGACCTCGTATTGGAACACCCTTTAGTACAGAATTAAACAATAGATAGCCACTTGTATGGGATGTGCCACACTCTATTTCCAAAATCAGTTAATTTTTTTTCTTTTTTGGGCTTGTCTGAGCATTGGTTGCGTTTTCTAAAACAACTCTGCCAGTAAAGCGTTTCTAATGTTTTTGCTTGTATGGGAGATGTCACACCTTTTTATCAAAATCCACCTACTTGTTTTCTAAGGCTTTTGCAAGCCTCACTTCTAGTATTTGTGTGAAATTGAGTTGCATTATAACTAACCTCGAATAACACTCTCAGTGATCAGTTCAACAATAAATATGAGCTTTTCATTGCCTGCCACGCCCCTTCTATACAATACAAGCGGTAGAACAAAGTTTATATACCCTGTGTGTAGGGTATAAAACATAAAATTCGAATTGCAAAAAATAATCATGAAAACAAAACTTTCGAAAATACTGAATAACTTAAGGCCAACAAAAAAAAGTTAGACGTTAGATTTAAATCGCATGAAGTTTACGAAGAGTAAATAAAGTTTCGTCAAGATTGCTCAGATTTAACATTAAGTTTTGGTCTTTTTTCTAGTGTTCTGCTATCATGCTGACGCGCTAAACTTGTTCTGTTTATTTTTTTTCTTAATTTTTTTCTACATATCTACTTATTTATATTTTTTTTTTTGCTCCGAAATATCGGATTATGCCGGTGGATGACATCAAATACGAAAACAGTTTTTCTTTTTTTTGCTTCTTTTTTTTATACCACTCAGCTTTCGATATCGTTTGTTTGTGAATAAAAATTTAATTTCAACTCTTCAACACTTGGCAATTTTTTCCTTTTTTTTTTTTGCCGAATATGCTAAATTTTATAGAGTGAGTTATAAGCTACAGCAGTCTGGAGTAGATAAAAAAAATAAATATCATGATGGTCTTTTAAGTCAATATAATTGCAGATCATGATTACGTATTTTAGTGACATGCGGCGTCTGATAGTCTTGTATACTTAAGATAATCAATTATTTTACTGGAGTAAAATGCATTCTTTAATACATACAAAAAATAATACAGAAAAAGACAGCGATTTTGCCGCCAGATCTGGCGTCAAAACGTCGTCTAACAGCGAAGTTCGTTTTTTATTTTATTTTTATTTTACGATTTCCTGACATTTTTTTTTTTAGACGCTACCTCACTTTGACATTCCGTTTATAACGCATGGAACGGAGCTTTGCAGGAGTATATAAAAGTGTATATATTCCCTGTTCAGCGTCACCACCCAAGTCGACTTAGCTTTGTTTGTTTGTCTGTCAAGATAATTGTATGAAATTCGGTGCACAAACTGCAACTTCAAACAAGGTTCTTGGGATCAAAAATGAAAGAAATCGATTCAAGGACACGCCTACGCCCTGTCCAATAAAAGATTAGCAGCGCCATAATTAAAGATATACTTGATGTAGTTAGTGCAAACAAATTCACATATACTTAGAATAGTTGACATGCACGATCTCTGAACAAAAAGTTGGGGATTTGACGAGAGTGCGTGGCATCTCCCATACAAGCGAAAGCTTCAAAACGCTTTTCATTGAGAGAATATTTAGAGGTAATGAAACCAAATTTCAGAGAACAGTAGGAATGATTCGCTAGAGCTTTGGACAAAAACAAGGTTTGGCACAGCCCAAACACAAAAACCTTTAAAACGCTTTAGTGAATAGAAAGAAATAGTTCGCTTAGTATCGGACAAAAATTTGACTAATTTCAAAAAGGAGGGCGTGGGACACCACATACAAGCACAAGCTTCAAAACGCTACACAGAGGTCTTTAAGTAAATTTTGTTAAGTTCAATATGGCTGCGTTAAGTCCAGCCAGCCAGCGCATAGCGTAGCGGAAGGAATACGCTTATAATAAAAAATTAGAGCTTAACCCAGCACCCGATCATGGTAAAATAATTCGTGGACCGCATATGGGGTACAATTGTACCCAGTATATTTATATGGGAAAATTCTGAATCAATATGTAAAATGGTAAAATAATACGAGGACCGCCTATGGGGTACAATTGTACCCAGTATACTTATATGGGAAAATTCTGATTCAAAATGTAAATTAAATGCATTTGTTCCATTTTTTTAAAAAACGTATTCGAAAAAGTACAAAATGAGACAAAATTTAATTTCTGTTAGTGACAGTGGCGAACGAGATCGTAATCTTTGATGTGTTTTAAATTTTGCGTTGAACGTGGCTTGGGGTACAAATGTACCCCGAGAACGGGTCTAGGGTTAAGCGCTCTTTTACTACTAACGTGATTTTGGTTATTGAATTGAACCAATTTTATAGTTTAAAAATATTTTTTTTAGCTAAGATATTAATTTTTTTTATAGAAGATATAAATTTTATTGATATTTACTAAGGTTTTCGATATAAATGGAATTCAGTATAATGGCCTATTTCGCAGTTAAATTTAAGTTCGAATGGACATTGTGAAAATGGCATAAAGGTGCGAATAACTATTAATTAAATTTTTTTTTTATAAAAACATAATATCATTTCAAAATGATTGCATTTTTGTGTCCAAAAGATTTCATACCAATGATAAGAATAAAATTTAGCTATTACAACTGTAAGCCTTCTTAGCTACATAGCTTAAAGCTTCAAAGCAACTAAAAAGCTGATTAAGAAATAAACAATGAATTTAAAAAAAAATATTAATGTTTTTTTTTTTATTTTTTATAATTTAATTTGATTGGAATCTAATAACTCCGCAGAAGAATTACTAAAGGGAAATTGGAAGCATTTTGATATTTTTTGCAGTTACCAGTTCGTGAACAGATCCCCATTTAGTGTACGTATATTGATATATTTATCGTGGATTGCTTTTGTAGGCTTGAAATCTCAAAGTTGTAAGAGGGTGAAATCGGTTAGACTCTAACATTTATCAGTACTCTAACCGTTAGAGTACTGATAAAAGTTTAACAAAAGCTAAACACAATTTTTTAAGAAAATTATATTATATTGTTTTTAAAATTTAGTTTTACTAAAAAATCAAATAATTCAGACTCACCTTCAGTTATTTAAAATTCCGCAACAATAAATTCCTCGAGTGTATAAATTCAGTAAAGATGTAAAAGTTTAGTGGAGTAGAGTAAATATCCTTTCAGGGATTTGTTTTATTTAAAAAAATAATAATAAATTTCATTTATTTTTCACTGAAACACAAAAATAACAAAAACATTTTAAGAACACTTTGCAGGAGCCAGACATAAAATGCGAGTTAAAGAAAAAAAAAACAACTGAATGCGCAGAGGAAGTAATCAAAGAACAAGGACAACACTGCTTGGTGTTGTTGCCTAGCGTTTGTGCTAACCGTTGGGCGACGGTTGAGTGTTGGGGGAACTGAGGAATTGTTTGACTGGTTGGTCAATAATTGATGAGGATTGTTGGCGACAAACAATGAGAGCAACGGCAACGCACGTTATACGATAAGACAAAAAGAAAAATTGAAGAAATTACTGTTGTTCTGCTTTATGTAGTGAGTGTGTGTGGCTGCGGGTGTTGCAAACGAATGAAGTACACTGCGTGCAAGCATCCAAAGTTCAATTAAACGCAGCTTGGAAATGGAACGAGAGTCATATGTATGTGTATTGGGTGAGCACAAAATGCATTGGATGTTGGATAACGTCATGCACTCAAGGGCAAAATGCTGTGCCATTCTAGGACGAAAACTAAAATTCCTAGGTTTCTGATATGTTCAAAGTTAATTATATTGTAATATGTAAATGGGATAAAATGAATAAAACCAAAGAGATTTATGTCGCTTTGGAACCAAGTTAATACAAACGATTACAGAACATATGAATGGGAGAATAAAAGAGGCATTATCTCGTACCAAAAAAAACAGTATTTTTAAGAATAACTCTACAGTTAGGCTGGAATAAACGAAGAGTGATGGCCTAAAAAATTTAAAAATTTATAGCTTGGAACCAGGGCCGTAGCTAGAGCATCGGGGGCCCTTAGGCAACAAGTAAATTTGGGGTCCACCATACGGAAATCTTTTTTCAAATTTTAAAGTACTAGGGGTACTGTGTTCGTAAATTGTAGTAGAATTTCTATAGAATTATATACAGAATTCTACTACAATCTACGAACACTGACCTACACTGGGATAAAACTCGGCCCATCAGCGGGAGGGAGCAGGGAGCCACGCTACCTCATTCCCGTTCACGCAACACAGAACGGGATAGAGCAAGCGTGACTCCCTCTAGATGATACATAGGGAATTTTCGGTTAATGGAACCGTTTTTCCCAGTGTGGGATTTATCATATGTAGAACGTCTGAATTTCCCGCGCGTCTAGAGGTCGAAAACACTGTTCGATACCTCGATCACCGCGAATCAGCTGCTCAATTCAGGTGCTATTGACAATAAGAATCGGATTAGAGAATTATATAATTATTCTGTGTACAGTTACATAATTGTCATTTTGCGCCATGAAACGTGTTTATCTTAGTGGAGCGAAAAAAAGAGAAGCAAAACGAAAAAAAAGAAAATGAAGCCAAAAAAATTTCCGGGAAATTCGTGAATTGGTTATCATCGACGCCATCATCGTCCGTTGATATGGGAACTGTCCAAGGTACATCATCTAATAAAACTACAAAAAAATTTAGAATTGTTTTATTCTGGGAGACCACCTTGTTCAATTTCTCGTGGTTACTTTCAGGAGACCCCAAAGTCTTTACCGATGTAAGTTTCTTTTAGGTCCAAAAAAGTGGTCGACGAGAAGGGGTCCCTTCCCGTCGGGGGCACCGCCCCGCCTGCAACATGCTCGCTACGGCCCTGCTTGGAACAATATAATATTTTTTAACAGTTTTTATTTTCTTTTTTGGATTAAGTATTCGGATTTTGAGTTGTGGTGTATTGGGTAATCTTACAACGAATTTTCAATGTCGAATTTGATATTCGGCACAACTACTCAAATTCAAGGACACAAAAATTTGCAGTCATTTTAATGTAAGCAGCGTCCTGTCTGCTTTTCGCAAGAAGGAACTATGTTCTTTCATCGAAAAACTGAGAGACCAGCATCCGAACGTTTCCGAGAAAACATTAGCGGACTTAAATTAGTCTTAAAGTTCTTAAAAATGCACTCGAAAGTGCTATTTTTTGGAGAAATTGATTATGCCAGATGAAGATTGTGCGAGAATAAACATTTTTGAAGCTCAATACGTTAAAAACTGCTGCTTACAAAGTAATTTACGAGTAGACAATGTGCATTCGAGATAAAGTTCATTATTTTGTGGACATCGGGCATACTGCCGACCATCAGATCCAACTTTGTATATATAATAATTTTCGTCGTTTTGAACTTCAAAAAAGTATATTCTCGCACAATCTCTCTTGAATTGATCGCGATGACAGCGGATTGGAATCATCTTTAAATACAATATTTTGCATTTCCTTGAATTTCTTGAAAAAACTGTATTTTTCTTCGAAAATTGATATTTCATTTGATTTCGGTAAACGTTGATCGTAATGGTCCTATTTATTTAATCGTTAAGAAAATAATACTAAAATCCCATTGAGAAAATAATCTTCATGCATAAATAATACGACTTGTACCGTTTTTGAACCATTACTGCGTCTACTTATAAGGTGAATCAGATAAACTGTTGGTGTTTTAAGCCATTTATGGTATTGTACTGCTAATTTCATAATCTCAGCATTATTATTTTTGTGTTCTTTAATTTCCCCACATCATTTTAACTGTTCAGTTTTGTCTAATGAAACATCAACTCTGCCTTATAGCCGAGCTAGCTAAAGAACGGAGTCGCACTCAAAATATTCTACTAACCAAGCAGGTTTAAGTCTCAGTCGAATCAAGTTTTGTTATTCAAATCATTTTATAAATAAAAATTGTAAGTAAATAAGAAGTATCTTTTCCAGGATTTGAACCCGTGCAAGCTGCGTCGTTTATTTCAATGTGGTCATATTAACTATTATAAGATAATAAAATAATCAATAGGACAACCTTATTCACTAAAATCAATAGTAAAATACTATTAATTCAATACCAATTCTATCTGATTTCATGGTATTTTTCTCTGAGTGTATCAATAGTGTTCTTAATAACTATATTTAAAATTTAAGCCATGGATCATAAAGAACATGTTTCTATGTTTTTAATTTAAATATTAAAGTCTATGAAAAATTTATTTTTTTGCCTAATTATATTACTTCTTCAGCCAAACCGAGAAGATTGAGACGAACATGTTAATCTCACTTCGTATGCTAAAAAATGGGCCTTTTGATTTAAAAAAAAGGTGCATGTTAGTTTGCTCTCCCATAGCTGAATTAAGCAACAAAAAAAAATCTTGAAGCTTTTGAAACCCCGTAGTTTCTTAAGGTAGTTAATAATTAAAAGTTAAGTCTTCAATTTTGTTAAGTAAATCATAAGATAAATAATGTTATTATGTTGGTAAAATCTAATTTTTGAAATATACATTTTTACTAATACTTTTGTATTAATTAAATTAATCGTTAGTCATCACAAAGCATATGTTTCATTATAATAATAACTGGAAATTATTGGAAATACGATTTGAGCACTGCAAAACTTGCACATTACTTGCAATAATTAATTAATAAATTAATTAAAATGGTTATTTTTTTCTCTCCATATTAATAACACAGGCACACATAAAAAATATTGGTGCGCGGTGCATTAGCCGGTACTTTTTTCAAGGTGTTGGGAGATAATGAGCCACTTCAAGTGGTCATAGCTTGCGAGCTGACAGTTTAATAAATTGGACAATTTTGAAACCGTAAGTAATCAGTTATAAACTCTTTCTTATACTTAAAAACAATGTTTAAGTCTTCAAAAAGGAGCTCACAAAAAAAATTCACTTAGCTTTTACTTAATTTACGTGCTAAAGCCAGACCAAATCAAAATCTGAATCTAAAATTGTCATTTTTATCTTAAATCCTAAATTTTGTCATTTGGGTTTTTGCTTACATTCACATTAAGCCAGTGCGAAACCACTCTAATCAGTGGATTATGGCTTCCAAGACTTATAAGCACGGGTAAAAATTTTCTAATTTCAATAATAAAAAGAACTAATTTGGAATTTTTAGCAGACTTTTCGAACTAGTATTAACTGAAGGGAAATTTAATTTGGACATTTTTTTAATAAAAATTATTAAAAAACAAATACAACCTTTAGTCGAAATTTCAGCTCTCCGGGCTCGAACATTACAAGTTTTCACTTGAAAGCAACAATCTCACTAATTGAACTAAAACACACCAATGATGGGTAACGCCGAAATGTCATTGTAACCAAATAGTTAACTTAAATTTGAAACTCTACATAAAATCAAATCTTTAATTCTAAAAAGAAATCCCAAAAATAAAGATATCAAATTTTTGATGTCATTTTTTAAGAAATATTCTTATTACAGTACACTCTCGATTATATGTAACCAAGGGTGTCTTTACGTTCAGCTTAACTCAATTATAAAGACAAAAAAGACAATATGTTATTTTTAGTAAAAAATAATCAACGAGGGTTCCTACAAACTTTCATTGTGTGCTTGTAATCGGGGGTCCATGTAACCAAATACAAATATAATTGAGAGTGTACTGTATTATATTCCTTTTATTGAGTGAAAATGTTCTCGAATTTTTTTGGTAAAGTCCTAAGGTCTTAAGTGAATAATTTTTTTTTTAACAAAAATCATAAACGGGGACCTAATGCCCGGAATTCTATTCATTCTGGAAGTTACCAAAGGGTAAAAAAATTTGTTCTTTTTAATTTTAACTCGTTTATAGTTTCAAGACTTTTTTTGACACATGAGTTACAAGCTGTAAAATCTAACAATTTTAATGTTTAACTAAAAAAACATAAAAAAATATTTTCTTGGAGTAATTTAATGTCCTTTATTACATTCCTCAGAATGTCCTTGGGGTAAAATGTCAATTCATACCGCCCTACCGCCCTACCCCCCAACCACCCAAGTATGTGTAATCCCACTACGCCACGCAACGTTCAAAACGTCAAAAAGTGTAGGAAATAATTTTGCACCCGAGTAAAGCAGAGAGTCCTTTGAACTTCAGCTTTTGTTACAATTTTTTTCCTTGTATTTTATTTATTCCTTTTTACAATTTTATTTCATTTTTTTTATATTGCTCTGTGCCACACACAACACTCACTGAAAGAAATGCAAATACAACAATGGGAAAAAAAAGAAAGGGGAAGAAATAAAGAGGGCAATCTCAAGGGATTTTCCAAACGAGTTAAATGTCTGCGTTACTTTTTGGCCCTCTTCCTTTTTTTCCAAGCTTAGAACAACACAAAAATAAGGGGGGTGCAAAACTGCGCACTTTCGGTAATAATTTTTTTGTTTTGTTTGTTTTTGATTTTATTTGATTTCGCCTGCTGTTTTCTATATGAAAATATTAATTTTACACTTGATTTAATACATTATATTTATGTTTTGATATTTTCAATTATTTCTTTTTTATTTTGAATGCACTTAAGTGCGCATTAAAGTGCCTACTTTTTTTTATATTTTGCTGAAGTAGGAACGCGACGCGCGCCAGCTTCCTTTTTTTTCTGTTTTGTAGTGCAATTTTGCAAGGATTGCAAAAATGTGTGCAAAAACAGTGAAGTATGTAAACAATTTGTGACCTTCGTAGTTGGTCGTTATTTAAATGGATAACTATAAAAAATGCTACCTTTTCGTGGTATATTTTAAAATTTCACAATATTTAATTGTTACACTTCACTTGAAAATTCAAACTTTTTGTGCGTTTTAACGTTTGAAGTCTTCTCACCATTCACTAATTTCTTTTTTTGTTTATTCGCTACGTACACCACTAATTCGCTTTGCCGTCAATTCGTTTCTGTCAGCTTGCAAGCGCAATTTACTATTCCAGACTTAACAAATAATCAAATTAAACCATTTCATTTCCCATAAAAACGAAATGAGAAATGGCACTTGCGCTCTGCAACGTAAACAAGCAGTGTTCCCATACAATTTAACTACCTTTTTGTAGCGCAGCAATTTAGCTTGTGGCACGTTGTGAGAGCGTGAAACATTCCCTCTCTTTTGCTGTGTTCAGCTGTCTTACAGTTTGGAGTTTTGTTTCATAAACAAAATGTAAGCGTTGCCATAAACATTTTTCATTTGCTGTGCGTTGCCATCTACTGATGCACTTAATTTTGATATCCTTTTTCCTAGGTGCCATAACAATTTTCTGGTGGTTGATTTTAATTTTCATTACTTTCTCCAGTTTAATTGTTTACAGTTTGTTTTGTCTAATTTTGTGGTGGATTTTATTGACTGCTCGTTTCGTTCGTTAATGCCAAGTAACAGATGGTACAATGCGTCGTTTTTCGGTAGCTGTGCCCAATTTGTTTTAGGCATGTTGATATTAAGCCGATTAGTTGCTTTTTGTTGTTAGTTTTGCGTTCTTCCCTCTTTCTATTATTTTTTGTTCTTGTTATTTCTTAATTTTCCTACTTTTAGCTACGTACGTATGTGCAATAAAAATTTTTGAAAATTTATTTGGCGCGTGCTATGGCATACCTATTAGTTGTTGTTAATATTCTTTCCCACGAAAAATGTAATAAATCATATCACAATTAAAATATTAAGTTGTCATTTTGAGACGCAAATTTAAAAATTATCATGGGTATAATTGTTTGTATAAACAGTAGAGACCCATGAACGAAAGCGTTAAATGCTCATGGTACAAGAGGCGACTGTTGGAAAAATCGTATAGGTGTAGTTACAATTACAAATTTTTTAATCATTTTCAACAAAATTTTTGTGATTTAACAAATTGATGTTTATTTTTGGAAGACCTTAATTTACCATTTTCAACTTGGCAGCCCTGTACTAAATCCTCTTTAGCGTTGTAGATTCTAAAAAGGCCGTAAAATTCAAAGTAATAGTGGCGATAATTCACTTTTGTAACAAAAAAAGTAGATATCAACTTCCTGGTATAAGCCCAAACTTTGAAAGGACAAATAATCTACTCAACATATCCGTGCCCGAAAATTAACAAATTATATCGACAGTTATGGTAGGAGTAGATTGAGCCAACCAAATGCCTAGTCAGTTTAGTTGGATCTAAAATCACTAAATGGTGGGAAACAGTATTTTATTGACGATTTATGATGCCAGTTGGGAACTTTTCGTAAGTCTATTCTCAGCTGGTACAGAAAAAAGTTCCACTTATTGACTTTATGGTAGATTTGACTGAAGATTCAATCGTAGAAGTAAAGAAAACAGCAACAATTCGGCGCAGCAACGTATCTGGGAAGAAAATGAAGCTAGTTGCAGGGCATCCAGTACAAGTTCATAAGCGAAGGCATTGTTTAGGTTGCAGGGAGCATAAGAAGGAAACGCAGACAAAAACCTTTACCGATTAATAACAGAAAAGTGAGTTTTGTCGTACAGTTTAATCTGAAATTGAATTTAATAGACTGCTCTTTTTTACCGCAAAACCTTAATAACCAGCAAATAATCGTAAATCTAACCACCACAAGATTGTGGTGAATGTAGTAAATGCAAATTGCTATTATCATCTAACAAAACGGGTGCACAGCAACAATGCCATCCAAATGCAAAACACAAAACTTCGACGCTAAAACATCGAAGCCAAAAGCCTGCAGAAGCTATACTTCATTGTCACGCCATTTTTATTATCATGCTTCATAACGCTAGGTTTAATTCCACAGCAGAAGGAGCTAACATCCTGCTTAGTGTCACCATCGCTGCAGTTTGTTGTACGACCTCGACATTGCCAACAAAATGTTTATGCCTTCAATATCAAAATCAAGAACTTCCGTTTCCGAATGGCAAATTTCCAATGCAACAGAAAGGAGAAAAAAAAATTTAAAGTAACAACAAATTACTGGCAAAATACTCGTGCAATTATGCAATATGAAAATTAAGAAAAAAATATATCCTTGCACTAGATTTATATTTTCAGCCAGTATCCTTGCAATAAATTCTTTGTCTTGCTTTAAATTCAGTGAATCATTTGCACTTAATTTAATAACACAGTGCAACATAAGTTGTCTTTTGATTTTGATTTGAAATTATTAAATTATATGAGATATATTGACGCGCTAAGAAGTATGGCTCCCCGGAATAATAAAATGAATCTTTAGATTTGATGTTTTCCGCTCCACTTTTCCACCGAATCAGTTCGTAGGCAATAAACAAGAAATTTTCATTGATGTTGTTTTCCTCAAAAAAAAAACAAACAAATTTCAAATATTATTCGAAAGACAATAAATCTCCAGCGTTGGGCGAACATCTGCAAACGAAGTCAGACTCTTCCAAATCTACAGAATTTATTTTTTCAGCGTTGGGCTCATAACAGCATGCGGAGCCAAACTTCTTTAAGACAACGGCATTTTTTTTTCAATTGTGTGACGGCGAGAGTGTGGTGACAAAACGTTGCAAAGAATATGTGGCACCGAGTCTAAATCAGTGCAGATTTTGCAAAAAAAAACAGGCTGAACATGCGTGTTTTGTCTTGCGATCCTTCTTGCTTGGGCAACCTCCACATATAACGTAGCAGCTAGGAACATTTTGGACGTGGTGGTTCATTGATTTGAGATGAGATTCTCTGACGAATAAATGTTGAAATATTTTTTTGATCTTTTCTCGATCTCAGATAATCACTTAAGCCAAGTTACGGATAAATTCGGTTCGTTTGGTGTTCTCAACACTTTTTTTCACACACCTCTGATGAAGCAACAAACTAACCACGAAAAACAAAAAAATTCGCGTAGCTGCTTACTATGATGACTTTTTTTTTAAAAATCCTTTCTACAGAATTTAGCTTTGTATTATTTCCATAGAATTTCGCTTTGCGCGTTCACAGTCAAAAACCTATGAGAAAAATTGGAGCTTAAGTTGTATATGGTATATATAACATTTTCCTAGAGACTTTGAAAGTCAAAAGTTACGACTTTTTTTTAGTAAATGAAATTTAGAATGTGTAGGTGGAGATTTTGGAATCGAAAGTGAAATATATGTAATTTTGGCATCGTTTTTCAAAGTCTAAAGTGACGAATCTTTTCATTTTTTTGGTCGCATTCTATTTTTTCCGCATTGTCGAAAAATAATGCGGAAAAAATAGAATTTTTGGAGTGTACTACGTTTCTAGGCAGGTCATTTTGTAATTCTAGGTACGAATTATAGGAATTTTACTACATTACATTTTTTCATAAAATGTATACGTCAACTATGTGGCAGGGTATTACGTACTCGAGCGTTGTTTGCAAGCGTGTAACTCAAGCGCAGACTGCCGCGTCACTGCGATCACGTCACTATCCTCTCCTGCATCCTTTTAACTCCAGCTACTCAAAACAACAAAACGTTTGAATAACTAAATAAAAAACACGCATAAAAGTATCAGGGTGGGTATGTCACACCCAGCCACACTCTCGCCGGGTTAAAAAAAGATTTAATTGTGATTTTATTATACTGATCGAGTGCAACAATAAATGGATCAAAATTGTGAACGATTGTTTCATAACTTCAATGTGAAGAAACAATTTGGACTGGCCATTCACTAAAGAACTAAAGTTGAAAATTTAGCTGCAAACTAACATTTGTTTACAATCTTGAACTAAGCGGGATTTGATAATATTGGAGCGTTGAGCCTTAACGGCTACACTACATTAACAGGGTAAAGCAAAAGATTCAATGATGTTCCAGCCCACGTACCAGACTTCATTCTCGAGCTGTCAGTATATATTTCTTTAGAATTTAAAATGGGAGTCGTACTATTTCTTTTGGATATTTTTACTTGAAAATTGGTTAAGAACAATAAAGTGGGGGTGATATAATCAAACCCACTTCAAATGTCACAGCCAGGAAATTAAGATACTTAAGATACTACCAAGAACGTAGGACTTCGATACGCAAAAACTAGATATTCTCTCAAACGAATGGCACCTTTTGCTGCAGTTCCTTTAATGCAAATGTCAGGAGGTTCTAAATGTAGTTATGTGTCGAGCGCAACAGACAGAATAGTTTTCAAGGATAGGCATTTACTTTATCGTAATTGCTCTAGTGACTGTATTGATTGTATTTTACTACAGTTCATAAAATTTTACCCAACGCTACCCCGAAGGAGTCTATAATCGATATAGCTAAAGAAAAAAGCGCTCTTCCTACTTAGCGACACCAGTGTCCAGAAAAGCAACAAAAATTAAATTTTGTCAACTTGTTTAATTGCTGACCTTACAAATTATGGCATTAAAAGGCTTCTGTCTATCTGAGTCACCCAATCAGTGTTGGCAATCAATTTTTTGTTTTTTTGTTCAACTTTAATAAGAACCTCCCTCATTTCGTAATCACAAAGGATTTAATAGCGTGACTTGTTGGTCGGCAATAATTTATTGTGTCTGAATGAAATATTATCAACACTTTTGAGAACTTAATTAATATCCTGTTTTAGTTCACGTTCACATTTTTATGAGGTAATATTTAATGCTATTGATGTAAAAATTATTTTGTGATGTTATGCGTACACGTAGGAATTTACAATCGTATGCGTACAAATAAACATTCACTGAATAGCCCAATTATTTAATGATTTATTATAGAAAATGGTTAAAGGATACATCAAAGTAATTGTGGAACTTAAACTAAAAGCGTTAACATTAATACTGCTTATTACATTTGACAGTGAGTGTAAGCGAAATCGTTCTTAGTGGAGACCCTACACTCCGTCAGGATGTAAAGGTCACAAAGAGAAGAGAATAAGATGTTTATGAAACCCTCTCAAGAACATTGTGCATAAATGAAAATTTAAAAATGGTACTAAAAAACGGGATGCGAATTCGGTTTACGAAGTTTATATACCTTATTTTCTTATTCCATTTCTTCTATTGGGGAGGTCAGCTCCCCTAGCATGATACGCTTTTGCAATCAACAAAAATGACTTGGACGATGAGAGCTTAAATCGCAACGAAGTTGATATATTAAATTAACCTGACCTTGAACATTCTTATTTGTTTTGTTTGAGGCAGAGGAGCATGAGACTAAATACCAATCCATTCTCAAAATCAAAATGACGCCACACACCGGCTGCTAAGATTATTTTTTTTTTTTAATTTGATGCGTGCTTATAGCTCTTAAATAGTTTACCTACGTTTAATTCGATTTTTTTTTCAGTTTTTTTTTCTAAAAACTTTTCTTGCATGTATGCAACTTATTTCAATAATCTCGTATGTAAAGCTCATTAAACCTAATGGTAAAGAAATTCGTCAAACTTTTTCGATTACAAGTGATTTACGATATTTCAATCAATAGAAAGAAGTTAGTTTGCCAGGAGTAAGACCTCTGCAGAATATGCAAAACAAAAAAAAACCTAGTTACATATCAAGTAGTAAATACTAAACACCTCTACTTTCCCTACCACTGTGGAAAAATCGCATTGCACTTGTGCGCACAAATTGACATACAACTTCCTGACATCCTGACGTAAGTACGTAGATACGTACCAAGTCTTTAACCTGACAAGCCTTTTGTTTCGCTGTGATTCGTTTTCTTCTTCGTTTTTTTATTTATTTTCATTTTGCTCCAAGGCGCCGAAAACTTTACAGTCTAAAGTCAACTATAGTACCAGCGAGGAAGTGCGCTAAGTGACAGAGCTTAGACGTACAAATACAATTAGAAATTCACTACATGCATATAACAACAAAAAACAATAACCACTACACTACTACAGGTATTATAATCTTAACTGCATTAAGCTCCAAAGCAGATATTCTCAAACTTTATTTATTTTCCTGACTTAAGAGAGTAGAGCAGGCATGGCCAGAAAAGATGAGCAAGGGAGCTGGAAATCGTTAACCACTTAATTAGATGGGCCAATGCGTAAAATTGAAAGCTCAAATTCCAAGAATTGAAGAAAATTCAAAAAAAACTAAATGTGATGAGAGCGCCTTTCGATACACAAGCATGAACTCAAATGAGCTGAGGCATTTTTCGTTGCGAGCGGCGAGCCCCGAAAGTTCATTTATCTAAAAATCACATCATCATTTCATCAAATTCATATGAGAGCTCATTATAACTATTTGTAAAGGAGCCGGAATAATTAACCTTTGTTTGACTTGGCCATCTATGCACCAACAAAGTCTCCTTGTTCAACAAGTTGAAACAAAAGAAAAGAAACTCTTAGGGGTCGTACATAAAAAACTTTCGCAGCTGTGGGGGGGTCAAAACAGGACAAGCAGGTGGAGGGGTCATAGCATTTTTAAACTTTTATTTTTTTAAAAATTAACCTTGAATTTTCGTTTTATTTTGTACTTAAGAAACGAAAAAATATCCTAAGGTTTGCATAATCCTTTAGGGGGAGGGAGTAGCGAAATCCGACAAATGGGGTAAGCCTGGGGGAGGGAACTAAAATTCCAGAATTTTTGCGGATGTTTTTTACGGGCAACCCCTTATCATAGCGCCGGAGCTTACCCTACTGGATAGGATAGCAATGTAGGCAAATACAATTTAAATGTCAAAAAAAATTGTTTCACATTGACATCTATTATCTACAGTCATTAACAATTTTAGTCATGGATAGATACTATGTACATATTATGAAAATGACCATTCGAAAAGAAATGCATTAATTCGTAAATGCTCAAATTCGTACAGGCCGTTCAGCCGTAAACATTGCTGCCGTACGTGAAAGTTTGGCCGAGAGCCATCAATTCGTCATCGTGTGCAGGAGTTAAACCTCTTTAGAACTACAATACGCCGAATTTCAACAAATTATTTAAGCATGCACGCTTACAAAATTCAGTTAGCGCAGGGATTGATGCATCCAGACCACGAGCAACAGAATGTTCGAAAGAAATTTCAAAGAAAATCATCTTCAGTGATGAGGGTCATTTTTATCTCAGCGGATATATTAATATGCCAAATTGTCGCATTTGGGCCTACCACAGCTCTAGAGAGACTGTGGAAAAACCGATGCATCCTCAAAGTGTCACAGTTTGATGTGGCTTTATGGATCGAGGAATTCTTGGGTCTTTTTTTAAATAGGTCCGGTAATACTGTTATTGTGAATGGTGAACGCTATCGTAATTTCTTTTTATGTCCCAAGTTGTATGATATAAATGTAGGCAAATGGTGCCAACAGGACCATGCCATATGTCAGACCGTCATAGTGGTCAAGTGGATACATTTGACGCGGTCAGACTGTTAATTGTGTGCCAAGCCGTAGGAATTGCAAAATTTCACAAAAGCCGTTAATTGGAGGTAAAAGCCGTAAGTTACGAGCAAAATAATAAAATAAATTTATAAATTTTTACATGGTGCTGGACACTGTAAGACTTCAAAATTGCAACCAAATATTAGAATTATTTAGAATTTATGAAATTGGATTATATATTGGGCTACAAGGAATTGCAATTAGGCTTCCGGTTATACAAAAAACTAAATTGGGCTCCCTCAGCGCTCCAAACGCTCAAAAACGCTGTCTTAAAAAGCATTTTTAAGAAAGTTAGGCTTATATGCAGCTTCTACAGATAAATTTCCCTACGGAAGTGCTACACTATTCAAAGTTTCGGAACCACTTACCATGCCACACATTCATACGAAAGTGCATTGTATTGTTTATATTTTCATGTTAGTTCGCATACCTCTATTTTTGTTTTATCTTTTAACTTCGTTAGCGTTATTGTAGTGCTCCCACCACTTGCAATGCGCCTTTGGGCCATGGTACAATACACCGTTGACTGAATGGCTCATTGTCAAGTTAGAAATATGTACATACCATATGTACTAACGTACGGTGAAGGAAAACATTTCAAAGCAAGGAAAATTTCATGTTGTTAGTGTGGCAAAGAAGGCTATTTAAGTGACCTTCGCGTGTTTTGTTTTGATTTTACGGTGCCTGACGAGGATTTTTTCTTTATATATTATAGAATAAAGTCTTAAAACACACTTTGACAGACACATTTACAATTTACTCATACAAACATATGCATTTTATTTATTCACGACCCACGTTCGTTTAGTTAAATGTCTTACAAATACACCATAATTTGATTCATTTTACATTTCGTTATTCATTCATAAAATTAATTTACTCAATAGTATGTGGTAAAAAGAAAAAAAAAATCTATTTGTGGTAGTGATGGAAGTTTAGTCAAAAAGTTTTATGACAAAATACCAGTAGCGAATAGCGTCACCAGGGGAATGCGAGTGATTAGTTCGCTGTGAGTGATGCTTTTTAAGGATTGGTATCCGATTTCATTTTGGTAGAATTTTTTGAAAGTCATTCATTGCAAAGGGTTCTACGCTTCATATCAATGATATATACATACTCATTTCGTTTTAAACATCCATTTAAATGTTTAATTTAAATCAATGGCTTATTGACATAGATTTCGCACTTTCAGCACTACAGTTCGAAGTAGGTACCATACTACAATCAGAACCTCGCGAAGACGTTTGAGCTTAGCTGTCGCTTGCCGTCTTCAATGACAAAGCAAACGATTCATTTTGGAAAGCTTAGCTTTCCTAAACGTTTCACATTGGTAGAAAAAACATCCTTAAAGCGAGATGGAAAAAACGTAGACAAACTTGGATTTTTCATAACATTTTTGATTTTAATGACATAGGTATGTAAAAATCGACCTTGTCCCAACTTTTGTAAAGCAAAAAATTCTACTCAGCGCTGGCTTAAGACTTTGCGGGGCCTAGGCTAAAAATCGGAATGAAGCCAAATTTCAATTTCGTATTAGAAAGGACAATGATTTTTGTTAAAAATGTCATGATTATATAAAATTAGATATTGATGACCAAACATAGGACTTCGTATTATGTTTCCCACAAAATATCCATCCAAAACTTTCACAAATCCACACAATGACTTGCCATGTTAAAGGTCCTTTAAAGTACGAGCCCTAGCCCTGCTTCGACTCCTTACAAATACCTTAATCTAACGCTAGCTAAACCTTCTCTTGCGCAGTGGCGTATCGTGGACATTTGCCGCCCGGGTGGTAAATTACCTACCATATTTTTCCACTGTTTACGGTTATGCTCGAGCGCTCAGAGCCCCCAACCAATACCCAGTATTCCCAAACCTAAAGACAGGTCTGCTTCTATTTACTGTACCTTTAGCTAAAATTTTTATGAAAATAACGCAGTTTTCTTAACAGAGTCTTTTTTATCTATAAACATAAAATTTTCTTTGTTTAAAGAAACATTTACTTGAATTATTAAAATAATATTGTTGAAAACGATTTTTCCTTTTTCCAAGGACTGTTAGAAACTGTTCCAAAAACGTTTAAGCCATGTTTAAGGAAGAGCTTTGATTTGTCTAAATGAATTATGAATTAATTTCAAATGACTTATTGACTTAGTGTAAGGGAATTCCTTAATATAAGGAAAAGGTACTAACACTTAGGAAATTTTTTTTTTGCTGAAGGAAGGAAGGTTTCTTAGAGGTTTTCAGCGAAAAGCTGTGTAGGAAGGGCAGGAGGCCGAAATTGAGCATTGAAATTTATGGAGAGCTTCTTTTTTATAGATGAATTATTTAAATCTGTAATGCCTTTAATACATAACCTAGCAATATTTTTCTATAGAAAACTTCTTGAAAAAATCAATACGAAAATATTTTTAATGACACAACCAATATATGGGTCAATTTAAAGAGACTAAGGAAGCCAAAATGCATTGCTTTCGGTCAAATTAACAGAGTACTTTTTTAATTTAATTATATAAAAGTTTAATGCTGCAATTAAAGTTGTAATCATCAAAAACAGCAATTAAAAAATTGCATAAATAGCGACATACCTACATACTCGCATGTCCATCGCTAGGTAAACACTTCTTATGCGCAGGAGATAAAACAAACAACCAAACAGGATAGCAAGTGAACAAAAATAGCAAGCAACATTTTTTTGAATGACGGTGCGGGTGACACGCAAGTCGCAAACGTAGCGGGAGAGGATAACAACTAAAGCACCCTCAAAGGTATTCGCGCGCGCCCTAAAGTTGATCCTGTCAAAGGATAACTCGCATGTAGTCCATTTGGGAAAACTAAAGTTGACAAGTTATTTGCCCCATGTGTCGTCTCGCGACGCGACAAAGCGCGTCATTACATTCACTCATAGCATATGATGAAATACTAATTTAGCAGAGGTGGTGAGCGTTGCGAGAGGACTTAAAATTATGCCGCCCACGTGCTCCCTTGAGGAGTGGCGCCACCTTATTGAAGTTAATTTTTTATCCTTTTTCCTACAAAAAACCCAAATATCACATGTTGTCATACGATGGCAATAAATAAAAACACAACGAAGGGAAATAAAAATGAATAGATAGAGCAATAAAAATAAATAAACTACAAATATCGGTGAAAGAAAACAAAAAATGGAACAAGTGCATAAAATATTTTTTTATAGTGTTTGTTGTAGCGTGATATTTAGCATTGCTTTTACGCAAGCTTTGGTGGCAGTAATGGCTTATGGTTTGCTGTGTGGCATGAGATTGGCGCCCATTTTACACATACAAACCCATATGTGCAAGTATTTGTTGGAAATGCCATAAAGAAAGTCATATTGCCTTAGTCTTGGAAGAGTGAGAATAAATTTTTGGTTAATAATGCACATTTTCTGCATTATTAGTTTCATCCATTGCTAAATGGAGTCATTAGTGAACTTTAAGCCAATGACTGGGAATTGCTAGAGAGTTTCTCCTGACATGTGTTCTTTTTTGCATAGATTTGTTGAAAACTGAAACGGTTTTTTCACTCTTCTTGCAGGCGCTTTGGTGTGGTAACTTTCAGAAATGCAACCTTTTCCACTGACTATCTAACTAAGAATCAACGTCCAAACCAATCTGTTTGCCATCTGAAAAATCCACAGAGTTTACATGCACAATATTCAGTTAGGAACATTTTTCAAAATTTCAATTCTAACGAGAGGAGAGGGGAGATTCGCTAAATGCTGTGGAAAAATAGTAAGCAGAAAAATATAAACTCACAAAAGCTTCATCGGGGGGGAAAATCGAAAGCATTTTACAGGTGAGTGTGAAGTTAAATCTTTAAGTTATCATACATAGCGAGTTTTCGAACGGAACATGATAGAGAGATAACGATTTATTTGCATATAACAAATTACATTTGATATAGAGCAATTAAATATTTGATTGAGTCAAACAAAAAATGCTCCAACCAACATTTACTATTATTTGATCCAAATAACTCAACTGTTTGACTCAAATAAATATTTGATTGCTCTATATCAAATATACATCTGATAAACAGACAAATCGTTTTTTCAGTCTAGACGAGAAGTGGACGTGACTGAACAAGTGGGCGTAGCAGATACCATAGAATTAAAAACTTGATATTACATAGGTTTTTCAAAGGAACTCAACAAAACTCGAAGTTCCATTGTTTAGGAAAGCGAAAGAGATAGGCATTGAGATAAAAGTGTAAACATGGCGAAAAGGATCGAGATAAAGATACAAGTATATAGTAATACAGAAATAGAGAAAAATAAAGGAATAGAGTTAGAATAGTAATTTAAGTATAGGAACAAACTCGCTGTATAGCCATAAAATTATAACGAAGTCCAAATGTCAACCTTTTTAAGACCTGGGTGAGGTTGGTTCAAAATTAACTTTAACTTAAGCGACATCAAAATGTATTAAGTCTACAGATCTTTGTTTTCAACTTATCAAATTTCATATTATATATATTCTCCAGCATTCATTAATATAGTATGAAAGTAGATAGTTACGGCAAAATTAAATAGCGGAAACGGAAGTGCTGGGGATCAAACAGTATTCGTTTTAAAATGTTAATATTATTTACATGGCATTTTTAACTTTGTGCGGGAATCTTAAAAACACAGTCATTGATAAGTCTTAGTTAATTGAATGCATGCGCAGTCGTTTATGGATTGACCAACCTTTAATTGTGTTCACTTACACAATGTTAGTTGTTTGTCGTATAACAAAACGTTGCATACCGCATGGCGTTTTAATACCTTTAACGCTGTTTCTATTTAGTGTTTCATTGGCGCTTTCGCGATATAGATAGAGTTTGAGTTTACTTGCTACTGCTGTTGCCGCGCTTCCTCACAAGTAGCGTTAAGTCAAATTGCGAGTTATTCTCGTTGTAGACATAGCCATTGTTAGCATTGCCCTTATCGTGTGCGCCGTCTTGTGGTCCTTTCGTATTTTGGCCAAAACGTTGTTCAGTTGTTATTGAAAGTTGTTCGCGTGCGGTGCACAATTTCGGGTTGTTGCCTTTGCAAAAGTATCCATTTCTCAGACGCAAGTACAATTTCGTGCTGTGCTTCACAAATAATTTTTACTTAAGGTCGGTTTGGTCAGTGCATTTTTTTAAACTTTTATTTTAATTTATTTTTTATTTTTTGATTTTAGTTCTCTATCCTTTTTTTCTTTTTAATATTAATTTTTGGTGCAACGTGCCTTTTTTTTTAATTGCATGTGGTGTGACCATAAATGTATGGAAATGGAAAAAAATTAAAACGGAAACAAAGTAAAATTTCATTCTGTTTTACAAATGGTGGCATATGTTTTTTATTTCAAAAGTTTAGTTTAAATTATATGGTTTTTTGTAGAGTAGTTGGTGTTTTTATGATTCCATGAGTAAATGCAAAAAGCTTAGTGTAATAAATTAACGTAGGACTGCATATTTTAATGAAAATTAAAGTTAAAAATATTCTTTGAACGTATTTTAAGCAACATTTACTTAAAATTTGTATGGCATACTTTTAGATGTTTTTGCTATGATAATATCGTAGGTAGCCATAACAAATTTAGTCGTTCCTTCAAGTACGATATTGCAATTAAAGTTTCTTTATAATTATTATGCAAACAAGTAATTAACATTTATGAGCAATTATTTTAAACGTTATTGATTAAATGGCATATTTAAGCAACAGTTATCTAATCGTTAAAACGTAAAAGATGACTCCATAAGGGGAATTTGCTAAGAAAACTGATTCAATAAGGCTTCTTACAACTCATATAGATATAAAGTGCGCTCGTCTTGAAAAGTAAAAAGATTGGAAAACGAAAAAAATTGAGACATTATCTCACTAATTGTTAAGTCTGTATGACATATGCATAGAGAGTTCGCAAAATTCGATCAAATAGAAATTTTAAAAAAATCTGAAAAGAAACCAATACCAGAATTTATGATAAAATTAGAGATACTTCCAATTGAATGAATGCATGAACTATTTGGTCAAGACTTTATAGGAAAAAATAAATATCCTACAGTGCCAGGATTGATTATCCTTTTGTTAACGTTTATTTCGAAAATCATTTGCTTCCGCTGAAATTTCAGGTATTGATAAGGGTGGGAATGCCCTAGCTATTGCACTTCACTACACTGTATTGTTTTCACGTACCGCTAAAAGTGGGCTCCGTGAATATAGTGCCAGATTAAGATAGTTAAGAAGGTGCCTAGTACAAAACAGCGTTCAAAAAGATGCTATAACAGCAAGACCCACTCAGTGCCTTATGGTACTGGCAAACACGAAAATCCATTAATATTTCATGTGAAGGAACTGGCATGCGAAGAATAGTTTTTTTTTTTCATCAAATTTGAGCACGCGGAAACAAAACGAGGTCTTCGAGAACATATAAAGTATTTTTGTGTGACGAAACTGGAAATTATAAATTGAATTTTTTGAATATCGATAATGCTTACTTGAAACTAGTAAGTGTGTAATTAAATGTGCTACACTTTATAGATAGCAGAGCCTTAACTAAAGGCTTGGTGACAACAGACCAGAAAATAGAATGGAGGCACCCATGCTATGCCAAAACCAAATATATTTTAAATTGTACTTCGAAATTTATTTTTGAAAAAGCCTACACTGTTTAAATAAAAAAGTCATACTTTTTCAATTCCGAAACTCTACATTACGAAATACTTTTTGAGCTCAAAATAATTTTGATACCCATAATGGACGTCACTTCTATCCCGCCATATTCCATCTGATAAGCAAAAAAATGTCACCAGTCTTCACTACAGAAAATAAAGATGTTTACAAGCAAAATGTAACGAGTTTAGATAAAAAAAAATTAAATGGTTTGAGCTATTGGAATAACTTGAATAATTTAAATAGTTTGTTGGACATTAAAGCTAAAATATATCAAGAAGCACTGGTGTTAGGGCAATTAGACTTCTGTGGCAGAATTCATACTAAAACTAATTATGTAATTTAGTTTCCAATTTCGCTGCTCCATTGATAAAACCATCAATTTCATATCGGATATAACGATTTACCATAGTAGTGAATGGCTCAATATCGCTTTCACTCTGACATCTCTTAGCATCGCTTATAGCATGAACTAGCAACACTTCAAGCATCGCTTAGTTATAGCTTCCACTGTGACATCAGCCTTATGTGTAGCGTATGATATATTAAGTAGCTCAATATAGAAAACAAGAAAACATTTTTTAAATGTAAGCAATGAGTCACTCGTTCGCGACGGGTTTCGGATATGGGCGAAAAAGTATGAATATATGTTAGAGTAAGTGGATTTGGATCAAATTTGTAGCACAATATATAATGCAGAAACTGTTGATCATATGGACCAAATGAACTGCAGATTATAAAAGAGCACATTCTGAAACCTATGAATCTGATACTAACTCAAAAACCAAAAGTATCGTAGCATTTAGCCGAGGAAATAATTTTTGAGTTATGAATTTTTGAGACATTTTAAATGCGGGTGCTTGCATTGGAATGAATTGATACCGTTTAAGGAGTGCCTTCAAAAATCACCATTAAAATCACATGAATTTATGATGGTTTTCCGGAGTTTTTACATATGAAAAACTAGTTGAAAATGGTGCGTTTTTTCGCTTTCTTGCCATAATTATTTTTGAAAACAAACTTCTAAGAATAAATTTTTAAATTGGTATTGCATTCACTTAATGAAGTCAGAAGGTTTTTTTAATTGCAATTTCTAGTACTTTAATTCGTATGTGGGGATATGGATGCCTTTGTTCTATATACATAAAATCTGAAACTTACAATCAGGAGCTACACTTCCCAGCTAACATTTCAAATATTGTTACGAGGATAAAAAATTAAACCATTACGTTAAGTAGGGTTGCCAAGTTGAAATGAAGCAATTCCTGGCCTTCTAAAAAAAAATTTTTCACTCAAACGGTAAAAAGTAAAATTTTTTTTGGAAAAACTAAAGCTTTTCTTTTTTTTTGGAACAGGTTTACTTTAACTGACATTCTCCAATTTTTTTTTTTTTTTTTTAGGGGTAAAAGGGGGTCAAAAATAAATAAAAATTATGAAAAAAAACGGGCCGCTCGAATCTAATTTCGAAGATATAGCCATCGGAAGTTCCGGATATAGCTTTTGTAAAAATGGTCATAAGTGGGGAACCTCTGCATGGATATCAAAAGTTTTGGTGTCATAAGAAAGATAATTTAATGACCTTCATGCTTTAAGATATAAATGATTGAAATATGCTAAAAAGATTATAGGAAAAGTTTTAAAAAAAAAAATTGGTCAAAATTTCAAAAAAGTCGTCATATTTCCAAAATTATAGGTTAAATTTCAAAACTTTACTCACCATTTTTGCTGTTGTTGTTTTTGTGGTTTGATTTTTATTGTTTTTGTCCACAAATACATACTTTCCATAAGAATTCATTGAATGATATTTTTTGTTTTCCGGTAAAAAAGGGGGTAAATAATAAAAAATTTACAACGAACTATATACCATTTTAAAGGGAATGAGCCAGGCTGTCTTAATATGCTAAAAAACTCATGGGTCATTAAGACATTTATAGGAAAAAAAAAGGTTTTTTTAAAAAAAAGTTGGTCCAAATTTCAGAAAAGTCGTCATATCTCCAAAATTATAGGTTAAATTTAAAAACTTTTCTCACCATTATTGAAGGCCATTAAATCATCTTTCTTATGACACCAAAACTTTTGATATCCATGCAGGGGTTCCCCACTTATGACAAAAGCTATATCCGGAACTTCCGATGGCAATATCTTCGAAATTAGATTCGAGCGGCCCGTTTTTTATCATAATTCTTATTTATTTTTGACCTTTTTTTACCCCTAAGAAAAGAAAATAAATTGGAGAATGTCAGCTAAAGTAAACTTAAGCCAAAATAAATTGGAGAATGTCAGCTGAAGTAAACTTAAGCCTTTTTTTTTGCTCTTTCAACAGAACTTTGCAGTCTATACCACAGAAATCATTCAATTCTCGGCTATTTCAGAAATTTTTGTATTCATACCAGACCTCCCCGGCTTTGACATAAGATTACGGGCTCTGCCGAGTCGATTTCGGTCTCTTGGCAACCCTGCATCGAGTGCGGTGACTTAGTAAATATTTTTATTTCATCTTAAAACAAATTGCTTGAGACTCACCTTATGATTCATACGCATATCGCTTCGTAGAGTCGCTACCTCTGGGCTGTCCTCCCGAACGACCTATCGCTTGGCATGAGAATACGAGTTCGGACGCGTTCGAAATCATCGTCTCGGTGATTGAAATATAACACTTCTTTGATTAAAAATTCTTGGTGGGTTTAATTATGTCCTGGAATAAAATAGCATGCATGCGATTTCGCAACTGAATTCACTTTTACTGATTATTTCTCCTGGGACTTCCAATTTGCTCACATTATTGCAAAGGCACTGCTCTGTCAAAAACATAACGGATACTGCAGCTTAGCAACAACTGCAATGCACTCACACTACGAAACAATTTGCAAGAAATAATTTTTAATAAAAATGTAAAGCAAACACTCGCAACATTTGGGAAAATGTAATTTAATAAACACTTGTTGCTTCTTTTCGAACAGTTTAATAGATTTTTCAGCAAATAATTTCCAATAAAACACAAAACACTGCACCAGCAATGACAGCTGGGCCCACGCTGCAGCTTCGTATAAATTTTGCATTTTCATTTTGCAATGCATTTCATTAAAATATTTCGTCGAATTTATCACTAACAACTCTAAGAAAACACTTAAATTCCACTTTTTCATAATTTTTTAGAAGCTTTTATGAAGATTAAGCGAAATTAAACGGCAGCTTATCAACGCGGACTTTGCAAATGAGAACTGCATAAGTGACGAATGTCAGTTGAATAGCGTTGCCACCTGTTTGATAAGGAACTATTTTTAACGAGAAAAACTAATAATGGGATTTTTACCGATAAAGCGAACATTTTTTTTTTTGTTGGAAGTGTATACATAGTAATTTATTATTTTTTTAAAAGTATTTGAAGGCGTAATATTTTTTGTGCCTTTAGTGTTTTCAAAGCTTATTCGTTTTAATTCTGGAACTTTAAAAGCACGATTTCGCGACAAACTCATTGGTGACCGCGCACGATGGAAAGGTAAAGGGACACAAGAAAAACCAAACTTAAAGCTTGAGCATAAATCCGACGGAAAATCCGTTAACGGTAAAATTCGTTAGAGTAAACACAATTTCGACGGACGACGGAAAATTCAGCAGTAGATTTGTGTTTGACACGAAATAATTTTTTTTGATGAAATATTTTTATTTGCGACAAAATTAAAACTTTTTTTATGTGAGTACGTATTTCATTTATTAGTATTCGTTGTTAAATTAATACATTGAAACAAGCTGTTTAGAAATGCAACACTATCCGTTGTCCACCAACGAATAAAATAGAATTAACTCAAAGCTGATGTTTAGCCGTCAATAGTTTTTCCGTCGTCCGCTGCTATTCTGTACCATTCCCAACGGTTATGTGTTCTAATTCCGTCAGCCGGCAACCGCTGGTGGCATTGAGCTTAAACTAAGTATTAGGCTTTGACATGAAATACCGGACCAACCCGGCCACTTAGCAACCCTAATTCTTAACATTCTGTGTAAATATGCAAGATATTGAGGCATTAGCCCCTCTATAAAAGATATGACACAACTGATAACAATTTTTTCATTAGCTTTTATACAACTTCTGATTTATTATAAATTACAACACACATTAAATATCCTGACACACACATCAAGTAAATTTGTTTTCCCACAACCTTTACACAAAAGACGTGCTAATTATATTTGCTCTCATAAATTTTATAGCGCTCAACAATTATGTCCTTCCTTTCACCCTCGCTCAGACTTGAGAACCTTTCAACAACACCAATTATGAATCTTGATCATCTGCCGGAAGAAATGCGTTACAACAAGGCCAATATCGTGGGCAAGTGGTGTGTGCCAATCAATGGAAAAATGTATCGTATTGAGTTGGAGCATGGTACAACCAGTGGCAGACGTATGATATGGGTCAACGGCAGGGTACACATGCAATAGCAGCAATAAACTTTATCCTATGATTAAATCAAAAAATTTATTACTTAAAATTGCAGGAAGTACTACGTCGTGATTGGATGTTCAAGTTGGTGGGTGAGGATACTTTCCATATAGATGAAGCACGTTGCATAATACGAGTTGATCCGGCGCCAGGTTTCAAATATGATTACTTACTCTTTATCGATGGCAAATCATATGAACAGTATACAGAGGAACAAGCGAAAGCATTTCGTTTGTGGGTTACCAAGCTGGATGGTGTGGAGTATCGTGTTGTATTAGATTTGGATGCATTGAACATAACGTTGAACGATGAGTTGCGTCCGGAAACAGGTGTTTTTGTTGATGGTGGCACCGATACGCGCTTTATGGAAAATGACATTGAGTTTGTTTTGCAAGCACGCTCGAGCGGTAATAAACGTGATGGTATTGTGCACACATTGTTAGTGAATGGTGCATTAGTCTCAGAGGCGAAATTGTGCGAGATTATGCAGGAACCAACGTCAGTGCTGTCTTAAGGCTTAAGTTAACATTAATAGAAAGACAAACCCTTTTTTATTTTTATTTAAAAAAAATTGTATACAAAAATTTATTTTTAATGAATTAACATTTTTAATCTTCGTCGGGCGGCATAATGTGCCAACGAGGCAATTCTAGACCATATATTTTGCATGCAAATTAATGTATGTGTGTGCGTATGTATACATTCTATAAGGTAAATGGATAATATTTTTATCACATTCGAGGAAGTCAAGATGGAAACGTAATAGAGGTTCTTATACATCAACAGTCTGTAGTAAATTGCTATTATGCTTTCCGCAGAAGCGCTATACAAAAGTATATACCTATGTAAGCATTCTCAGAACTTAAAGCGAATATTAGAAAACCCTGAAAAATGCTGTGGAAAAAGCCAGAATTTGTGATCCAAAAAATGGTGACCTTTTGAGATGTTGTTTTCCAAACATAATACTGACATCACTAATTTATTTACAAATAAAATAATAACATATTAAAAAACATGTTTTTGTAAAAGTAACTATTATCTCAAGTCATTCAATCTTTTAGTGGCCACCCATATAAAAGACAGACAGCGAATTAGTGACAGGTTTAGGAACTACAGGCAGATTCAGTTCCCAAGTGAAGTTCATAGTCTTATTTTGCAACAAATTGTCAATGGAAATAGCCCTCCAAGGATTTATTTCAATTTTATGCATTTTTACCTTGTTACACTTTTAAAAAAGGGATTATATGTCCTGTTGGGGCTATGTCTCCAACTTTCTAAATAAAAAGTTGTCTAATGAAATAAATTTAATTTCAAATTAGAAAAGAATGTTGAGTAAAAAATATCAGTGTGTTTGGGACAGTTGGAGGAATGCTACATGAAACTATATATATTTTCAAAACGTTGTATTTCCGATCCTATCCTTTTATTACACAACTAGCAGAGCCTTAAGTTGTAGTCACACAGACTCACTGTGTCAAAAAACTAAGTGAGCGTTAAGAAATATTTATATGTCCTACCCAGCGTTAACTGGGGAGGACAGTGTAGAGTGGAATAGTGTTTCCCAAATACTATCCGGTTATTACACAAAAGTAACAATATGTCGTCCGGAGCATGATTTCACTGGTGTCCTCACAATGAAATAAAAACAGAAAAGCACGCAATACAGAAGATATTCTTTTTAAAAATCTATGTAAGCATTTAAAACTTAAAAAGGACTCGAAATGAAAACGCCATTTTATATATTTTTTCTTTGATAATTTTTATTAGTAATATTTTGTTTAAATTTAATTACAATCAATTTGTAATTGATTTTATCAATATATAATATTCATTCATATTTAATATAACTTGTCTTTTATAATAAAAGTCAATTTTTTTATATAAATAAAACGTTAAACACGATATTAGTAACTGTAAAACGTGTAAAAAATAAACTTAAAAAATAAAATATAGCATAAAAGAACAGTAATTAAAAGGACGAAACACATGTAGTATGAAATAAAATACAGTTGGCTAGTAAAAATTGTAGTTTATGTGAAAATAAAAAAAAAATAATAATTTTATTAGTAAAAACCAAATACTAGTAGTAAGGAATATAAAATTTAGAATAAATTAAATTATAATCTTAATACACTTATGCTAAATTGTTATACTATTACTTTTTGCTTTTGAAATTTTAAAAATTTGCAACTACAATTTGTGTTTTGAAATTTTTTGTTTTTCTTTTTTAAGTGTAAGTAGGTAATTTTTTTTTCAATTTTTTTTAGTTTTTTAATTTAAAACTATAAACATTTTTGCATGAAAAAAAAACGAAACAATTAACTGGTTTTTTGTTGCAGTAATTATTTTATGAATATTTTTTTTGTTTTTCTTTTTAATATTTCAGTAAATTGTTAACTACTTTAATATTTATTTTATAATAAAAATATGTGTGTTTTGCATTTTGTTGTTGATAAATTAGTTAATTTTAACTAGAATTTTAGTAGTAGTGAGTTTAAAAACAATTTTTTAAGACACGAGAAGTAGGCTATAATAATAAATTAAAATAATAATTTAATGAAAACAAACACTTTTTTTTTGTATTTTCTATGCAGATTTTTGATTTAATGCAGTTAAGTGAAATTTTAAGATATATGGTAAAACTTACATATATATATTTATATGAAAGTAGACATGGCAAACTTCGAAAACTTACCACCATTGGCATTGAAAAAGGTAGTGAGATTGAAAAATTATAAAAAAATCACAAATCCCCAAGACTATATCCGAACAGTCTAGCTATAAGTATGACGATATTGACGTGCTGAATTGAATACGGAAAGCATGAGCAACGACCTTTAACATATTTTTAAACCATGTAAAAAAATCACTTAAATAGATTTTCATATAAAAAAATCACTTAAATAGATTTTCATATAAAAAAATCAATTTCGATGATATAAGACAGTTATTAGATTCTGGTTCAGTGACTTAAAACCAAAGGAAAAATAAACTTTGTTTTACATAAATAAAAAAACAAATATAAATAAGAACAAAAAAAAAATTGAATAAATAAATAAATAACTAAAAAAAAATTAATAAAATAATATAAATAAAAAATATATATAAAACAAAAATATAAATAAAACAAAAAATAAATAAAAATATTCAATTAAAATAATAAAAATAAAATAAAATAAAAATAAATAAATAAAAATATAAAAAATAAATAAAAAACTTAAAAGCAAAAAAAAAAAATACTAAAAAACAAAAAAAGGACTAGAAAACAAAAAAAAATATTAAAAAACAAAAAAAAAAATACGAAAAAAAATAAATAAATAAAAAGCTAATAAAAATTTATTCGAAACACACTAGATTTCTCCAATGGATTTAAAGTCGCTTAATCCGATTCTGTTGCTTATTTAGCATATTCAATTTTTCATTCAGATTTTGCATGATTTATCGATCATAGCATGATTTTCTGATCCATTGAAATCCATTAAAAAAATAGTAATAATCCGAAACATATTTAATTGACAGTGAAAAATTTATTGCAAATTTCATTTCTTTAGCATTAAAGATGGCAATATCAATGCTTCTTAAATTGTATGCAAAGCCATAGCAGAACAGTATTCAATGGTATAGAAACTAGGTGATAAAATATGATAAAATTTTCGCAGCAAGCATTGGCATTATTATTTAAAATATTGATGAATAATGGTACAATGGATACAAATTTCTTTTTAACACTTTGATTATAACTTTTATTCAATTTTATCATCATTAGCATTGATAATTTTGGTTTCATTGTCGATGTTGATAGCGAAATATTTGCAATTGCATGGAAATATTGAATTATAAAAAAAAAATCTTATAAATGATGTTTGAAATATTATATTTGATTTGATTTGATTTGAGAATTGCTTTTTTAAGCATCAACTTAAAAGAACGTTTAAGTCTTGAAATATTTGCATTTTCATCATATTTGCTACTGTATATGAAATTATCATGCAATAATCGATAAATTGAAAATAAAACCATTTAATTAGTTCTTTATTTCAAACTTTTGTTACTCTCAAAGCATATGAAAATTTCACTTTAAAGTTGTTACAAACTGCATTTTGTATGAATTTTCTCCTTTTTCAAGTCAAACAATTAAGTTACTCTTTCTATATTGCATGTAAAATTTAAGATTTTTATCTTTTGCTTTTATATTTAATTATGCTAATCACGTAAGTATTTTTAGTGCGTAAAAATTCTATAACGTTGTATAACGTTAATTTTAATCATATGCTAAACATATATTAATATATTTAATAATTTGTTTATAATTATAAGTTTTTCTTTTTTTTTTAATATCACTAATTACGTGAGTGTTTTAAAATTGATTTTTTTTATTTATAAAAAGAAAATAGTTTCATTAGGCAATGTGTTATAAAAATTGGGAAATTTAGAGTTTTAAAACATAACTGAATTTATTATATAAACAAAGCACAGTGGGTAAATTCAATTCTCTGAGTTTTTATTTATGTAATTTTGGTGAACTTAAGCTTTCGCAGCACGACTTATTTGACTACGAATTTGTAATAAGTTTCTTGTGCAGTTGTAGTAAAAAGTATTTAAAAATCAACTTATTAAAAGGTATTTGCTCAATAAACCTTTGTATATTTGTTAAGGACGATTTACTATTCAGTCCAAAGTAACCACCATATAATAAGTTCCAACAGGACAAGTGCAACATACCCTTGTTTTTTTTATCTGCATTTAAAGGTTGAAGAGGTTAATTTTTTTTTAAAAATCTCAAAATACATATAGCTTAAAAAGTATAAAAAATAACTACCAAGTTTCAAAATGAGATTAACAGCGGTTTAGGGGTTTGTGCTTTTTTCTTAAAAATTACACTTTTGAATGTGTTGTATGATTTTGAAATCTCTTTTTATATCAAAAGTAAGATTTTTAAAAGTAAAAGATAAACGCAAAAACCGATAGCTTCAACCGATTATCCCAATTTTAAATTGGGTAAATACTTTTTATACACTTCAAGCTCTCAATAAATGAGTTTTGAAAAAAGTAACCTCTTTAACCTTCATATGCAGATAAAAAATCCAGTTCCTGAATTGCCAAACGCTGTATTATAGTGCGGACAGTGTAAATTCGAAAGACTCGTAGTAGTAGTTAAAGCTAAACTTTCGTTGGGCTTAATGAAGCCAAACTGAGCACCAAAATAACAATTATATAATTTTTGAAGCTTTAAAGTTTAGCTTTAGAAATCTCCAGCGTTTTAAAACATTTCCCACTGTGCTAGGTTTTTTTTAGCTTCAAAATGACTTCATAAGTGTGTGTTTTTATGTATATAGGCAACAAAATACAAATACAACATATAATACAACACATGACAAAAATATTACACTAACAGTTACAACAATTAATTGTAATAAAAACTTTATATTTATAAATATATAGCTGCAAATTTTATAATACATATGATGTATCTATTTAAAATTTTTTTTCAAAATTTTCAATTAATTTCTTTAATATGCAATAATTTAATCTTTTCTTTAATTAATACAATATAATTGCATATGTCAGTAATAATAATAATAGTAATTAACATTAATATTAATAATAATTTCTCATTTTACGCAATCAATCTTTTAGGTTCGTTAAATTTTACTTTAGAATTTCAAGTTTTATGCTTTTTCCGCTTACACTTAATTTAGCCATTTTTAATAATGTTTTGAATTTTTTTTTTTGTAAATTATTTTAAAAGAAAAAAGTTTTTAAAACTTTAAGTATTTTAACACAATTTAAACAAAAAAATTACTTTTAGCCTTAACTTTAAGTACATGGAATGTTTGTGAAACAATAAAATAAAATATTTTTTTTTAAATTATGATTTTTAATCTTTTTTTTTATTTTTAAGACGAACTCAATAAATTTAAGTCAACTACAGTTGAGCACTTTTTTGCACAATTCCACATTTCAGTTTTGCCTCAATTTTACTACCACTAGGCATTAAAAAAAATATGCAGTATAAAGAAATATTTTGGTCTAAACGCAAACTGTTTGAATTCTAATGTGTTCTGTTAAAACAAAAGGCTACTTTCGTTAATATCTCTTGGAGTTGGATGTTCGTAGGAGCGCACAGATCTTGAATGTATCAAAATCTTGCAAAAAAATCTATAACACAAAAAAATCTAGTAAAATATTGCATTTTAAGTTTTTTAAAAGCCATGCTGATCTTTTCAGAGATATGAGGAGTGAATGATCAAAAAAGCAACATTTCCACTATGGATGCTTTGAGTATAACCATTTAATAGTTATATGCGTTACAAGAACAAGATGCAAGAGTCTTACATAATTTTTGAAATTTCTTTTTTTTTTGCAATTCAAATATTAGGCTTTTTTGTTTAACTTTTTGATAGAATGAAAATGACAATTGAAAAAACACGTAGTCAGCAGTTTTAATTTATTTACTAATCAAGAAATCATGCAATTGAGAAATGAGTCACAGCACTGAATTCGATCGAAGGATCAATTGAATTTAAAGTTTTTTTAAAAAAATTTTGTCTTTTGAAAACAAACGTGCAGACCTTTTCAATCTATATGTTTGTTTACAGGACTGTGGTCTATATCGTAATAAAATAACAATCTTAAGCTTTAGAAAAAATCATGAAAGAAGTACTGAAATTTATTAATTTGATTTTTTGCAGAGAAAATAGAAGAATTATTTGAAGAAAAAAAAAATTGTTGAAAATTGTACTTGAATAGCTCACTGTGGAGGAATGCAATGCAATCCTTAATGGATTAAAATTGATGTCAAAGCTTACAAAAGGGTCTCTACTTAGTTTCATTACATAGTCAAATAATTTGCTTCTGAAATGGAAATAAGTCTCAGAGAGAAAAAGTTTCCCTAGAAGTTCTGTATAATAAATGTTACACCATTTATTTTGCCCCAAAATACTACAATTTAGTGTTCAAAGTGTATAAATTTAACGAAATTGCTACAGTTTAGCCATTAATATTTCTAGAATTCAGTAAGCTGAAAACAAACTTGAAGACTTGGTCTTGAGGTTTGAAATTGACATTTTTTTAAACAAATGACGAATGAACGAAACAAGCGATTTTCGGATTCAATGGATGATTTGTGGGAAAAACAAATTATTATTAGTTAAATTTTAGCACTGCTAAAAACTTTTATCGTAACCTCAATGTATACACTTAGCCAAAAACTAAACACTGCATATATTTTATCATAAATTTAGTAAAGTTTTTTTCTTCAACTATAACCAACTGTAGTTTCTTTTTTCGTACACAAAAATATCAATTTAAAACAAATGATTGTGAGTGATACTAAATATTTGCAAGTGACTACTACTTTCTAATGCTTATAAGCATATATGTATGCATTTTAAAATCTTTTACTAATTAATTAGTTCTTTCTACTGTTAATTTATTATAGTAATAGTGTTCCATACAGTATGTCTTTTATTTCATCAACGTACTTAATTGGAAAAATTAATTTTTATTTTGTTCTAAATTAAAGTATTTTTACATTGATTTTTTCTTACAACAAAAAAATTGATTTTACTATGTTTTCTTTTTACACAAAGTTTAAAATGTTTTACGCATTAGCTAAGTAAAAAAAAAAACACTTTTCAACAGAGCCGGTTAGTTACAGATTACGATTACATTTCAATTACCATTACTGTAATGATTTAAAAAAAATATTATTATAATGAATACTGTAATTATCCTTAAAATAAGCATACAGTAAACGCAATTAATAATGTTTCCACATTTTTACAGTAATCGTAATCCTTATATATTTTCGATTACGTTAACTTAATAGTAATTAAACATTTTTTGATAACGGTTACTTAAATGAGTAGTCCTTATTTTTTCGTTTAACATTACTTGTAATCATTTTCTACAGGTAACAAATTACCATTTAATTGATTATTTCCCATCTCTGCTTTTTAGATTTAATTTTAAAGTTTTAATTTCAACAGCGCATATTTGTTGTGTAAATTTTTTTTTCATAATGTTTAGAAGTTGCAAAAAAAAAGATAAAAATTAAAAGTCGCAAGTTAAGAAGTTTTTGCTTTTGAGAATTAATTGCAAATTTTAAATATTTTTTTTTGTTTGTTCTTTAGGTTTTATGGTGTATTTTTTGTAATTTTAGTGTTTAAAGCATTTTTTTTTTATTCAATTTTTTTTTATTAATTTTTTGCTTTATTCTTTATTTTTATAAAATTTTTTTTTGTATTTTTATTTTTTTAACTTTTTAGTTTTTCTTTTGTTCTTCGCTTGATTTTTGAAATCTTTCACTTAATTTAATGGAAGGCAAAACATGTGCTGAAGTAGACTTTTATTGTTGTTGTTAGTGTGATTATTGTTGTTACCGTTATGTTGATGTTGATTATTACTATGTGTTAAATTATTATTTGCTGTTGGTGGTGCTAATTGCAAAATACTTAAATCATCAGCAACGGAATCGTAGTCACTGGAATCCTCTCCATATAACTGTAAGTGTTAAGGAAAGGAAATATATTAAATCAATATTATGGATTATAATATATAATAATGATAATACATATATTTTTACTTACACGCATGTTGTAGGGATGTAATTCACATGTCTCATGGTGTCAAACGCAATCCTCCAAAGACATTAGTAACGGATTCACATATTCAAATCCTTCGAACTCCGACTGATCGATTTTGTCAATAACACGACTGTTAGAAAGAGAGCACACGAAATGAAAGTAAAATTAATATATAAAATTGATATGGAAATTACTTTTAATATTTAAGTATTGAATTATTAATAAAAAAAATTAAGTTATAATAAAATAATTAATGAAATAAATTAAATGACAGAAAAATATAGCAGAGAAATAGAATAGGAGTTAGAATAAGTACACAAGAGTAACAACAGTGAATTAGGACTAAGATATGGAGAAAGAATTTGCAATCTTAATTTATGTAAAGTTATAAGTTTTCGAGATATCTTTTTCGATCATACAGAACCACAAAATATTGTTTACCTAAAGTTATAAGGTAAACATGCAATTTGTATTTAGTGACTCAAAAATAAAACTTATTTCAAATATTGTGGTTCCATACAGTTTCTTTTTTAATTCCATTAAAGATTATCATAAGAAATCTGCGTTTAAAAAGAAACTTTAGGAATGTTGCAAAGCGAACAATGAAATTGAATTCAGAGTCCCAAAAACAATAAGGAGCATATAAAGGGCTCAATTATATAAGAAACAATGGAATAAAAGTTGTGGTAATAGATAATTATACAATCAATATCGCGAAAAATAATTAACATATTCGAATATACAAATAAATATTGAAAATTTGATCAATAGAAGAAAATTTTGAGGAAATCATTTACTTGAAGGTTTAAGTTAAAAAATTCTGTTTACAAAAAGTTACACTGAAAGCGAACATACCATATAAAAATATAGTTTGAATTAAATCAATTAAATATTGTATTGCAATTTACAATTTGTTTTTGGTTTGAAAGTGAGATTTTGTGTTCTTAATTCTGGAATTGGAACTTTTTTTGTTACTTCTGTGTGCTTAAGAATATACTATGAACTATGATACAGTAATTTACCAAAATTGTTACAGAAAATATAATAAGTATTGTGCATAGTTTGATGCATACGATGAAAAGATTCAATAAATGCATAATTATATAGAAATTATATTGCTAAAAAAGTGTCATTTTTTCAGCTTCCTAATTTTAATATTTTTTAATTCACAAAAAAAAGATAATAAAAAGCACAGCAAAAGTGAAGTGAAGACGCTCAGCTATGTTTTATCTTAGCAACTACTCGTACCTTAAACGATTTTCGATCACACGACAACATCGAGTTCTATTACATACTATAATAATGGCTACGAGAAACGTTTAAGCGCTAATTACTTACTCATCATCGGGTGTCAATTGTACAGCTTCTTCTGTAAATTCTGGTGGGAAATTGGCCAAATCACGTTCGGAGTCTAAACGCGGTTTAAATGGTGGTGAAACTTGTTTGCGTTCAAGCTATTCATACCAATTCATAAAGATGATGACGATGTTCAAGAAAGTGGTAGTCAATCAAGATGATGATAGTGGTTTGTGATGATAAAGAAAAATAAAGTTAATTTTTAAAATGTAAAATAAACAAAATAAAGAAAAACATGTGGGTAAATGTGAGGCAAATGGGAAAGTTTTCAATGCATATGTGAATTATGATGATTAACGACGATTAACAAAGTTTGATTTAATTTTTAAAATTTTTAATTCATGATGTTTTGTTTTGTTAATTAGTTAACTTTTGATTTTTATGAAAAATTTGAGGTTTTTGGAGATAATTAAAATCTTTATCGCTATTTAAAAGGAAAAAATTTGAATTGGGTAAAAGAGGAACATTAAATTTAGAAAATATCAATACATGAACTCACATGGTGTTTGACAAATTTTTTTTTTCTTTCTTCTTTCTTACAAACCTTACAAAACTCAACCTTTGAATTTAAAGTATCTGGAAAGTTTTATTTTAATATGTAAGAAAAATTAGAATAGAAGTAAATATATAAGTTTACAGAGCATATTTTTAAAATGTTAAAAAAAAGTTAGGAGCATTAATTTTTTTTTTTTCCGGTGAAAAAGCAAACTAATTATGGAAACATATACTTTTGTAAGAGGTAGTCAAGTAATTGTACTTTTATATTACTATATTACTGTACACAAAGTTAATAAAAATCAGGCTCAACATTTTACATAAAATTTGTAATGTTAATTTTATGTAGCAAATTTTGAATATGCTCTTTTTGTCTTCATTCAGGAAGATTACCGTATCAAATATTTACAGCAAATTGCTAAAAATCAGTTATTAGCGTGTTCGCCAATTACGCTTGTGGCTCGCTGTTTAAGCCCCATGGCTCTAAGCCAAAGAATTTCCAAGTCATTTGTTAAAAATAAATGAACATATAGCTTTCAAAACAAACAAAAAATTAGGTTTTGGGCAGTGGTTCAAAACGTTGCTATATGATTTTGAGATATTCTAACTAAATGTGTATTTATTAAGTTTAATAAGTCAAGTATTTTCGACATTTTAAAATACTTATAAAGCTAGACTTAAACTTTTACATCATTTGAGTGAAACCAATCCCTTTTTATCTAATTTTTAATGTTTAATCTAAATTCAGTGACAAAGTTTCTCTGTCACGTAAGGATTTACAGATGGTCGGACTTTAAAGTAACGCTTGTGTAACACTTTGATATAAGCTTAGCCTCAAATTTTTCAAAACACTTTTGCTACCGGATTTGCGTTCAGTATCGACGAATCTTTAAGAAAGTATAGATTTTATTGAATTAGGCGTTAAAAAATAATCATAAAATTTAAAAGTGCGACATTTTTGCGATGTAAATCAAATAATTAAGACTTCTGTCTGTCTGCTTGTATGCCTAATGTCACTTAGTAAAAGCATATTATTTTTTTACAGAATTATTAAAATAAAAGCCAGACGCCGAATGCTCTGTCATTCTAGAGTAGTATTATTAAGGTCTGTTTAAGGACACAAAATTAATAAAGTAAAAAATATAGAAATGCATACAAATAGTTACATTTCTAAAATGTCAAAATAACGATATAAAATTAAACAAGAAAAGTAGTATTTTAGCATGCCTTCGAAAAATATTTCATCGAACTTGAAAAAGAAAAAATAGTTGCATTGAGCTTCAAATATTACATTAAAAAAGGTATTTTTTAAAAATTTAAACGATATTTAGCAAAACATCAAAAAGACCATATAATATAAGAAGTGGAAGAGTTTTTAATTTTAGAGAGGATTTTCATTAGGGGTAAGCTAAAGCCAAAGACAGCAAAAAATATGTAAAACAGCAAGACACTAAACAAAATACTCGTCTTCGCACTTACGGATCCTCTGGCGTCAATTCAGC